>CM055822.1:8011699-8036708 GCA_029582265.1 Zoroaster sp. YZ-2022
CGTTTGCAAGATTCATTTGGGAAAAGTCTGTGGCAAGTGCATACTTAAAATTTGACACACCCCGGATTTGACACACCCCGGATTTGACACACCCCGGATTTGACACACCCCGGATTTAACACACTGTTGCTATAGACCTTTCTTGTATTTGTAAACATTGAGTACTGTGTTGTATGAGCAGCTAACAGTAAGCTTGGACGATAACATGATAATATCGAATATCGTGATACCTTTTTTGATTCAATTACGATATCGAGAACCATTTATGTTATCAAGATATAGGCAAATCGCGATTAAAGAAATATATCGCGATATTTGTTTGCCGATATATTGTGGATGAAAAAAATCGATATTGCCCAAGCTTGGCTAACGGTGACAAAATATTCCAGTAATAGATTTGTGCACAAAATGGAACATATAACACACCCTATGTATTTAAACGGTATGTTTATTCATTTTGTTTTGGTTGTGTCTGTTGTGTTTTCAGTAATATCACAGTATTTTTGAAACATTTTTATTAATATTTATTATTTGTTTTTCCATTGCCCACATGTTTGCCAACCACAGTTTTCTGTTGGGTTTGATAAGTCACTGTGTGCCAAGCTGGCAGATGGGGGCTTTAATCCTCAAGATCAGAGTGTTGAGACAACAAGCCTGGAAAATAATGTTGACAAAATATTTATTTTTGGCAATGAAATGAGTGAAAGCAATATTATTCTTTAAAAATAGTAGAAAAACCGGTTTTAGTAATTGTGATTTTCTTTACAGCTTCTTGAATCAATGCAAACAGAGATGACTGGTTTAAAAAGTCACACTGCTGAGCTATCGGCTAAGCTCAAGGAACTACAGAAAGATTATTGCAGTAAGTATAAATCAAAAGATTATTTATTCTCGTTTTTAAAGGAAACGTACAACATTTGTAACAATGCAGAAACGTTATAAAACCATCTTAACCCTCCTACTACTTCAAGGGTCAAAATCTGTCAAAATGTTGATATACTTGCCAAGGTATATCTCGTGCACTTAAAAGTCAAACACTGTCAAACCTTACGTGTAGTAAGTACATTTACAGATCAAAATGAGTCGACCGTTTTTGACTGGTAAAAACATTGTCTGGTATTGTTGAGGGTGGTCAAAATGACAGTAAAACCAGTCAAAAATTTCGCTGTGTGCACATTTGGGTCAACAGTCTAAACAGTCAGTTGACTGGTTTTGAGCTCTGTAGCTACTCCCCACTAAAGTGCAGCTGTAGTAGGAGGGTTAAGTGATGGTTTCAAGTATTTCCGTACGAGGTTTTATCGTTGAGTAAAATTAGTCAAATTATTTCCCAATCATTTTTGACCAAATAAAAATCTGACCACAATTCAAAATGTTAGGAGTTTGAAGTTAAACTTTGCCACTTGAAAAATGGTGTAGGCAAACACAATGTAAAACATGAGTCATGTTGAGTTTTTTGGGGCAGTGACTCGAGTCAATACCAGTCTTTTCAGTGCAGCGACTCGAGCCAAGTTAAGTTAGTTTGCGGTAATGTCCGAGCCCAGTCACTGAATTTAGCGATTCACATCTGACTTGAGTCAAGTCGTTGACCTGTGTCAAGTCATTGACCTGTGTCATTATTTTATCAGTTGCCAAGAGTGAGGCGGAGGATATGAAGATTATGCTTCATTCGGCTGATAAAGTCATGGAGGAGAAGCAACAGCAGTTAGAAGGGAAGGCGATCACGAGAGATCGAGAATTTGCTGCCCTGGAAGCTAAGGTAAATTTTTTATTGTCTTTCTTTGCAGATGTGCATTACCTCCTTAGTTGTTGGTGTCTTGTGGCTTTCTGTAATAATAGGTCAAACTTGTAGCTTTGCATGGTGAAGAGGATAAGTGAGACTAATTGCGGTGACACCATGTGAAATTGAGAATTTTTCCTGTAACAATGTTATACTTCTTGTTGTGCTAGTGTATTTGTAATTTTAACTTTTATCGCTCGAGTTTATACCACATTTCTTGAATTTATACCATCCTTTCTACTTTTGATTTGTTTTAATCCTGCTTTAATACTTTTAAATTTTAAAATGCTTTTGACATTAATTAATGTTTATTTTGCTCCATTACCCCATCCTTCATTGTGTATAGTGTTAATGCCTTTATTTGTATTTTACTGTGCTTGTTTTTTGTGCATCGCTTTCTTTGTAATGTCTTTATGACGTTTTTTGCTTGTTTACCTTAATTACCATTGTTTTAAATATGATATCTTTATTCAATGGCGGTTTTTCATTTTAAACCTAGATAAGTTTTACACTTTCTAACATTTCCTGTTTTATATTTGAGGTGTTCAGAATCTGATGTTTTAAATGTTATCCTCTCTTAATTATTTTACCAATATTTCTATTTACTGTTTTTTTTTTGTATGTTTGCTTTTATTTGATTGTAGATTGGTTTAAACTTTTAATATTGTTTTAATACAGGGTCCTCAAGGAAAGCAGTTCTAACTGAGGAGGCTATCCTGATAAAATAAAATGGCAAATAAATAAAAAATAAAATAAGGTATTGGGTATACCCGGGTATATATATATATATATATATATATATATATATCTGGGTATGTATATAACCCAGTTACCTGGTTATATTGCATAATTTTTATGTTTGACTGCATGAATTTTTTTTGATTACATCAAATTTATATTCTGTCTACTCCAAAGTGTAATTGGAATATCAGTAATTGATTGGCCAATGCACAGAGGATGTTCATTTCTGTTGAATATGAATAGATTATTTCCAATAGACGCCATCTTTACGAGCATTTTGGATTTGGCTTTGAGGTGTGTTGAGCTTAATTTATTTTTCTACGATGATGCACAGAATTTGTTGAAAAGCCAGCGTGCTGCACGCAGTGATAACACATAACGTATAGGTATTTGTTCAAAAATGTGAAGTTACTGCCTGTAAAGATGGCCAGTTTTGTGTGACGTCAAGTGAAAACCCTCTGTTTGCCGGTTTTGCCCTGTGTGACGTCAAGTGAAAACTCTCTGTTGTAATGTTTCCTTTTTGTATTCTTTTTCCTCACTGTAGCTCCTCGGCATTGAGATGAATCTTTCAACCCAAGGGAGAGAAATTGAGAAGATCACCGAGGAGAAGCTTGAGCTTCAAGATGCTTGCGGCACCCTGGAAGCAGAGGTTGACTTCAAGGAGCAACGGCAAGAGGAACTGGAGGCAGTCCTCAAAGAGGAGAGAGAGAGACATCAACAGATGGAAGAAGAGATACAGGTATAAGATTTAAGGCTTTGCACGGTGGAGTATTGATATCATTTCGGTTTGTGGGAACACAATGTGTTTATCTCAACTATCGCTAAGTTTTGAAAAGAACCTTATCACTCAACTCGTATCTCAACTGTTGCTAAGTGAGATAATGGTCCAGGGGAGAACCAATATTGGGCAACTCATTTCTCAACTGTCGCTAAGTGAGATTATGGTTCAGGGGAGAACCAATATCGGGCAACTCATTTCTCAACTGTCGCTAAGTGAGATTATGGTTCAGGGGGAGAACCAATATCGGGCAACTAGTATCTTAACTGTCGCTAAGTGAGATAATGGTTCAGGGGAGAACCAATATCGGGCAACTCATTTCTCAACTGTCGCTAAGTGAGATTATGGTTCAGGGGAGAACCAATATCGGGCAACTCATTTCTCAACTGTCGCTAAGTGAGATAATGGTTCAGGGGAGAACCAATATCGGGGAACTCATTTCTCAACTCGCTAAGTGAGATTATGGTTCAGGGGAGAACCAATATCGGGCAACTAGTATCTCAACTGTCGCTAAGTGAGATAATGGTTCAGGGGAGAACCAATATCGAGTAATTTGTTTCTCAACTGTCGCTAACTGAGAATGTGATTCAGGGAGAACCATGGGGACTTCACAGGGTCTTTTCTATGTTTCGATTAGCGTGCTCTAATCTTCATCATGAGAGCACGCTAATCGAAACATAGAGAAGACTCCTAAATGGGCAGCCTGTTATTGAATCCAGACATTTAGGACTCAGACTGAAAACTTGAGACTCGGACTCAGAATGAGGTTAGCTGTACCATGACTCTGGCCTTCCTCCCTAAGTCTCAATGAAATTGTTATAACTTCACTATTTATGCAAGTGGTTTTCTTTTTAACTTTTAGTCATTGATGGAGAAACTCGATGCAGAATTTCAGAAGAACTCCAAATTGATGGCAGACCTACGAGAAGGTTCCGATACTAAGCGAGAACTGTTAGAAACCTTGGAACTAACAGAACGACTACAGAATGAGAACAACAAAATGCAGGTTCTGTGTAGGGAAAAGGTGAGTTGTACAAACAAAAATGAACAATCCTGAAGAGTTGTCTGTGATTTTTGTCTGTGGTTTTTGTCTGTGATTTTTTTTGTCTGTGATTTTTTTTTGTCTGATTTTTTTTTTTTGTCTGTGATTTGTTTTTTTTGGTCTGATTTTTTTTTTTTTTTGTCTGTGGCTTTTGTCTGTAGTTGGGCTGTGGTCTGTCTGTTTTTGTCTGTGGTTTTTGTCTGCGCTTTTTGCGGTTTTTGTCTGCGTTATTGTCTGCGTTATTGTCTGATTTATTGTCTGATTTGTTGGTGATTGGTCTGATTTTAGTTTCTGTGCTTTCATTATGGGTTTGTGTTGTCAATAATGTGTTTGCATTTGTATAGAGAGTGTGTAATGTGTGTTTATTGCATTTCAACAACATTAATATAACAATCTTGCATTGTTATTTTAATTTTTTTTATTTGTTTGTTAATACACAAAGGATGCCCAACTTATAAAGACAAAAGATGATTTGGATCGGGCATCAGCGATGATTTCAACTCTAAATAAGAGAGCAGCTGAAGACAAGGTATGTGACTTGATCACTGTGTGTAATAACTGGGCAAACATTAGGAGTTTATGTATTGGAAAGTCAAACAGCTAAACATTTCTATAATAAATTATTGGAGGTTACCGATCCCTATAGCTCTATGGAGTATGAGTACAGAAAAATGTACTCGAGTACGAGTACTCATACTTCAACTCTATAGTTATGGTCGAGTACTTTTTCATGAGTATGAGTACAGAAAAATGTACTCGAGTACGAGTACTCATACTTAACTCTATAGTTATAGTCGAGTATTTTTTCATGAGTATGAGTACAGAAAAATGTACTCGAGTACGAGTACTCATACTTCAACTCTATAGTTGTAGTCGAGTACTTTTCATGAGTATGAGTACAGAAAAATGTACTCGAGTACGAGTACTCATACTTCAACTCTATAGTTATAGTCGAGTACTTTTTCATGAGTATGAGTACAGAAAAATGTACTCGAGTACGAGTACTCATACTTCAACTCTATAGTTGTAGTCGAGTACTTTTTCATGAGTATGAGCAAGAAAATGTGCTCGAGTGCAGTACTCATACTTCAACTCTATAGTTGTAGTCGAGTACTTTTTCATGAGTATGAGTACAGAAAAATGTACTCGAGTACGAGTACTCATACTCTAACTCTATAGTTATAGTCGAGTACTTTTTCATGAGTATGAGTACAGAAAAATGTACTCGAGTACGAGTACTCATACTCTAACTCTATAGTTATAGTCGAGTACTTTTCATGAGTATGAGTACAGAAAAATGTACTCGAGTACGAGTACTCATACTTCAACTCTATAGTTATAGTCGAGTACTTTTTCATGAGTATGAGTACAGAAAAATGTACTCGAGTACGAGTACTCATACTTCAACTCTATAGTTGTAGTCGAGTACTTTTTCATGAGTATGAGTACAGAAAAATGTACTCGAGTACTCATACTCCAACTCTATAGTTGTAGTTGAGTACTTTTCATGAGTATGAGTACGAGTACAGAAAAATGTACTCGAGTACGAGTACTCATACTTCAACTCTATAGTTGTAGTTGAGTACTTTTCATGAGTATGAGTACGAGTACAGAAAATTGTACTCGAGTACGAGTACTCATACTTCAACTCTATAGTTGTAGTTGAGTACTTTTCATGAGTATGAGTACAGAAAATTGTACACGAGTACTCATACTCCAACTCCAACTCTATAGTTGTAGTTGAGTACTTTTTCATGAGTATGAGTACATATAAATCTACTCGAGTACGAGTACTCATACTCCAACTCTATAGTTGTAGTTGTAGTTGAGTACTTTTCATGAGTAGGAGTACGAGTACAGAAAATTGCATGAGTATGAGTACTACTACTCTGCCTTATATAGTATTGAACTCATGATATATGAATCATTATACATGTTTTCTTTCAATACATCCATGATTTATTTCAATGAGTTGTGAAGAATTTCATAGAAATGGGCTGTAAAACTGGACATTTGATTGTATTGAAGGTTGCTATGTTGGTAGCTATTAGGCCTGGGCGAAGAGTAAAATTTACTATTCGATTAACCGCGCGGCAACTTTTCGCGAATAATCGACTATTCGCGAATAGTTTGCCAATTTTTTCCCGCGGTTTATAAATACTAAAGCATTAAAAACAATTGCTTTGATAGTAATTTTTGGCCTATTTGTAACATTCAGACAATAAACAAACACATACATTAAGCTCTTTAATGCCTGTTGTTGTTTTTTTAATTTATTTCTTGCAAAATTGTACTCGAAATAATACATTTTCGTAAGTGAAAATCCAATCGCCGTCGAGTTATTACTCTGGCAGCGTGGGAAACTTCCAACAGTGCACATTGAGCACATGCTAAGTCACGCGCAGTTACGTTCATCCCATATCAACAGAGGGAAGCCCACCTAAAGCCCATAAAATG
Organism: Zoroaster sp. YZ-2022; assembly: GCA_029582265.1. NCBI lineage: Eukaryota > Metazoa > Echinodermata > Asteroidea > Forcipulatida > Zoroasteridae > Zoroaster > Zoroaster sp. YZ-2022. The sequence goes on from CM055822.1 coordinate 8,018,495, forward strand.
AATGCATTTTGTTTATATTTAAGTCGCCGTTAAGAGAAATACCAATAAGTTAACGGTCCTCCCTGTTATTTCAAATCGATTAGCCTAGTCCTATACACAAAATAAAAAATAACCATGCAAGCAGTATGTGTTTAGGCTCATCCAGGGGCCACTTTTTAGACGTATTCGTTGTTTACGTCCAAAGCTTCCGCAGTGTGCCCCGCACTATGCTTAAAAATCTTTGGTTCAGGCACACATGTGGTGCGTGTACCCTGAACTGATTTTGTATGACGGCCTATGCATTTTGTGATTGACTGATGCTCACCGCAAATTACGTTATCATTATTGGACAAACTTTTCTTGGGAACCAAATGGGGCGTGGCAAACAATAACGTCATGCAATAAGTGGATCGGTGGGATTTATCATTACTCATCAGTAGACCTTACATTACCTGCAAGTGCAAAGGCAATTACACCCGCAATGTGAAAGGCAGTGACCAATAGAACCATGCTTTTCGTAGTTAATATTTATGAAAATAAAATGACATTTTCAAACAAATCGATGTGTAATAAATAAACAACATGAAACATTCAAGTTAGTGTAAATTAATCGCAGTTGTTTAATCATCAATTCGTCATCCCCAGCTTTTCTTCAAAAACAAAAACGTTACATGATTTTGTGGTGTTCCAATTAATTACTATTCGCACAAGTTTATGCTACAAAAATATGAAGTATGTTCATTCAGCACTCTGCAAGTACCCCCCGCGGGTGCAGAATTTAGAAAAAAAATAGGTCACTGTTTGAGACTGCAGGATTCAAGTATTGATATTCCCCCTAGAAAAAGTGGTGCAATTCCTAGTTCCCCCGAAAATTGTTCCCTAGTTACGCCACTGCTCCAGTTGCTGGCAGTGATGAAGTGATTTATTCTTCATATAAATGTATTACACTGTATTACATTTATTCTTAAGCGCTTTAGCAAGGCTATGAACAGAACAATGACAAGACAGTTAATTACTTAGGTCGACAAATGAGTGCACCTTTATCATCATTCAGCAGATAACAGTCGCTGCAGTCACAGCCATCCAGCCTGCCATGTCGGCTTCCTCAAAGGCGTTACTATTTGCAAACACTACAAGTACAATGCTGACCACCATGACTAGACAAAACGGTGTAATTGCCAGCTTAATAGGATTACTTGGGAATAGTAGTCGTGAATAGTAAGCAAACACTTCACGGCCGCAAGTTATGAATGGTTCAAAGGCAATTGATCATTATTCGCGAATAGTTGCAGGTATTCGCGCCTGCGCGAATAATCGAATACGATTAGCAACAACTATTCACGAATATTCGAATAATCGAATTATTCGCACAGGCCCAGTAGCTATGGTTTAATCCAGTTTTTATGTGCCTGTAAAGGAATCATTTCGTTTTACCAAGCCATCACCTCCCCCTACGCGAGGAAGTGGTTTAAAACCACAATAATTAAAATTCAGAAGAACGTATGTGTGTTATAATTTTTACTCCCCATCCCCTCTCCTCCTCCACTTCCCCCACTTCCCCAACTTCCCCAACTACAGGATGCCCTTGCCGGCATGGTCAACACCGTCCAAGACCTCAGGGCGACCATCCTCATCAAGGAGGACTCCCTGAACATGGTGACCAACGAGCTGGAGGACATGAGGTACCGCTGCCAGTCCTTACAAGCTGCCCAGGAGGAGTATAAAGACGAGGTACAGGGTCTGCAGAGGGAGCTTGAGGAGAGAGTAGAGGAGATCCACAGCCAGGCCTGTGCACATAACATGGAGGTAGGCAATGATGGGTGACCTGGGGCCAATTTCACAGAGCTGCTTAGCAGAGAATTCTGCTAAGCAAATATTTTTTGCTAAGCAATATAAAACAGACTACCAGCCAAAATACATACATTTTGTATGAATGTTTGGCTGGTAACCAAAGAAATCAGCTTCATGAAAGCAGCTTCATGAAATTTCCCCCCAGGGGATAAATATTTTATCTCATTTCAAAGTATGTCTTTTCCTTAGTAAGAAGAAATGATAGCAGTCCTCCAATTAAATCAAACCTGATAATTTCCTCTTCAGATGGAGATGTTGCAAGAAGATCTAGATGAGGTCAGAGGTCAATATGAGAACCTAATGAGAGAAATGACTGACCAGGAGAACCAACTGCAGGCGACGCAGACGGAATGCGAGACCAACGCCCAACAGCTGGAACAGCTCAAGAAACAGGTCAGGGGTCTGGTTTAATCATCATCATCATTATTATTATAATGATATATTTCTGTATGAATACGGTTTACGGTAGTGCTAAATATTATAATAATAATAATAATATTAATAATAAAGACTTGTAGCACACACATATCCACCCTGCTGGGCACTCAAGGCGCGGAAACAAAGAAAAAACATGAATACAAACAATATACAATGATAGCGTAGAAAAATTTTTTGTACTGAGATACATATACCTACAATGCAATTACAAATATACATCATCTTTGAAGAATTGTGACATAAGATGAGTTTTAAGCAGCGATTTTTATGGGAGTTTTAATTAGAGTTATCTCAATACAGGTTCTTCTCTGAGAACCAACAGTTTTTACAACTCCTAAGAGATTGTTTACTTGGTGCTACTGCAAACCTTACTCCTATCAAGCAAAGCTTCAAATCCTACATCTTTCTGGTATGGAAACCAAGGATTCCCCAAACGTGCCTGAAAAAAAAAAATTAAAGAAAGTTTGATTTAATAATGTTCAGTTTTAGATGTGGGAGGAAAACCCCAGACAAATACAAATAATATTCAATGGAAAACCCACGTATTCTCCAAGGATTCCCCAAACGTGCCTGAAATAAAATTGAGATAGAGGTTGATGAAATAATGTTCAGTTTTAGATGTGGGAAGGAAAACCCAAACAAATAATATTCAATGGAAAACCCACGTAACCAGGTAGGGACTGGAAACCCAATCCACATGTCCACTGAATTAGGTCAGAGTGGGATTCGAACCTAATCCACATGTCCACTGAATTAGGTCAGAGTGGGATTCGAACCTGGTCCCACAGAGGGGAAAGGTGAGGAACATACTGCTATGCTGCCTACATAATGCCTCATCAGTGACACAATTAATTGGATTCTTGGATGAAACATTTAAGGGCATACCACATTATTGCAGCAACCCTAACTACCCCAAATCCTCCATAATCCTCCAAAATCCTCCAAAATCCTCCAAGGGGCACTTTTTTGGAAGAAAATCAGCACTGTTGGAAACTGGTACTTCCACCTCTTCAAATGGGGCAAAATTACTACCTGGCAAGAAGTACAGGCCATAAGTGCTGAATATGAAAGATCAACGAAAATGCATGGTGCATTTTGAAGATAAGGGCATGTTTCCAAAAGTGCACTGATGGATTCAGTAAGGTTCCTCGCCAGAATACCTAGGGGGTTAGGGTTAATTATGGTTCCTAGCCAGAATACATAGGGGGTTAGGGTTAAGAGGTTGTGTACATTATTGATAAAACAGTTAAGGCATCCATACTATATAAGAACAATGCAGTATTTATAGAAACCAACCTGTGAAATTTTCTGTTGATTTTGTTGTGTTGAGAAAATAGTGAAAATGCAGTCAAATTATTTGTATTTATTCTAAAACATATTGTGAAGTACACATTTGTTTATCTCCCAAATGAAGCACTGATGCATTTGATGAATCTAATTATGCATAATTCATATTCAATATTTGGGCCACATCAGTGGCCCATAAAAGAAATAACATGGTTACATAGTTGTATGGTTCATGTTGTTTGCTATTTTAAAGGCCTTTCTTGTTTTCATCAGAACTTTGACCATATCTTCATAAATAAAGGTAAACAAATATGAAATGGAAAAAGTGTCAAAATGCATTCCCTTTTATTTGACAATCTGGTTTTTATAAATGTTGTATTTTCCCTTCAATAGTTATCTGAGAAGGAAGAGGAGATGCGGACGATGCAGGAAGTCTACGAGGCTCAGCTGGCAGAAGTTGAATCCAATATCTCAACCGTTGTCGTGGAGACTGATCTGGAGAGTGTAGAGATGAGGGAGACCATTGAGATGCAGAGGACAGAGATTGCAACATATCCTTTTGAGTAGAACGCCCTCTGTAGTCATCAAGAGGAGAGGTGTTAGCCGATTGGAGGCAGCGGTTAAAAATCCGGGTGGGGGGAGGGGGGCTTGTGGCTCATGGCTTGTCAAATACTGTTTCTCAATTTTGGGTATAATTTTCTGAGATTTGGACCTCAAAGACATTTTCTTTTACATAAAACGTACTTGATGATGGTATTAAATATCCACTTAAAATCTTGCTGTTTTGGAGATTATTTTTGTGAATTTAATCAAATTATTGTCTTAATAGGATGAAAATTAAGAGTTGAATGAATACACAAAATCTGAATGTATTTTCACTATTTTCTTATTAACGACAGCGTTATAAGATAAACCTTTAAAAAAAATATATCTTGATCCAAAACAGTAGTATACTCTTCAAGGCAGCATTGCAAACATGACCAATGTTGTTCCTTCCCTTGAAACATGGCTACTCCATTTTAACTACTTATTCCCTCATCCGTACAGTAGTGTTGTTTCAGGAAATCATTCATTGGTGTGTTCCTTGACTAGTCTCCCTCCTTCTTCACGTTCAAGACAAAAGAGAAGACGTTCACTGAGCTTCAGGAACAATTTGAAATCATACGAGAAGAGAAGAATCAGAAAATCCAACAACTTAAGGTAACACCAGGGGTCAATTTCATAAATCCAACAACTTAAGGTAACACCAGGGGTCAATTTCATAAATCCAACAACTTAAGGTAACACCAGGGGTCAATTTCATAAATCCAACAACTTAAGGTAACACCAGGGGTCAATTTCATAAATCCAACAACTTAAGGTAACACCAGGGGTCAATTTCATAAATCCAACAACTTAAGGTAACACCAGGGGTCAATTTCATAAATCCAACAACTTAAGGTAACACCAGGGGTCAATTTCATAAATCCAACAACTTAAGGTAACACCAGGGGTCAATTTCATAAATCCAACAACTTAAGGTAACAATATTTCCTGCTTAGCAGCTCTATGAAATTAGGCTCAGGCATTTAATGTAGGATTATTAGCTTATGTCAGGAATCTAATAACTTACAGGCCTGTGATTAACTCGGGATTTTTCCTGATTTCAGGAAATCCCTTTGCCTCGAAATTGTCTTGAAAGAAGAGAAGTAGTCACCAAGGAAAAGAAAAAAGTGGCATGTATTGTGTCCAAACCTCTAGTTTCTTGTTAAGGTTTACACACTAGTCATTTTAGTATTTTAACTAATATAAGAAAATCCATTAACTTTAAGGTTTACACACTAGTCATTTTAGTATTGTAACTAATATAAGAAAATCCATTAACTTTAAGGTTTACACACTAGGCATTTTAGTATTTTAACTAATATAAGAAAATCCATTAACTTTAAGGTTTACACACTAGTCATTTTAGTATTGTAACTAATATAAGAAAATCCATTAACTTTAAGGTTTACACACTAGTCATTTTAGTATTGTAACTAATATAAGAAAATCCATTAACTTTAAGGTTTACACACTAGGCATTTTAGTATTTTAACTAATATAAGAAAATCCATTAACTTTAAGGTTTACACACTAGTCATTTTAGTATTGTAACTAATATAAGAAAATCCATTAACTTTAAGGTTTACACACTAGTCATTTTAGTATTGTAACTAATATAAGAAAATCCATCAACTTTAAGGTTTACACACTAGTCATTTTAGTATTGTAACTAATATAAGAAAATCCATTAACTTTAAGGTTTACACACTAGTCATTTTAGTATTTTAACTAATATAAGAAAATCCATTAACTTTAAGGTTTACACACTAGGCATTTTAGTATTTTAACTAATATAAGAAAATCCATCAACTTGAAGGTTTACACACTAGTCATTTTAGTATTGTAACTAATATAAGAAAATCCATCAACTTTAAGGTTTACACACTAGTCATTTTAGTATTGTAACTAATATAAGAAAATCCATTAACTTTAAGGTTTACACACTAGGCATTTTAGTATTTTAACTAATATAAGAAAATCCATCAACTTTAAGGTTTACACACTAGTCATTTTAGTATTTTAACTAATATAAGAAAATCCATTAACTTTAAGGTTTACACACTAGTCATTTTAGTATTGTAACTAATATAAGAAAATCCATTAACTTTAAGGTTTACACACTAGGCATTTTAGTATTTTAACTAATATAAGAAAATCCATCAACTTGAAGGTTTACACACTAGTCATTTTAGTATTGTAACTAATATAAGAAAATCCATCAACTTTAAGCTTTACACACTAGTCATTTTAGTATTGTAACTAATATAAGAAAATCCATCAACTTGAAGGTTTACACACTTAGCGTTCAAGTATGTCACCACTTGTACTTCTCATCAGAACCAACAATTATTACATCTCATGAGATATTGTTTACAGGGTGCTACCGTAAACCTTACTTTTACTGTACTTTCACCATGCAAAGCTTCAAATCCTGTTTTAAATATGTGGTTTTTTTTCTGGTTGTTTTCTGTCTGTGATTCAGACATCCTTAGATAAGTTGGAGCATGTCCAGGTAGAGAAGGAGATCCTTGATGCTAAGTGTCAAATGTTACAGTATCAACAGGAACAGCGGGAAAATGAAGACAAAGAAAAGTAAGTCTCAAGACGCAAATTTTGTAATTTTAGTTTTTTTGTCAGGTTTGAAATATGTATTCCTTAACCCTCCTAGTTCTGGTGCCTTTTTCAGACAAGTTGATGCACCATTTGAAACCATTCGTTTTGTGAAACACACCAAGGTGTAGTGTATCCACCATTCAAAACCATTTGAATGATAAGCCACTGTGTAGTACATTCACCGTTTGAAACCATTCGGCTATGGAAACACACCAAGGTGTAGTGTATCCACCATTCAAAAACCATTTGAATGGATTTGAATGGTAGTAAAGCTTGCTACCAACACTTTTCAAATGGTATCACCACGTGTGTACAAAACCAATGGCCATTTTGGTAAGTGGAAATTTTGAATGGTTTCAAATGGTCAAACACTAGGAGGGTTAATCATTTCAACCTTCAAACGGCACAGATACAGAGGGACAGTATTGTCACGATCAGAGCAGACTTTCAAACAGGGTATGGAGTCTGTGTCCTAGTTTAAGATTGACTGAAAATTACTGGCACATTTATGCAGGAGCAACGGTAATATGACATTATTTTCACTCACTGAATTAATATAAAACTAGTACTCCGATTCTATGCCCTGTTGATCGTGAGGATATTGTCCTTTTAAACAATAGGGCTAAACCTTGCCATGACAACTGTAACTATCTCGATCAAGCACTTGGTTTTTAGGCATATTTCAGTATTGCTAATGAGGGAGGGGTTGTATTTGGATAAAGGCTGGTTCATACTTGAAAGCGAATGTGAAGTGAAATTTGTGTCGTCGAACAATGGTTCACGGCAAATATTCGCGGCGAAGATTTGCAAAAGTTGAACACATTTCAACTTACGCGAATTATTCGCCGCAAATTTGATGACGTAACATTCCGCTTCGCATCTGCTTTTGCGAATTTTGTGAATCAGGCTTTAGTGTATAGGGTGTATGGAGTAATCTGTTTGCACACAGGGTCAAAGGTCAAACCATCTGCCATGACATGGAACATATACACACAGTTGACACAGTATGGGCTGTCAGAAATATGTGGCTCGTTGCACCCTAAAGTAATATGCTTTTAGCAGGATAATAACAGGCTGGTACACTTAGTGTAGGTTAATAGACTTCTGCTGTCACTAATTATGTGTTTATTCCCAAAGTGACCGTTTACCAGTACTCATGTTCATTATTTGAATTTATTCAGGGAAGTGGAATTTAAGTTGACGATTCAGGAACTGAAAGATGATTTGGGCAAGATGGACGTTGCCTTAGACAGTGCCACCAAACTCAAGGACGAGGCGTTGGAGAGCAAACTTCAAATGAAGACAGAGTAAGTAAGATTTTTAGGATGTTGAGCCCTTCACAAAGTCAACAAGATATTTTTTTAGAGGAAGTATCTACACGGTATATAGTTCTTGATTCTCTTAAAGGCACAATATCGTCACTATCAGAGCAGTGGTTTGACAGGGCATGGAATTGGTGCCCTAGTATTAGATGATCTCAGTGACTGCAAATAATACCCCACAAGTGTGTGCTGGCCTATAAGATAAGATAAGATCATATTAATAGACTGATGAAATTCTTGAATCGAGTGATAAACAATTGATTTGATTTTGCCCCTGCACCGACACAATGCATACTCAGTGCTTCATATGAATCGTGGCTGATGCATAAATATCATTACGTCTATTCTGACCATGACAATATTGTCCCATTAAAATGCATGCACTTAGTAATACATACTCATAGTGACAGTTTTGTCAATAGTGTACAGCCTTCCACAGATTGGTTTCTATACATAATTCTTGATTCTCATAAAGTATACATGTACATGTACATAGTGACATCTTACCAATGATGTATACAGCCTTCCACATGTTGAATTGGTTTCTATATATACTACTCAAAACAATTTAGGGAACACCGGATTTTTAACATCAAATAGGTTTGGGCCATGTGCAATGATGTCATGTACCAGCAATATTGACACAATGGCCGTGTTCAATCTGCCACACGTGTCTAAATTCTTTGTTAACTCATCAATTCTGTGAAACATTGTGTTTATCTGAAATAAATGATCTTGCTTTAACTGAGATTATTCCGGTGTTCCCTAAATTGTTTTGAGTAGTATATATTTCACGATATTTCACACTACTTAGACATATTATAGTGTGTCCTTATTTTGAAATCTTATCTTTAACTTAACGTTCGTGTCCATTGCTCATATATATATTAAAATAACCTATGATTTATGGGGGAGGTTTTTCAATGACTTTTTTATTGTGTTTTTTTGCTTTTTTCTCTTAAAGATTATGTTTATGACAGTCTAGGTTTTGTTTCTCTAAATCCTGTAGGTTGGCACAAATATGTTGCAACAATCAATTGATAGAAGAAAATGCAGAACAAATGATGGAGGAACTGGAACGGTGAGAATCACTTGGATTAATTTCTTCATTTAAGGGGAATGGACATTACAGTAGCATTATAACTCTATTTAAATAACACTTCAATAACTGGCTAGACACCCTGCTCAATGCAACAACATCAGTTGTCCAAGTGTGAAGCTGCACTAACATTATAAATATTTTGTTTACAAAGTCTGTGTGACCTTTGACATTCTTCACATCGCTTTAACAACCACAAGACGGTGAACGATCAACGGGATGCTTGTTTGATTAGGTTGTACTCGGGGCTCACCCATATAACCTACTTGGGTTACCTCAGGGAAGCTACTGGAACGCACCCTTTGGATACAAGTATGGAGTTTTGTGCACTGCTAAGTGCCCTAGACTTGGTAGAATGGATGCACTTTCTCTACTAGAGGGCGACAGTGTACACAAATCAGATAATACATTTTTTTGTTTAACTTACTTACTCCAGTCCTAAGCACATGGAGTGCCGTGGTCGAGCGGTTTAGTGCATTGGATTTGTGCTCTGATGGCTGAGTCATCAGAATGTGGGTTCGAATCCCAGCCGCGACTGGGTTGCTTGTGTCTTTGAGCAAGACACTTGACCATAATTGCATCTCTCCACCCAGGGGGTAAATGGGTACCTGTGAGGGCAGAGTTGGTTGATTAGCCCTATATGCGCTGTAATGGCAGCAATTGAGCTGTATACTCCCCAGGGAGCTGAGATGGTTTCAGGAATGATTTATGCGCCTGATGAGCAGGGGTAATAATGTAATGTGACTTGCACCAGTTTGGTGGATACATGTGCTATATAATTCCACATTATTATTATTATCCAATATACTATTATTTTGGTTTATCTTATTTGCAAATTGAACAGAATTATATTAACAAATTTGTGTCCCTCACTGCCAGCATCTTTTGTCGTTTTCCCCCACGATTCTCACATTTGTAAATCTTGATGCCATACAGGATTAAGGCGGTGGAGGATAATCACTTCAAGGAGAAGGAAAATTTGAAGTCTGCCTTGGGACAACTTCAAGAAGAGAAGATGCAAATGGATAAGGTAGACACTCAATAAATCGTTTGATCTATTTCATCACCAAAAATCAAGTTGCATGTGCAGAAAGGCTTGGATAACTGGCACTGAAATTCTCAATTGAGTAGTAATTAGTTCTAAAAAGATCTATCTTTCCTTTGTGCAGACAGCACAATTGTACATAATTTTACTATCTAGACGAGCCTGTAGGAATAAAGCCCTACAGCTCTCTCCATTATTTCAGCTATTTCCCCCCCGAGATTTGAAGCCAGGCAACATAAATCCTTCAAGTAACTTTGGCATTGTAATAGAGTGTGTTTTCAACGATTCGGGTCGATGCGTAAACAGGAGGTCCTAAAAAAAGTAATATTTGTAGCTTTGTATGGTGAAAAAGGAAAAGTTTGTGGTGACACCATGTGAAATTCTCAATTGAGTAGTAATTAGTTCTAAAAAAAAAATCTATCTTTCCTTTGAGGAGTTTTCAAAATATGTTTGGCATTTTCACATCAGGACATGAAACGAATGGAGGAAAAGAATGAGGAGCTGACTGCCGTGAACACCAAGCTAGCCGGCCATCAGAACTTGAAACAGAAAATACACTATCATCAACAAGTCAAGAATGATAATGTGCTGCTTAAAGAGGTATGTGGTTGATTCACTCGAGTTCTCCACACCCTCCTCCCCATTCATAACACCCTCATATCATTTTTGTAAGCAAGTTTTATATTAATTTGTTAATTTGATAATCTGGGGCCGATTTCACAAAGAGCTAAGATTGATCTTAACTGTGTATCAATCTTAATTGCTTAGCAAAGTGTGATGTCACAATACAAATCACTATGGTAATACTAACAACTCATCTTAAGATGAATCTTAGTGCTTTGTGAAATCGAGCCCTGGTAATATCCAATGTTGTATCTTTCTCTAATACTTATCCATCTGACAGCAACTCATCAAGATCAAAAATGACATCAAACAAACGAAAGGAGAGTTGGATCAATACAAGAAAGTCTACGGAGAGTTAAAACATAACGGCAATGGTAACGGAAACGGAAACGGCGCTGAGACAGAGAACGGTTCCTTACCCCTGAATGACGTGAAAGAGAACGTTGACCCTAGAATGGTGACATCAGTAGAATGACCTCAGATGATCAACACAATTTTAAGTTTTGTATAAAAGTATTAAAACAAAAAAGAAAGCATATTTATGTATCAAATGAAATGCACATGTAGTACTATCTCTGGTGTAGCGTGGATTTAATCTCATTACGCTGCTTACCAGGGGCCAATTTCACAGAGCTGCTAAGCAGAGAATTATGCTAAGCAATATAAAACAGACTACCAGCCAAAATGCACACATTTTGTATGAAAGTTTTGGCCCCGGTATAAAGCAAATTTGTCTGCTCACTATAAAGGGAATAAATCTGCTAGGTCAGCAAGAAAATGTGTTGTGGCACATGCGCACTCCCCTTGATTTGAGATAGTTGTATTACTCATTTGCTGGTAATTACGGCGGGCAATTTAGCGTGCCTTCTCAAAAAAAACCTAGCGCCACTTTCAGTATAAAACAGACTACCAGCCAAAGTACACACACATTTTGTATGGAACTTTGGATGGTAACCAAAAACAAATCGCTAAGCAATTTTTGTTCTAGTAAGCTTATTTTTCTGCTGAGGTGCTCTTTGATATTAGCCCCTGTTCCACGCTATCACATATATCAGCATCGCTAGAAGGATGATTTATCGTCACGATCAGAGCAGGCTTGCGGCTTGACATTGAATCCCAGACTAACAGTTTTAGATGAACCCTATGACTGAAAATAATACCCAACGAGCACATGTGGGTATAGATAACAGGCTGCGCCAGATCCTAGGCTGTTACTGAGACTGCTGCATAATTAGTAATGAGCCAGTGGCCGCATAATGGCTGCAAGACAGTCGCGGTATAAATGGGATCTGGCGCACCCTGTTTTCTAGGCCAGCGTGTGGTCGTGGGGTATTATTTTCTGTGGGTTCATCTGAGTTTATCAAAAACTATCAGTTCAGGATTCAATGTCAAGCCGCAAGCCTGCTCGGATCGTGATGACATACCCCCTTTAAAAGTGCACACATGGCGGCCGCAATCCTGTCATCCAGGCCTTCATCTGCCGTAAATTAATTTTTAATTCCTAGAGTGATTGTGCCTATATTAAAACTGTTTTATGGTGATTGCTTTTGTATTGCGCCATGAATTTGTGCGAATAAAGATTATTATAAGCGATGCTGATGTATCTTGTGATAGTGTGATATATCACCAGCCCACTCACTGTGACCACAACGTTATCACCTTCTCCGCTTGTTACTGATGACTAGTTGTTGAATCGGGTGGACTGACATGTCTACAGTAGCAATGAATCTTGTATCCAAAATAGATTAATGCTCTTTTCTGATTTTTCCCTCACGGAGTCTTTACACTAGTGGTCTAGGAACCAGATGTATTGTGGCTAATTGGCTTCATACGTCTTTTACATGTACTATTAAATTTTGCAATTAATCAATCAATCATCAGGCGTTTGTAGAGCGCCCTCATTCTAGTTGCCTATTCAGAGGCGCTTGGAGAAGTGAAGAGAGAGAGAGAGAGAAAAATGTGAGAATAAATCATGGAGTAGTATGAAAATGAAGTGCTTCTTCAAGGAAAAAATCAAAGTTTTCCATTTTTAAGGTTGTTCCAAGACTGGTGTACTCACATTTCCACTGAAAAATATTGTTTACTTTTAATTTTTTAATTCCTTTTTTATTGAATTGAAAGAAAACAGAGTCTTGTGGTGCAGGTATTAGTTGTTCACACTTAACCATACATTTGTTGAAACCTGACTATTTTCATATCACTTGTCATAGTTTTATATTCAGTCATTTATATCAAATTGTGTACTTTTCTGTCAATTTGAGTTCTGAGGGTGTTCTTTGTTGGTTTTGCTTTCAAATTAAGTGAAGTAAGGGGCTTGGATCGAATAATGCATTATATAATTGCCAAGATGCACTCCAAAATTTATCTGAATATACCTTTCATTTGTCCGATTTCCTTCAGTTCATATAAACTGTGGTCCCTTCTGTAGTATAGAGATCTAGCTGTCCCCTCATTCTCCTGAAACGGTCCTGATGTTTGAACGTCTGTTCTTGTAAGCAGAAGTTCAAGTGATAATTTATTGTATGGGTCGCAAGATGTGGAGAGTTCTCCCCCCCACACACACAGAAAGCGGCGGTGAACATGTTGCTCAGGTGAAAAAGAAATACTCAAATTATCTTTATATTAATGCAAGGATTTCTTGAAATTAAAGGTGATGACCTTTGACCTCATTGATTAGCAATGATATTTTTAAAATACTGATACATTCATACTGTATATTCATGTAAATTCTTTATCATAAACTTCTTTTTGTCACCAAAAATTCAACAAGGGAATAATAGTCTCACTCCCTTGTCACTTTATTTGTTGCTAAAAGGAACTTGTGCATCTGATTGAACTGCAGTGTTCATTTTGACATTTTCTGATTCTCTGGAAATGCATGTAATAGTGTGGTAAATAATCTATACTGTGGATAAGGAATAAAGCTATGTAATTTGGTTAAAGTAAAACAAACCGACTTGATGCATTCCATCCCAATCTGGTTAAAGTATGTAAATAATTGGAGCAAAAGGTAATAGAGGATTAATCCAATCCCTGAAGTTTTGATGAAAACTATTTGTTAATTCTTTTAATTAGTTTATAGAGCAGATAATTAAATGACAAACTTTGGCATTATTGATTTTCTTTCTTTCAACTTTTAATTGTACAAAGGATTATGTAGTGGTCTAAAGATGACTGGCATTGGTTATCAGTATAATTTTTTTCATCAACCTTGAGTGAATGTTTGTGACTTATTTTGAAGCGTACATCTTTTTGGTTTGTTTGTTTGTTTTTTGTGTTTTGTTTTGTTTTGTTTTTTGGGTGGGCGTAGACCTCAAGTGCTTCAATGAGGTCCAGTATGGGCCTACCACCTGCTCCAGGCTGCAGTATTTTTTGCAGTATAGAATTGCCATGATGTCATGTTAAATAAGGCGATTTTTAAAAAGGTACTTCGACAATTAATTCACCAAGTTTTTCAAATGGTATGGTAGTTTAGTGGTGAAAACGCTCTCCTTTATGCAAGTGGTGTCGAGATTGGGATGACGTAAGGTTATTGTTTTAAATTGTTAAAAATAAAACTAGAGCCGTCTAAGTGAGGATGCTGTTTTAAATATGTGGGATTAACAAGAAAATTAGGGACATTACTGGACAAATATATACTTTCTTAATTTCTTATTGAGAATCAATTATATCCTTTAGGTGATTGCCTCCATGCTAATTTGCGCTCCACAGTGACAGGTTGTATTTCAGTTTTGTATAATTGACATGAAATTCATTACCTATAAAGCAACATTACTTGCAGATGACATTACCGGGTTTCAAATGCCTTATTGAATGACATGACATAATGGGTGTATTGTTAACACGATAGTTGCAGTGGGAGGCTGGAACTGGGCTATTCAATTTAATTATCATAATTTTGGTAAAAATCACTCTTTCTACCTGGTTTTTCCAAAACCTAACGGAGCTCATCAGAATCTTGAGACAAACCATTCGGTGTAGACAGGCATGGTCGACCGGCATGACAGACTAGATCTAGATTGATAATGATGTGTGGGCCTAACAAGAAAACTAGGGACATTACTGGAAAATAAATAGTTCACTTAATTTCTTCTCAATGAGAATCAATTACATCCTTTAGGTGATTGCTTTCTTACAAACTTCAAAGGAACGTTCGAGAAAATAGGAAAATGCATTCAGATATTTGGAATTATTCTGATGCGGAATTAAACTAAACTGAAAATTGTTAACAGTAATTTGATTTTTTTTTTAAATCTGGGGTAAAATTTGACTTGATTAATTCTATAATTAATTCCTAACCTTTAACAAAACCTGCCCATTCGCTGAATGAGTTGAATGATGGGATAGGTTCCGTTAAGGCATACAGTGTAGCGTTGCTGTTGTCGCATGGTTATTATATTTCCCAAATAATGGGGGATGGGACACGCCCACACCCCCATTGATGCATTTCTCAAAGTCTGGAGGTGTAGTCATCGGTTCTGGTCTTGTCTCCCTCTTCTCATGAGTAGAATGATAATGAAAAGTCGTCCTAATGACCTTAATAAAATCAGGAAATTTCTTGCCAAACTTGGCTTTTATAGTGCCTGTTATATTTCAGTTTTCTATTTTATTATGTATGAAGAAAACTATGATCGCACTGAATTGTGTTGAATTAGTGATTACATTCCAAATAGCGAGCTTCCGGGGGAAGAGCTTCATCCCGCTGATTCCACAGGGACTTCGCTCTTATGAAACCCACGTGCTCCACTGTCATTGGCTATGCTACCAACATCCTCAAACCATGGAGGAAGGAAAGAACATCACCAATGTTGATTACATGTCATTACAAATGAATTCTCGCATCTGTATCTCATCGGCCATCGGCCATCGGCATACTTTGTATGTAAAGCTTGACGTTTTATACCATTTTGTCAAGCACCATAACGGATCAGCAAATGAAAAAAAAATCTATAACGAGAACCCAACATAACCAGAATGTTTTAACAATTTTCTGTCCAATCTTGAATGGCATCCCTCGCGTGACATACAGAAATGACCGGCATCAATAAACACGAACAGGGCCGGATCTACCATATGGGCACTTTGGGCACGTGCCCAGGGGTCCCTGGGCATCAGGGGGCCCTCCATGGTGGTCGAAAAAAAAATTTGAAAAAAAAAAATTTCCAAAAAAAATTTTTCCAAAATTTTTTTTCCCCAAAAATGTTTTTATCTAATTTATTTTATTTATCTAATAGATAAAAAAAAGTTGAGTACATGTACTTAGTTACTTTCCACCACTGAATAATAGTGAATGAAAATTAATAAATCCTTTGAAATAGTAGCCTTGTGTTGTTATTTTGCCTTTATTGATTAAATCAACTTTATTTCATGAAAGTCAAGTCAACTGATTGAAACTCATTTTCTAATGAATGCCAGCTTAGCATGTAGGCCTTTGTGCGTCTGTCTGACAGACTACAATGACTGTATAGTTGAGGACTTATTTGTCAGTTGGACAAATAAGGTATCTAAATATTGACAATCACCAAATTGTGAATATTTAGAGGAAAATGAAAAAAAAAACTCAAAATTTTGCGCACGCGCGCGAAGCGCGCGTGCACATATTTGCGCACGGCCGCTTCGCGGCCGCACGCGAACGACCCGTGCCCGTGGGGGGGCCCTTGGAGTTTCAGGTGCCCAGGGGCCCTCAGAGGTGTTAATCCTGCCCTGGTCGGGGGAGTGGCTTCATCCCACTGATTCCACGGATACTTCACTCTTATTAGACCCACGTGCTCCACTGTCATTGACTAGGCTCCTTACATCCTCAAACAACATCACCGACGTTGATTATAAGTCCTTCCAAATAATTTCCCGCCTCCATTTTCCTTCGTTCAGCGTTACAACGTTTGATTGGATTAAATATTAATCAGGCTGCCTACTGAAATCACGATGTTACGCGTAGCAATTGGTCTGGTAGGGCCAGTTCTTTTACCATATATATATTCTATGCGTGCCAACCGTTTTGTCAGTGTCTGTTGTACCCCCTTTCATTAATACACTACTGCCCGGATTCTCCCTGCCTTCAGCTACAACTATTGTATACTATTGTCTAATTTGAAGAATTTGATCAAAGGTCAAAAAATTAAATCTTCATGTATGAAAAGCGATCCTTTTCGTAACGTTAGTGGTGATGGGGGAGGGGAGGCAAGGGATGGGAAATGCCAGATATTTATCATCATACATGTTATATGACCATTCATATCTTAGCCGTGTGCGTTACATCTTTATAGCCGTGTTTCCCATTTCGGCACAACCTGTATTATCCCTGCCTCAAACTAACACACAAATTATAACCGCTAAATAATAATAGTAATCTCTAAAGAAATACATTAAAGTTTAACCAAAGTTTCAAAAAACCTCAGTGTGAAAGGATGATTATCAAACATCCATTCAAATCTTCCCGTCTGAAAAGCTAGCCTTTTAGTAAAATTTGGCAAATGAACTTTTGACTGAACTAAAAATCTAGTGGCTATTCAAAATTCTACGAATAATTCTACACTGAACTTTGTGTGAGAATATTGTGGCCTTTCTTAGAAAAAATGTGGACCAACAGCGTTGTAAATATCACAGGTTGTTTATATAACCATAATAATAATAATAATAATAATAATGAATTTATTGTGCGCATTTTCCCATAAAAATGTACAAAAGCGCATTACAATCTTAAAACTAGCACATAATACTAGTAAAACAAACAGATTAATACATTAAGTCAAAAGATGTAAAAACAACAAAGTTACACTTAAAATAAATAAATTAACCAAATGCTTGTTTAAAAAGAAAAGTCTTAAGCTCTTTCTTAAAGACAGACAGAGACTGAATTAATTGGATATTTGAGGGCAATTTGTTCCATAATGTGGGCGCAGCCTGCAAGAATGATTTGTCTCCGGTAGATTTTTTCATTTTTTCTTTAGGATAATTTAAAAGCAACCTGTTATTGGAACGTAAAGAATAGCTGGAATTATCTTTAACGTGCAACATATCAATAATATAATCTGGGGCAAGGTGGTGAAGGGCCTTAAATGTCAACAAAATAATATTGAATTCAATACGATAATACACAGGCAGCCAGTGTAACTGATAAAGTAAGGGCATAACATGACTCCACCGTGGTGTACCGCATACAAGCCGAGCAGTGGCATTTTGTACCTTTTGTAGTTTAGATAATTGCGAATTTGGAAGACCATAAAATAAGCTATTACAGTAATCGAGACGACTAGTAATGAATGCATGAACCAGCACAACTAACGCCTCTCTTGATAAGTATTTCCTGATTCTTCTAATATTATGGATATGATAGAACGCAGTTGAGCAAGTTTTTGTAATTTGCTTGTT
>CM055822.1:8037208-8112371 GCA_029582265.1 Zoroaster sp. YZ-2022
AGATGCCATTTTTTAAAAACAATATCAACTATTGGAAGATGAGCAATATCCTATTATTTTATGGACAAAATTAATACATATTTGAACGTGTCATAACTAAACAATATTGAGGGCGCCCTTCCTTATTTGGGCGCTGCCATGGACTAGGAGCCAATATGAGCCAATTACAACATATGCTCATGAAGCATACTTGGCAATCATCATTTATAATTAAAACTTAAATTAATATATGAAATTTAAATTTATATTCATAATCAAAATAATGCTCGACTAAAAATCTAAAATTCTTTTCAGGTACTGTAAAACTGGTAATTTTCGCGCGCTCAGCCACCCTACCGACACATTCGCGGGTTGTTGCTTTCGCGCACGGTAAATATTTGACTTGTAGTACAATGCACATGATGTAGTTGACACGTATTTACCACTTCAAAAGGTGACATAATTATAGTGCCGAAGTCGTGCACCGGCGCTATGCACAATGCTTATATACATGTATGTACATGTATGTAAGTACGTCTTCATTACGGGGCTGGGGGTAGAGGGAATATTAGTAACTTACCAATCCACCGGGCGGGTAATAAATTCGCGTGTTTTTAAATTCGCGCTGTCTAATCGTTACGCGAAAAGCGCGAAAATAAATGTTGCGCGATAGGCTTGGGCGGTTCCACAATTTCTGGAACCGATTCGGTTAAAAAAAAAAGACTCGGTTCCGAGTCGGAACCGGTTCCAAGAGATTCAAAGAAAAACATAAGGATTACAGAAAATAATAAAACATAAACTTCGTTGTGTCCCTAATACCTTGCTCTATGCTAATACGAAACGAAGGAGTTTCAATTTTCAACCGCAAATGCAGTGATGATAATGTTGTTTAATTTAAAATATGTTTCAGAAACTTTAAAGAAACTTTTTGGAAACGTTAAGCTAAGTAAGAGATTTGTTTCCATTATCCTACCGTGAGCAAACAACTGTCAACGTTACAAGCCGTGCGAGTACATGCCATGGCTTTGCATGCACATGCTTAAGGGGTTGGAGCAATTAAGCAATTATACCACCCCCTATGCACAAGGTACCGTACTACCGTCCATGCCTATTGAAATTACATTAAGAACACTAGCAACATGACTAATTCGTCACAAGATTATCCATATTACAGGGCCACCTTGATCATTCCACTTCACAAGACACGTGCTGTCAACATTTTTAACAACATCTCCATTATAACTAAAAGTATCCATGTTATGGGGCCACTCAGTGACGCACAATTTATATTACTAATGCACAGACATTGCAGTTTGCTTCAGTTGCATGTGTGGCGCCTTCCCAAGTTTGCTGTAGTGTAGGCTTGGGCGGTTCCGGCGGGTACCCAGTTCTACCCGATTCCAAATTGAGAATCGGAACCGCGGTTCCACTTTTTTAAAGAACCGGGTACTCGCAAGAGTCGGTTCCGGAACCGAGTCCTTTAAATACCCGGTTCCCAGAGCCGAGTCCCAGAACCGGCTGGGAGCCGAGTCCCAGTCAGAGCCGGCTCCAGCAAAAAACCCGACTCCAAATGAAATACGCAGTTAGTTGTCTGAGCTCCAACTCTAGAGCCGAGATCCGGCTCCAGTCAAAATACCCGATTCTCTTTGCTGAGTAACTGACAAAATGTAACTCTAGACTGCAGCAAACGTGTGGCGCCACACATGCAACTGATGCAAACCGCAATGTCTGTACTACTGCGCATTAGTAGTATCATTGTGCGTCACCAGGTTGTTTATAAATTGGCCTCATAACATGGATACTTTAGTTATGGAGATGTTGTTAAAAATGTTGACAGCACGTGTCTTGAGAAGTGGAGTGATCAAGGTGGCCCCGAAATATGGATAAACTTGTGACGAAGTTAACAGTCATGTTGCTAGTGTTCTTTATGTACTTTCAATACGGCTTGGACGGTAGTACGGTACCTCGTAGGGGGTGGTGCAATTGCTTAATTGCTCCAAACCCCGTTTATAAATTGGCCCCATAACATGGATACTTTGGTTATGGAGATATAGATGTTAAAAATGTTGACAGCATGTGTCTTGAGAAGTGGAATGATCAAGGTGGCCCCGCAATATGGATAATCTCTTGACGAATTAGTCATGTTTCTAGTGTTCTTAATGTACTTTCAATAGACATGGATGGTACGGTACCTTGTGTACAGGGGGTGGTACAATTGCTTAATTGCTCCTCTATGATTGCTCCAACACCCCTGCAAAGCCATGGCATGTACAATTGTACATGTACAGAAGGGCTTGTAACGTTGTTTGCTAACGGTAGGATAATGGGAACAAATCTCTTACTTTGCTTAACGTTTCCTTAAAGTTTCTGAAACTTATTTAAATTAAACAAAATTATCATCACTGCATTTGCGGTTGAAAATTGAAACGCCTTCGTATCAGTGACGCAACGAAGTTTGAATAGACCGTATGTTTTATTTTTGTCTGTAATACTTATGTTTTTGTTTGAATATCTTGGAACCGGTTCCGACTCGGAACCGGTTTATTTTTTTTTAACCGAACCGGTTCCAGAAATTGTGGAACCGCCCAAGCCTACTGTAGTGTAGAGTTACATTTTGACTGGAGCCGGTTCTCGGCTCTAGAGTTGGAGCTCAGACAACTGCGTATTTCAATTGGAGCCGGGTATTTTGCTGGAGCCGGCTCTGACTGGGACTCGGCTCCCAGCCGGCTCTGGGAACCGGGTATTTGAAGGACTCGGTTCCGGAACCGACTCTTGAGAGTACCCGCGGTTAGAACCGGGTACCCACCGAAACCGCCCAAGCCTATTGCGCGAAAATTACCAGTTTTACAGTAATCAAAATCTAAAATAAAATTCAAGACTCAATTGCATAATTAAAATAATTAAAATAATTGTGTTAATAATCATAATTTAAACATTTAAAATTAAAGTCAAGAAGACTCAATTAAAAATGCAATCTGTTGAAAAGTCCAGTCATCCAATCATATCTATCAATATTGGTCACATGACCTGAATCAAGCCAAAAGAGCCAATGGGCACACGAGTATTTGATCATGTGATTACATATATGCTAATAAGCCTGGCATCACTCTTAAAAAGCATAACCAAATCGGCATTTAAAAATCACTAACATCACTGATTTTTACTTTAAAATAATGAAAATAAACTTCAAAGTAATGATTATTAATGGGACCTCGATGTCAAGGTACAACCCACATACTGTCTGAAAGAGCACGAAACGGGCATTCCATTGAGGTACGGGTGAAGGCCGTACCAATGTTAGATCCAAAATTATTCGGTCTCAAAATCTTTCTTTTGTTTTAAGACCTAATTCATTTTTTTAAGAACATTTGAAACAGTTTTCTGGCTACAGATCTAATTTTAAGCTTGATTTTGATACCAAGACAGTCAGGATTGATGATTGGAACGCAAAGTCCTCTCCCTATAAAAATGGGTCTTTCCGCTATTTTTTATTGGACCATTTTTGAGCGGCGAATTTGAAAGTTCATTTTTCCGCTTTGGGCCATTTTCGGGCTTCGTTTTCATCTTCAACTCGACGGTAAAATTCGTTCAAAACCTTTTTAAATTGTGAAACAGTGAAAATGGTGCATGAATCTACTGTGTTATGAGTTGTAGCTTTGTTTCCTAGTGAGAAATAAATTGTTGAAGTTAGAAATTATCGCTCATAACGGTGTTTTTTCAGCACTTTTGATGTGAGGGCGCTGTTGCTTTTGTCCTCCCTAACACTACTAGTACTAATGCACAGACATTGCGGTTTGCATCAGTTAGTTGCATACATGTGTGGCGCTTTCACAAGTTTGCTACAGTCTCGAGTTACATTTTGTCGGTCACTCATCAAAGGGAATTGGGTATTTTGACTGGAGCTCAGACAACCGGGTTGGTCCTCAGAGTCGGGTATTTTGCTGGAGCCGGCTCTGACTGGGACTCGGCTGCCAACCGGCTCTGGGACGCGGGTATTTTACTACAGTCGTGGCTCTGGGAACCGGGTATTTGAAGGACTCGGTTCTGGAACCGACTCTTGCGAGTACCCAGTTCTTTAAAAGAGTGGAACCGCAGTTCCGATTCTCAATTTGGAATCGGGTAGAACCAGGTACCGGCCAAGCCTAGAGTTGTCACAAGGATCGAGCTGTCAGTGTCAAGTTGTCACAAGGGTCGAAATGTCTAGCCCCATTTGTTTGCTTAGGCCATGAGAATGAAAGTCATAGATTTGCGTCCACCGCCCGCATGTCCCGAAAGCTACCGCCTAAATTTTTCATTTGCCAAAAAAATCATTATTTGCACAAAAAAGGTATTTCCACCAAACAAATTTAGTTCCAAATCATCCACATCAGTAAAACAAAGTTTTTACCAAATTTCCACCAGTATGTGCGCTATAAAAATAAAAGTATAATCATTAGCACATGTTCTCTTACAGTCTTAGTCCCGCATACGTCGTTCACAAAAAAGGTCGCATCACGCTGAAACTGTATGGTAAACTCCGTCCGATCCGCACCTGCACCGCCTTCACATGCACAACACGTTCGCTGTTGAGCCTAGTTTATGCCTGTGTGTGCGGCCCGCACGTATAATGATGCACGTACGTACACAGATTAGAAGAAACATGATCAATGGAAATAATGAATAATGAATAATGAAAAAAAGCCTGATGTGTTTTCGAAATTTCCCGGACGCAAATCTAAGACTTTCATTCTCTTGGCCTTAATTTAGGTATGTGCGTATTCCACGCATTGTCGCAAATCTTTTTAGCCGCGGCCTCAATCTCGGGTTGAATCGCCGTGGCGAAGACACCGTGGAGATAGCGCTTTGTAACGTTTCGCTGAGGCCGTTCTTTTTAACGTACCCAGGAGCTTTTTTTTCGAAGACGTAGATCACATATTCTACTTCAACCTCGTTCTCAAATTTTCTGAATGCGGCATCTAGAAGTTTCCAAAAAAAATTCTCGAAATTAGGGTTTGTTCTTGCTCATCAAAACCATCAACGATTTACTCAAAGGTGATTAGTATACCTTATCAAACCACACTACTAATTTTTCTATACTTGTTTTCTACCTCTTGGCCAATTTTGACGGCGATTGGACGATTCGCAGTTACGTTTTTTTGATGAGCAGAAATCGATGTCAACCAAAGATTGTAATGCGCCGCGTTCAGCACGCTACATTGTGTACCATTTTTGATGTCAACTAAGCTTGGGCGATGACACGATAATATCGAATATCGCGATATTTTTTTTACGCGATTATGATATCGAGAACTTTTTAAATCATCGAGATATCGGCAGATCGCGATGACAAAAAAATATCGCGATGAAAAAAATATATCGCGATGAAAAAAAAATTTTGTGAAGAAAAAAATATATCGCGATTAAACAAAATCCTCGATTGTCATTTGGGCCAGAAATTCCCTGGGAAAAAACTTAGGAAGTCTTTTCAACTTTCGTGAGAAACAAAATCGAACTACTTCTGTAGTAAACCGACTGTCAAGATCACAAAGGAGCCGCCTGACAGGGTGTTGTTTAATAATCCACCGCCACTCAAAGAAATCTATTAAGACTAATTTAAGTGTTGGGATTGAGTGGGGTATTTGATCCAACAATGTGGAGACAATGTTTACGTCTCACTGTCTATCCATGGTGGTCTGTGACTCTGGCTGGCGCACTACAGGCGAGTATATTATATCATACATATTTAAATATATGCAGAATATGGGCGTTGCCTTAAAAACACATAGTCATGAATTAAATCAAAGCATGGATCGGCAGCGGCTCGATCAAAGTTGGGATTAGGAATAGGACACTATTATGTTGTACCATACTGGGACTCTTGTCTCGTGTGACAAAACACACATACTCTTGATAAGCCATGTGACGTTTATTTAAAAATAGCGTGACTACAATCCACATTTTCTGAATCATATGGTTTTATTCTCCATGGTACTATATGCAGGAATAAACCTAGTCACGTGTTTATACTATGACCCAGTCACGTGGAACGCGTAAATCACGTGAACTCGGGCTGATGATTTGATTGGGATGCACGACGCAGTAACCGTCCCACATAATTATTATGCAAGCGATTTGCCAATAGCGATGGGTGCGTTTTTGCGACCGTAACCAGAAACATGTTTGGGCTTTGGTCATTGGTTAAGCGTTTTCGCAAGTTCGGTTGTGCATGCTGCGATGACATCGATATCATGGTTCTGACCAAACATAAACCGAACTTTGTGATCGGTTACGCTTAGTTTCAAGATGGCGGATTGTAAAAAGTGTTAAAACATGATTAAGTGATTGTTCGTATACCAGTATATCTTTCAAGTTACTAGCACTCGCGAGTAAGCTTTATTTTGAGAAACGTTGATGACTGAACATGTCACAAACTGAAAACAATTGTCTGGTTACGTTCGCATTTTCGCGTAGCTGTGCTGTTTTGTTTCTGGTTAGGGTAGCGTAAACCCGCCCCATATGTTGCACTCGTGAACGGCGCAATTGCACGTAAGCACTGGCAATTTATTGTGACGCTTGTAGACGGGTACATCCCTGTCATTACCGGCTCTAAAGCACTCATGCGTGAAAAACAAAAATAATCGCGATATTATCGAATATCACGATATATGTTTGACGATATATCGTGGATGAAAAAAAATCGATATCGCCCAAGCCTAATGTCAACAAAACGAACGTTCAATCGGCCGAATTTTCAGTCCGATAAATCGTCCGTTTAAACCTATATACATCGGCGTAACACAATAATATTTAGTTCTCATAACTTATTTCATTTTTTCATTTTTCCAGTCCAATATTATTATTTTTTTTTAATGTTTAATTAAATCAGGGATAAGAATTTCTCGCGGATTTCAGTATAAATATTTAAAAATCCTCATATTTTGAGTAATTTGAATGTTTTTTAATTTTTTTTTTTATTTTCATTATTTTGTTTCATACATGTACAGTATATATACAGTCCAATATAATTTATAAATTGTTCTAATATTTAATTAAATCAGGGATGAGAATCTTTCGAAGATTTCAGTGTAAAAATATAAAAATAGTCCTCAGATTTGAGTAAAATTTTTTTTTCATTATTTTTTAAAGTTTTTAAAGTTTTTTTTTAACACATTTTTTTTGTATTTCTTATTTGTAAATCAGCACTACAAAACAAACTAATCATTGAATTAGCCTGGAAATAGGTTATTAT
Source organism: Zoroaster sp. YZ-2022 (assembly GCA_029582265.1). NCBI lineage: Eukaryota > Metazoa > Echinodermata > Asteroidea > Forcipulatida > Zoroasteridae > Zoroaster > Zoroaster sp. YZ-2022. The sequence goes on from CM055822.1 coordinate 8,044,416, forward strand.
TCTTTCTCTTTTCCTAAGCATTCCAGTGATACCAACCTTTTGAAAATCGGACAAGAATTTTGAAAGTTATGATATGGAATCCGAGAAAATCTAGGAAACGGGTCACAAGTCAAATTTACATTTCTTTTGTTTTTCCTTATAAAATATTTGCCATTTACACTTACTCAGTGTTACAGGCCTAAAATTGCCGGATTCAACATGTCATAACTTCCTTATTTTTGGTCACAGGAAGATGATCCTTATATCATTGTAATCGTCTATTCAAGACCTTGACAATGATACCAGTTGTATTGGAATCTGTTAATTTTGAAATTTTTTGTCACATAGCTACTTAATTAATAATAGAAAAAAATTATCTTATGAAATTTGTTTAGGCATCTAAATCTTAATGAGCCGGTGTACCAAAGGTCAGTTTGGTAGTTATTATGTCCAAAGTCACAATTCACAAAAATCTCAACCAATTAACATAATAACAATTCCAAAACATTGGTTGTGACTCCCACAATGAGTCGGCCGCCATTTTGTTTGGACTGAATAAAAATGGCTGCCATTTTGATGTTAAAAGTACTAGTAGTACTAGTACTACTAGTACTACTGACTACTGTGAAAGTAAAGTTCTTACCTTTGGCGTTAGCCTAACTTATGGTGTATTTTCTTGCAAATTCCAGAATTCTTTTTTTAAAACTCACTCGATCTACGCCAGATATTCTTTTGAAGGGGCACTTCATGCTTGAGTTGAAGGAAACGCGATGGTTCAATACGCCGAGTCACCGTAAACGACTGAACGTCTAACAACAGACACGGGCCGGGTGGATATGTCTTTGTTGTTGTTGTTGTTGTTGGTTTTTGTTGGCACTTTGGCAAACTATGTGCCCTTTGTGCCATCAACAATAGATAATAAAACTGAGCCTGAAGAAAAGTGAAGCGAAAAAATTTTAGAAGAAAAGGTATACAAAAGGGAGGCGGCCGACTGATCCACTAAGCACAATGCAACCATGGAGGAAGGAAACAGACCTTCCTCCATGATGCAACTAAAGTTGTGATGAGCCCTGCGAGGCCGGATCGTGTACCGGCAATTTAAGTGCCCGGGCACCGCCAGCTGTTTTGCAGATCCGCAACACCTCCAGGGTGGAGAGAAGTTGCAATGCCCAGTCAAACGTCAGCTTTCTCCCAAACAGATAGGCATTAATCTTAAACAATCGCAGAGATCACACTTAAAGAAATTAATAGGTACATGTAATTATGAAGAAATGTTTATGAAGAAAAAAGGAAAAGAAAAATAATGTAATACAAGGGTATAGAGGGCGGTATCGGTTATATATTGATGTTACTTTTTTTGATGAAATTTATTATTTCACAAGCATTTTGTTTTTCTCCCACGGGCCGGGTGGATATGTCTTTTGAATTGACCGTCCGTCCAATGATTTCAAACACGTGGTGTGCAACCTCGTCTCCAGGGCTTTCTGTACACCTCGTACCCACTGTTCTCTCGCCCTATGTTTCTATGTTTATTTATAAAGATAAGTTTCATTTCATTCTCAATTTCATGTGGATAGACCCGGATCCCGTCGTGTTATTTTCAGGTAGGCGGTTCCACAATTTTAGGAACCGGTTCGGCACTTCGGGTTCCGAGTGCGGAACCGGTTCCAAGAGATTCAAAGAAAAATATAAGGATTAAAGAAAATAATAAAACATACAGTCTAAAAGTTATTCAAACTTCGTTGCGCCCTGATACGAATGAGTTTCAATTTTCAACCGCAAATGCAGTGATGATAATGTTGTTTAATTTAAAATATGTTTCAGAAACTTTAAGGAAACTTTATGGAAACGTTAAGCTATAGTTAGACTTAAATTTCCTTTATCCTACCGTTAGCAAGCAACTTTACAAGCCGTGTAAGTTGTACATGCCATGGCTTTGCACATGCTTGAGGGGTTAGAGCAATTAAGCAATTGTACCACCCCCTATACACAAGGTATCGTACTACCGTCCATACCTATTGAAAGTACATTAAGAACACTAGCAACATGACTAACTTCGTCACAAGATTATTCATATTATTACGGGGCCACCTTGATCACCCCTCTTCTCAAGACACGTGCTGTCAACATTTTTAACAACATCTCAATAATCAAAGTATCCATGGGAATATGGGGCCAATTTATAAACAGACATCGCGGTTTGCATCAGTTTTCTGCATGTGTGTGATGTGGCACCTTCACAACTCACACAAGTTTGATGCAGTTTAGAGTACATTTTGTCGGTCGCTGGCATCAAAGAGAATCGGGTATTTTAACTGGAGCCGGTTCTCGGCTCTATAGAGTTGGAGCTCAGACAACCGGGTATTTCAACTGGAGCCGAGTTGGTACTCAGAGTCGGGTATTTTGCTGGAAAAGCCACGCTATTTTTCCCATATAAAATGCATGGTACAAATATACACGTACAGTCAGTGTACATTGGTCACTGTCTGGGCATATGGATTGGAGGAATGAAAATAGATTTTCCTTCCGCCTAGCTGCAGTAACTCAACTGTATCTCCGCTCCTAGGTCTTGTCATTGGATTATTTGACCTAGCACCTCGGTGAGGTGCTCTGTCAAAAAAGTCAAAATTTCTGTATTTTTATCGGTACTGATCGTTGATGATACATTCAAAAGAAAGCTGACTATAACTGGTCGCCTGGTCCATAAAAGGGAATTCGGGTAGAATGTCGTATCCGACCGCCAGTTTTTCTCATTAAATATAACCAATAATGTAATCTTACCTACCTAGTAAGGTGGAGAACATATGGATGATGGACATATACTTCAAATTATTCCAGGATATTTATTTCATGAAAAATCAGGCATTTTTGGTATGCGATGACTTCCTCAGTCATGTCAGTCTGATCTTGTCAACTCCCCCATAAGTGACCAACACGGTCATTGTACATGCGCAGTAGCAACTATAATAGGATCCTTCTATTTTCTGAAGGGGGGGATTTTTTTAGAAGGGAAATCAAGTCTGAAAACCATCATAAAAGGGGATTTTAAAGATAGTTTTTGCTTTCTGTACCCCCAAAAATCGATGGAATAATTTTTAACTGGTTAGTGGTTGTAAAAAAAATTCAAAAAAAAAAACCTTAAAAAGTGGCGGTTGGATATGACATTCTTTCCGGGAATTCTAATTAAGAATTTTTTGGGATATTGAAAAGGAGCCAAAATTCCCCTGAGGGTCACCCAAACTTTCCAAGTCCAAGTCTCTAGCTCCTAGGTCAAATAACCCCAATGACGAGTCCTAGGAGATACAGTTACTGCAGCTACCTGCCTCAGCTCCATGGTCTGAGTGGGTGCAATTTTACCCAAGGTTTGGATGTTATTAATTAAAAAGTTAAAAAGAAATGTAACAATATTATTATATTTGAGTGATGCACAGCTAACATTGCAGTATGCGTTCATGGAGTTATAGACTCTGATTAAACTTAAAGGGAAGATATTATCAAGATCAACAGGGCATGGAATCAGAGAGCTAGTTTTACATGCCTGTTGAAAGTCTGCTCTGTAACATATTGTCCCTTTCAAGGCTTATAGTATACAACTTAAAAGTTGTATAACTACATGTAGCCTTTATGTTTCATCAGAGTTTGAGTTTTCAACCACCCCCACCACCGAACTTTTTAGTTGGTCACCCCCACATATAATGAATAAGCATAGGCCCTATATAAAGAATGTTGTATCTGATCGCCACTTTTAAAGGTTCTTGGGGAAATTTTTTTGCAGCCACTATTCTAGTTAAGAAAATTATTCTGTCGATTTATCGGGGTACAGAAAGCGAAAACTATCTTTAAAAATCCACTTTTATGATGGTTTTCGGACTTTATTTCCCTTCTAAAAACATCCTCTCCTTCAGAAAATAGAAGGATCCTATTATAGTTGCCATTGAGCATGTACAATGACTGTGTTGGTCACTAACAGTGGAGTTGACAAGATCAGACTGACATGACTGAGGAAGTCACTCATCGTATACCAAAAATGCCTGATTTTTCATGAAATAAAATATCCTGGAATAATTTAAAGTATATGTCCATCATATGTTCTCCACCTTACTGGGTAGGTAAGATTAGCTTATTGGTTATATTGAATGAGAAAAAGTGGCAGTCGGATATGACATTCTACCCTAAGCACCAGTGGCATAACTAGGGTCCAATTTTCAGGGGGGCACTTGGGGCTGCACCACTTTTTCTACGGGGGCATGTCAATACTTGATTATTTTGTATCCTGCACCCTCAACGGGGACCTATTTTTTTTCAAAATTCCAGGGGAAAATGGGGGGCACCTGGGGGAACAGACCTCGGCTGGGGGGGCACGTGCCCCCCATAGTTATGCCATAATTTTGCTATAATACTTAATACTTTCACTATAATAACAATTGCGTTTGTTTACATATTTTTTCCAAAATCACCAATTTAAAAGTGAGATTAGAATATTAATGGGCTGAAAATGAAGATCAAGCTATAAGCAGCGGATTCAACCATGGATTCAACCGGATTCAAATACTGCAGGTTAAAAACTGGATAGATGTTGGCCCAATGTGTGTGTGTTTGAATGCTGCACTCAATACCAGTGTTTCCACAGCCGCAGAAATGGGCGCATCTGTACCAAGCCTCATTAGTGTAAATGTGTGCCATATAAAAAAAGACTTTTTGAGGTGAATGCAGTTGAGTAATCCTAGAAATACTACTTGGATATCATGACTTTATTACTTGGGATTCTGAAATGATAATTGGAAATATCAATTGTATCATACTTCAACCATGATGTATGCCATAAGTTGAGTGAATTCATTAATTGCAACATCTAGAGGTACAGAATGCAGTTTAATTCATCTTTAGCAAGAAAATCTGAAATACAAGTCAAATCTGTCAATTATTAACATCTCATAGCAAAATAGACAACAATCTAAACCGTTGGACTTTTATTTGATGAAACCCGCTGTATTTACACTCGACCTGAATCTGTGGCAACTCTTTTTGAGGAAGCAAGGCTGGGAACGTGAATAATTTGAATAAAGGTCAAAGATTATCACAAAACGAGGGAATTGCATAAAAGTATGTGCATACATGTACGGTACTTCAGATTGATCATGGGGGGCAATGTTCACATAAATGCCTTTTATTAAATACATATATGTGTGCTTGGTATGGTGATGTAATGGAAACCCCCTAATGCACACAATGCAATTAATATTAATTTTATTAGTTAAAAAATAACAGATGACATTTATATGGATGGATTTGATTGGTTCTTTGATATCGGATGATACATGTAATGACGCCATGGACAGGGTGTGGGCTCCGCAGACGATGCTATTCTCATTACAGCTTTAGCATAGTGGCTCACAGGGACACTGTACTATATCGGGAGGCACTTTTATCCCGATTGCAACCCTATTCTTCCAATGAGGATACTGATGGTCCCTGAATCCATGCATATACATGAAGTAAGAAGCTTCAAGGAATTTTCACTATGTATAGCCCTGTCCTGATCCAGCAATCCCTGACAGCTGCTGGCTTGTTTGTATCTGAAACTGACCATATCAAATACATACATGTACATTGAGGTAAGTTTCATTATACATGTTTGAGTTGTAGTGGATTAATCTCGGTTTCAAATAGAAAAGGGAAACAACTTCAGACAACATTTCGGTGAAAAAAAAATGAAGTAGAGTATTGCTCACATGGTTAATGTTTACTAAAACTATACTAACCCAATAGGGATTGAAACTCCAGTTGAAATTCCAATTTTCTCAATGAGCCTGGGATACCAGTAGGCCCATATCGGGAAACCATTGGTTGACATACAGGTAGACACCTTCTGCATTAAGTTTGCTATATACTCCTTGGTCTTGTTTCACCTGTGTTTCTAACTAATCCAACTGTGATTCCCAGCGGTGGCATAGCCAGGATTTTTAGAGTGGGGGAAGCAAAAACATTTTGGGAGAAAACTCAAATGAACCGAAAAATTATGTCAATCTGAAATACCAACAAGTTTGTTTATTAACCAACTTGCACTATTTTGCCAAGAATTTATTTTTCGGGGAGGGGTGGCTACCCCCTGCCCCCTTTTGGTTGTGCCACTGATATTCCCAGTAAGTTTATTTTTTTATATGAAAAGTATTAATTCTTTAAAGGGAAAGTACAGCATTGGGTTGGTAATGTTGGCAAAACTGCTTCTATGAGTATGCTTGCTCTCTTTGAATCAAAATATATATTGAAGGGAAGGTACAACATCGGTAATGTTGTCAAAACTGCTTCTATGAGTATACTTACTCTCTTTGAATCAAATTATACATTGAAGGGAAGGTACAACATTGGTAATGTTGTCAAAACTGCTTCTATGAGTATGCTTACTCTCTTTGAATCAAGATATACATTGAAGGGAAGGTACAGCATTGGTAATGTTGGCAAAACTGCTTCTATGAGTATGCTTACTCTCTTTGAATCAAGATATACATTGAAGGGAAGGTACAGCATTGGTAATTTGGCAAAACTACTTCTATGAGTACGCTTACTCTCGTTGAATCAATACATTAAAAGGAAGGTACAGCATTGGTAATGTTGGCCAAACTGCTTCTATGAGTATGCTTACTCTCTTTGAATCAAGATATACATTGAAGGGAAGGTACAGCATTGGTAATGTTGGCCAAACTGCTTCTATGAGTACGCTTACTCTCTTTGAATCAAGATATACATTGAAGGGAAGGTACAGCATTGGTAATGTTGGCCAAACTGCTTCTATGAGTACGCTTACTCTCTTTGAATCAAGATATACATTGAAGGGAAGGTACAGCATTGGTAATTTGGCAAAACTGCTTCTATGAGTACGCTTACTCTCTTTGAATCAAGATACACATTAAACAACCAAACTGTGAAATGCTCAGCTTAGTAGGTCGTGTCCAGAAAATTGTGCAAATGCGTTCAGATTGTTTGTATTCATATGTTGACTTTAAGAAAGAGTACTTTGATAAACGTATTGACAGTAAACATGCTGCTTTTTCTTAAGTTTCAATTTTGATGCATTTATTTCAGTGCAGTCATTAAAATACATACACCAAACATGTGTATAAGTATCAGTTAACGTTACATGTACATATTTTTGGAACTGGATACCTGAAATCTAGAAACTTCGGATACCCGGATACCCGTTGTAATGTTCAATTTCAACAACACTTTTTATTAATAGTACAACAATTAATGTGGACGTTCCCTATAATAATATCCCTCCTATTAACAGCTCATGGCACACACTCCCAGTGCAGACATAAAGCATGCGCTAATCCAATAACTGCAAACAATAGGCAAACATTTCCTCCAATGTATCACACTGAATCAGTTGGAGGAAAGTAAGCGTGTGGAAACTGTCCATAAAATACTACAAAATGTGTTATCTGAGTGTAATCTCGTGACAAATAAAATTATCTGTAAATTCTAAACATTACATTGTCACATTTTATGTTAGCACCGCTCAAATGTTAAGCCCGAATTTTACAGATCGTTTACGGGTAATTGGAACCGAAAAAATGGAACCGGGTAATGACAGTTTCGGTCAGGTGTCCGGATACCCGGCACAGCCTTACTCTAAATTATATTAAGATATTACGATGAATAAAGATATGAAAGTTTAAGGTCCAGCAAGACAATATTTAGGTTTGGGTCAATGAGGCTTTTGTTCCCTAACCTATTGACAAACATAGACGGAAACAAGACAAATAACTATAATGACAAACAAACAGAAAGCACCTCATACAAAATTATTTATAGTGAAGATTAACCCTCCTACTTCTAGTACCTTTTTCATACAAGTTGATCCACCATTTGAAACCAATCGCTTTTGTGGTTTTGAATGGTGAAATAACTGTGTATAGTATTGATTCCCCCAAATGGTTTTGAATGGTAGGTCAGCTTATACAAAACCTTGTTTGGATCTTTCCAAATGGTAGTACAGCTAATACAAAACCTTGTTTGGATACTTCTCAGTGGTGAATCAATGAACCCTCTGCATTTGAATGGATTTGAATGGTAGTAAAGCTTGCTACCAACACTGTTCAAATGGTATCACCATGTGTGTACAAAACCAATGGGTATTTTTGAAAGTGGAAATTTTGAATGGTTTCAAATGGTCTATCAGGAGGAAGGTTAAAAACATTAGCTTTGCACTGAGTAAGTTTTAAAATAAATGTTATTATTCAATACCTTATCTTTAACTGTGCATATTTTGAATACTTATCCTCTTTGCACTACTCACCATAATGGAATATTGTTGGCCTCCAGCTCTCCATCATAATTTGTTTGTTCTTCAAACAAAAAACAATAACAAATACAAATATTATGAACATTTATCATGATGATTCTATTAGAAAATTAAAGGTCCTGTGAAGAGTGTATTTACCAAACTTTATTTCTTGGTGCTGTTATATTGATTGGTATGAATTAAAAACAATTTTAAATGTTTTTTTTTAATCGAGTGGATTATTAATGGTTTATCTAATAATCAAAAATTGACCCCCCGAATTGTCGAAGTTTTAACGAAACGTTCGTGACGTACACACAGGCAGAGAATTTCTACGCAGCGCAAGCCCCCGTCATGCGGTTGGAACACACACCGAAGGCAATGCTGACATTACGGTGTTATTTTATGAAATAACAGAAACAGTTCTGATCAAAGTTCTGATCATTAAAAAAAAACTCAAAACAAGCGCAGGCATAATGAGAAAGGTTTAATGTTTTTATGTTTGTCTTGCCAGGATATAAAATCAGACACGATGTTTTTATTAATGCGGAAAATCATGGCATGTTTTCATGCCGTGAACACTGAATGTCGTTTGGCACGGAAGTGGACTGGGTTATGCATGGGAGTACAACTAAATGGCCATTTACCCTGAGTCTTTCTCGCTTTACAAAGCACCTGTCTTCTTCGTTGGAGCCTTCCCAGCCTTCTTACTTAGCGGGAATATCGTTGGAATTGCATCTGGTAGCAGCATGGCCTTATAAGCCATACCGAACCGGCTGTGAAGGCCCCGTCCAAAGCATTGGTGCGTTGTATACGACGCATACTTGGGCAAGTGCTGTGGATCGCGGATCGGGAATCTCCTAAGTGTACGTCACGAATTTTATGTTAATGAGGGGATATGGGCGTGTCGAAAAGCACCCCCTAAATTAAAAAATTAATATTTTTATGGTGTAAACGTGAGGGGGAAAATATACAAATGACAAATATATGTTCCAGTAGGCATACTTTATTATATACAATGAAAAAAAAACTATTTCATAGGACCTTTAAATAGGCCCTTTTCATATGCTGCTGGTTTGATAAGTTGTTTGAAGCAGCCACTGCCAGGCCCTTTGCAGTCTTAACGATTCGATACAATGTATCACAAACAGTTGGAGAAAAGTGTATGGAAAATTTAAAGATAATTGTCTGTAAAAGTATAAGCATTACATTGTTCAAGAGTGACAGATTTATGTTCACTCCGTTCAAACGTTAAGTCCGAATTTTAAAAAGTCGTTTACGGGTAATTGGAACCGAAAAATGGAACCAGGTAATGACAGTTTCGGTCGGGTATCCGGATACCCGGATACCCGGATACCTGGAACAGCCCTATATTGACGGCAGCATTCACACACACTGCGCCACCCTGATTTTCAAATTTTCACATCTATCCGATTTTTAAATCCAGTTGAATCTGTGGTGGAGTCCATGGCAATAGCTTGATATGGGTCCCAGACCACCAACCTTTTTAGTTGGTCACCCACAGATGCCAATGATTGAAAGTGAAGGTGTTACGCTTCTCTATTGTAATAGTAAAACTGTCACATATTGAATAAGCACAAGGTCTGTCAGAACTTTGCTTCAAAATTAGAGAATAAATTGTGTTTTTAATTAAAATTCATATGTGAAATTATCTATAAATGAGAGCACTTTGTTAATTTATCACTTTGATACTATTTTAGGGAATTGATATTTAGTTTGTTGCTACTCCGCAAATAACAATGGAAAAGGTTTATCCCACGTAAGATTTCAACTCACCCAACGTTGTCTGATCTGGAGAATGGCGCAGGGCTTTGGTCGGCTGGAAAAACCGGAGAGCACGCAAGTAGTAGTACATGTATCCTCAGACTGAGTATTACGTGTCGTGGATTGTTCACAAAGTACAGACGACGAACGAACAAAAGACGATATACAATGACGATTAACAGTTAACTTATGAACTCCTCAAAAAGGTCGAAAAGCGGTAGAAATATCTGACGAAAGTGCATGAAAACTCACAATCCAAAAGCAAGGTAATAACTAGAAAACATGTGCGTCGAAAAACCAGCGAAAAAGTCAATGAAGAAAACAACGTATATACAGCACTGTACAGCGTACCAGTGATCGAGTAAAGCTGGCGTTGATTGGCCTTTCGCATCACGTGATGTAAATATTTACAAAAATGTACATGAAAGTAAGGTAGTCACCACATGAGCCCCTCTAGAGAGCAACTGTAAGGAAGTGAACGAAATGTTACAGAAGAACAATGTTCAACCACAGTCGAACTGAGCGTAGTGTGCAGGCCAGTGGACGCGACGGCCGGAACGGGTAGTCTGCTGGGGAGCTTGCTGGGCTGGTCGCCGAGCACCGCACCTGGTGGCAGAAGTGGGATTGTCGGAGGATGGTCTGGATTGGAGCGATGAGTTGTCCGTGACGGTGGTGAAAAATCGGTTGAGTGGTCTACGTCTAAATAGGCAACCTTCAATCTATCTAAACTGACAGTGTCTCTCTTACCATTGATGTCCAGCGTGTAGTGTTTGACTGCTCGCTCGAGCACACGATACGGCCTTTGTAGGGAGGTTGGAGCGGTTCTTTGCACGTGATCACATCGGACAAAAACGTGTGTGCAAGACAACAAGTCCTTGTGAAGTTGTGAGGTGCGGTCATGCGACCGTGTAGGTACTGGTGCCAACTGACGCATTGCGCGCTGGAGCCGGTGCACATAATTTGCCGGGTCCAAACTGGCATCATGAACTGGCACCACAAACTGTCCAGGCAGGCGGAGAGTAGTCCCATAAACGAGCTCTGCTGTGGAACAACCAATATCCCGCTTGACGACTGTACGGAGGCCAAGCAGAACAAGAGGAAGCGTTTCTGTCCACCGGTTGGGCTCATCCTGCGCCTTGAGCGATGCCTTTAACTGCCTGTGAAAACGCCGACCAACCCGTTGGCGATGGGGTGGTAAGCAGTCGCGAATGCGCCTAGTGCCCAGTAATGATGACAAAGCGTTGAACAGGTTTGATTCAAACTGGCGGCCTCGGTCGGTCGTGATTGAGGACGGTGCACCAAACCTCGCTACCCAGTGACATACGAAAGCACTGGCGACCGCCTCGGCGGTCATGTCGGTATAGGTATGGCCTCCGGCCATCGTGTGAAACGGTCAATGCACGTGAGTAGGTAGGACTGACCATTGGATGAGGGAAGCGGGCCAACAAGGTCAATATGCACATGATCAAATCGGGCATCGGGTGACATGAAGGTCCCAAGGAGTGATGGTATGACGGTGCACCTTGGACCTCTGACAATGCATGTAGTTCTTAGCCCACGAGCGAACATCGTGGTTCATGTTGGGCCATACAAAGCGCGTTCCAACAAGCTTGAGCGTGGCCCGAATTCGGGATGCGACAGTGAGTGTAAGGAGTCGAATGCTGTTCGGCGCAGCGCCTGGGGAACAAATGGTCGAGGTGTCCCAGTAGACATGTCACATGACAGGGTGGTTGTGCTGGCGGGTAGTGGAACATCCTGTAACTGAAGAACGGACTGCTGTTTGTGCTGGAGTAATTCCTCGTCCTTACGCTGATGCGCGGCCATAACCAGGTAATCAATCGGAGTTGATGACTTGGGAGCGAAGTGTTCAGGCTGATGCTTTACAAGGCGTAAGAAACTTCATTGTGTTTTCCTTGAACATGTCTGATGTCAGATGTGTACTGCGACACGTGGTCAAGTTGGCGGATTTCGGCGGGAGTACCTATCCGAACTTGCCGAGTGCATGGGTCAACGGCTTCTGATCTGTGAAGATGAAGAAGGTGCGACCCTCCACTACATGACGGAAATGACGAATGGCAAGGTAAGTCGCTAACAGTTCACGACCAAACGTGCGGTATCTTGTCTCCGCGGGTTGCAGCCGTCGTGAAAAGAATGCAATGGGTCGCCAGTCCCCATGGACCTGCTGTTGTAGGACTCCGCCCACTGCGAAATCGGAGGCGTCGACCATCAAGCATAGCTCGACATCAGAACGAGGGTGCGACAAATGGGTTATGCGTCGCCAAAGCTAGCTTGACTGCCTCGAAAGCAGCGATTGCTGTGTCTGGGAGCTCCAGTACCCTCTTAGGTTTTCCCGCGAGCTGGTCGGTGAGTGGCTGTGTCAAACAGCACAATGTGGGATGAAACGGCGATAGAAATTGACCAAACCCAGGAACTCGCGCAATTTCTTCGTCGAAACTGGGACTGGGAACTGCTGGATTGCATCGGTTTCGTGTCAAGCGGCCGAATTCCATGTTGGTCAATGTGGTGGCCTAGGAAATGCAGAGACGGAACACCAAATTCGCATTTTGCAGGATTCACTACCACACCATACTGGTCGAGGCGCTCAAAAAGTGTACGAAGATGCAGCTCGTGCTCCTCATCACTGTGGCTGGCGATGAGCAAATCATCAATGTAGGCAAAAACAAAGTCTAGCCCACGTAAGACTTTATCAATGAAGCGCTGGAATGTCTGGGCCGCATTGCGCAAACCGAATGGCATCCTCAAAAACTCAAACAACCCGAACGGTGTAGTGATGGCGGTCTTGGGAATGTCACTCGGTTCGACAGGTACGCTCTGATTAGATCCACCTTCGAGAAGACGGTTCGTCCATGTAAGGATGAAGTAATGTCATGAACGTGCGGGATCGGGTAGCGGTCGGGGACGGATGCATTGTTAAGAGCACGGTAATCACCGCATGGTCGCCAATCACCCTGTGTGCCTTTAGGGACCATATGGAGAGGCGACGACCAGCTGCTATTCGAGGGGCGGATGATTCCCAATTGCAGCATGTGATCGAACTCAGCTTTGGCAACTTTCAGTTTGTCTGGAGCGAGACGTCGCGGTCTTGCAGAAACAGGTGGACCTTTTGTTGTGATGTGATGGGTGACATCATGCTTCAGCGGTGTCCTTGAAGCAAGGCCGGGTGATGGCTGGGAACTGACCTAAAATGGCTGTAAAACGAGTGTTCGAGGTCGGGCCAGTAAAAACAGGACTGAGGGTACTGGTGTACGATGTAATACCTTGAACACTGAGACTAGTGGTGGAATCTAGTAGCTTGTTGTTTTTCATGTCAACCAATAACCCAAAATGTCGCAAGAAATCTGCTCCCAAAATTGCAAATGGCACATCAGCAATCGTGAAAATCCATCGACATGCACGTCGTAAACCCAAATCAATGGTCAATGAACGCTCACCGTATGTAGGTATCCGTGTCTTGTTGACTGCCTCGAGCACAAAATCACTCTTACGGTATTGCTTGTCCCTGTGGCGTAGGAGGTACGATGCTAACCTCGGCACCGGTATCCACAAGGAACTTGGAGCCAGTGATCTTGTCGAACACATGAAAAAGGCGACATTGAATGGGTGTGCCAGCGGATGAAGTCGCCTATTCGCTGGCCTTGAAGTTTCCGGGCCGAGGTGAATCGTTAACTGCATGTAGCTACATTGGTCTTTGCAGTTACGAGCCTTATCCCCATATTTCCAGTGATACCAACATAGATCTGTGGTGTTGTCCCCAGAGGTAGAAGGACTGCGATCATTTCTATGGCGATACTGGCTGCTGTCACGGCTACGGCTCCTGCTGTGCCGATAGTGATCTTGTCGGACCATCATCTCCATCTGAGCCGTGAGCTTTTCTACTTGAGCACGGAGCAGTTGTAACTCAGAAGGAACTGGTGGTTTGACGGCAGCCAGAAGAGGCAGTGCTGGTGCTGGAACCGTGACACAGGCTTGGATTGCTGAAGCGGGTGAAACTTCAACGATTTTGTCGGCAAGCCTTGCGAGTTGTGTGATATCCACATCACTTGTTGAGGCCAGGATGAGCTGGACATTGGTCGGAAGACGTTGCATGAATAACTGCTTTAGAATGGAGGGCTCCAGTGTACGATCCCCGAGTAGTTGCTCCATTTTGCGCAGTAGTTGCGAGGGCTTTTTGTCCCCAAGCTCTTCCGTTGTTAGCAGCTTCTGTAGGCGCTTTTGCTCTGACTCACTAGTACGTTTGATGAGTTCTTCCTTAAGTTTGGTATATGGTTGGGCAGGCGGTGTGTTGATCAACAAATCTCTGACCTCTTGAGCGATGGAAGGCTGCAGAGAGGCTATGACGTACGAGTACTTGGTGAGCTCCGATGTAATCCCGCGAGTGAGGAACTGCGCCTCAACCTGCGCAAACCAAATCACTGGATCATTGGGCCAGTACGGCGGGAGTTTCACGGATACCGCACTGACCGGCGATGCTGCATGGTCCGGGGTTGAAGGCCCTGATTTCGTAGTCATCTCACGTCTGGGTCACCACTTTAGGGAATTGATATTTAGTTTGTTGCTACTCCGCAAATAACAATGGAAAAGGTTTATCCCACGTAAGATTTCAACTCACCCAACGTTGTCTGATCTGGAGAATGGCGCAGGGCTTTGGTCGGCTGGAAAAACCGGAGAGCACGCAAGTAGTAGTACATGTATCCTCAGACTGAGTATTACGTGTCGTGGATTGTTCACAAAGTACAGACGACGAACGAACAAAAGACGATATACAATGACGATTAACAGTTAACTTATGAACTCCTCAAAAAGGTCGAAAAGCGGTAGAAATATCTGACGAAAGTGCATGAAAACTCACAATCCAAAAGCAAGGTAATAACTAGAAAACATAAATGCCGAAAAACCAGCGAAAAAGTCAATGAAGAAAACAACGTATATACAGCACTGTACAGCGTACCAGTGATCGAGTAAAGCTGGCGTTGATTGGCCTTTCGCATCACGTGATGTAAATATTTACAAAAATGTACATGAAAGTAAGGTAGTCACCACACTATCACCAACTTTATACCAGATAGCCTATACTCTATTAACCCCCTACTACTATAGCTGAACTTTACTGGCAAGTAGCTATATGTATACATGTTTACCCAAATGTGCACACAGGGGCATTTCTGACTGGTTTTTACTGTCATTTTGACCACCCTCTACCAGACAATGCTTTATTACCAGTCAAAAACAGTCAACTCATTTTAACCTTGTAAATGTACTTACTACACGTAAGGTTTGACAGTGTTTGACTTTTAAGTGCACTAGATATACCTTGGCAAGTATATCAACATTTTGACTGATTAGAAGGGTTAAAACCCTCCTACCGATACACCATTTGAAACCATTCAAAATTTCCACTTTCAAAAATGCCCATTGGTTTTGTACACACATATAGTGATACCATTTGAAAAATGTTGGTAGCAAGCTTTACTACCATTCAAATCCATTCAAATGGTTTTTGAATGGTTATACACTACACCTTGGTGTGTTTCACATAGCCGAATGGTTTCAAATGGTGAATGTACAGTACTACACAGTGGCTTATTCAAACACTGGTTCGTAAATAGTGAGTCTTTATGGATGGTTGATTCAGATAAAAATGTTGTGTTTTCGCGTTTTGTTTTGTGTTTTCTTTCTGGCTCAGTAGATTCACAGAAGCTTAGTATAGTACAAGTCTGTGAAGCAGGCCTTATATACCCTTGCATTTCTTTATTAAATCTTGTAACTTTGTTTTCTTGTTAATAAGTTATATAATAACTATGAATAATATCAAAACAATTAAAAACATACAATAACAGAGAAATTTCAACCCCTCCAAAAATGGAACATGCTCAGATCAAAAGATGCTATCCATTTTTTTTTACACTTTTGTTTTTAGTATAGTCTAGCCTTATCTTTGGTTTTTACCCTCAAGTACCACACACACAGTCTTGGAAAAACAAAACCTGCAGTGTTTACAAAAACATTATGTAGATAAAGTGGACTATCCATCATCTCAGCAACCCTATGGAGTTTTAATACATGGTGGCCAGTGTACAAGTAATTGCCACTTAAAAATATGGCACTCAGGTCTTTAGGGTATAGCAGACCTGTCATTCAAAACCATTCACTCATGTCACCAGCATAGAGGATCCATTGATTCACCACTTAGAAGTATCCAAACAAGGTTTTGTATTTTGGAAACAAGGTTTTGTATTAGCTGTACTACCATTTGGAAAGATCCAAACAAGGTTTTGTATTAGCTGGCCTACCATTCAAAACCATTTGGGGAATCAATACTGTACACAGTTATTTTCACCATTCAAAACCACAAAAGCGAATGGTTTCAAATGGTGCATCAACTTGTATGAAAAAGGTACCAAAAGTAGGAGGGTTAATTGTTTTAATACTTTTAAAGAGACAATATCGTCACGATCAACAAGGCATGGAAATCGGAGTGTTAAATTTAGATTAATTCAGTGACTGAAAATAATACCTGACATAATAAAGTCATAAACCGATGCTGTTACTTAAAGGCACCTGGCAATGGTATTTTGTCCAAATGTAGCTTTTGTCATAAATATATACATTTTTATGAGTGGAATGTGAATAAACAAGTAACTAAGGTTACAGAAATAGTGGTTTTATTGTATTTACGACTTTAGAATAGGCCCCCCCCCTTTACATTGACACATGGTGGCGCTGTTCGTGACGTCATTCGAGGCGGGGATATTTGAAGAAAAAATGTGTAGTCTGGCCCCATACATTACGTCTGGGTACCTGATCGGTACGATGCGTCACCGAATCAGAGTAACCGATATGAAGAATTATATATATGACTACTGTACTACTAGTAGTCATGCTAGTGCAAAGAAAGCGAATCAATTAATTATGTAATTAATCTCTGACAAACCTGACAGAATGACACATTGGTCATTGCACTATAGTCTATACACAACTGTCAAGTCTGTCATGAACTGCCAGCACACATACTTACAAAATGTATGCCTAACCTGTAACCTAGTTTCAGATGAAACGACAACGTAAAACAAGGCCCAAGGGGAAGCATGCAAGTTTTCACGATATAGGTGCAGCAATGCCGCTAGTGTTACGAAAACGGTACCTACACTGACTAGTAGTAGTATATAACGTTACATGTACATGTATAATAAAGAGAACACAACATGCACTTCAAAGTTCAAACTTACCCGGATTTTTTCACGTTTGGCAAATGCTCCTGTAGGTTTGTCACGTCTTTCGGGTTGCTTCTTAGATTTCCCACTAACTGGGAATATGGTTGGGATGGCGTCATGTTTCAGAATTACTTTTTTTGTCATGTCAAATGTGTGGTACATCCCGGATTCGAAACACGACGGCTCGAAGTGGTCACTGCATAGCGCTGAAAACGACGTCGGACAGGACCACTTTGCCCCCGTTATCCTGACTTTCGCTGCCCATAACCGCCTATATTTGGGATCAGCTGGAAACAGATGCAGGCTGACCCCATCTTTAGTTGTTTTGTTGCATCCAGCAGCAATACACCTGGTCGGCATTGCTGGGAAAATGCCGGAAAAATGCCTTTTTTTATAACAAACCAAACCACACGGGTGTAAACACAGGCAATTCTCGAGGGCGTCGAGGGGGGTCGATGTTCCATCAGCGGCGAATCCTTCCTCGAATGACGTCACAAAAAGGGATGGGCGGAGTCACCCTCCAAACAACTTCATATTTTTTTTAAACATATAAATCCTGACAAATAATCACTCAAACAATTTGTTTATTGTTAATACACTTTATTGTTTAAATCAATAAAAAACCTATTGCCAGGTGCCTTTAAATGAACTTGGTAACTTTCAATCACTGTGTTCATCTTAAACTGGAACATCGATTCCATGCCCTGTTGAAAGTCTGCTTGGTTTGTGATGATATTGTCCCTGTAATACAATGCAAAAAAGATAAAGTCCCACTGATTTCATGATCAAATTTGTTAAAAATGTGTTTTTAAACATAGCATGTATGTATGTACATGCAGATGCATCTAAATTACTTACCAACCTACCCATCAAAAATTCTGTAAAAATGTGTATAAATTTTTAATCATACAGCATCAATAAACTTCCCATTGTTTGATATATTGTTTTCAGTTAGCCAGTAAGCAAATTTCTTAACGGTTAGTGCAGTTTCAATCGTTTAACCGGTTAACCATCCAAGCACTGATTGTTACATGTATAGCCTATTAATATATGGTCCATGGTCTCGGCCAGATTTATTTGAGTATGAAAACAAAAATCATCATTTGTACGTGTTTTACTTACAGAAATTAATTTCTGCATTGTGGATGTACATCTGATAAAACTCAATTTTTGTTGTTTTCTCGTAGATTTTCTCTTGGAGGAATTAACCTTTTCTGTTTGAAGTACTGGTAAAAGTTAATGCAGCATGGCTCTCACGGCTACACCAACACCACATGCAGATTTATGCTTAAAGTTAAGCAAAACTTTAACATTGGACAATTTTGACAATATAAAAGACACAGTCACAGCTGATGAATTTGGCGGTTTCAAGGCTGGAGAGTTGGAGGGAATAAAAACAGTTGCAGAGTTGCTGAAGAGTTTGGAGTACAAGAGAATAATAAGAGTTGGTGATTACAGAAAGCTGAAAGAAATAATGGAAATGATTGGCAGGAAAGATGTTATTGATATCATTAATGAAACAGAACGTGCATTACAAGAACAAGGTAAATCAAAGGGAACTCTTGCATAATGATAGTTTGAATTAGTTGTCTGGGATCCTCTTGATTTAATTTCATTCATGATGTCCATGCACCTCACTTTAATGTGGTTTCAGGGAATGTACAATAACTCATTAACCACAACAGATAATTTCTTTATTATTTTCATGATCAGACAGTACATGAATTACTTTTGCAAACATTCACATACTTGACCCAAACTTAACCTTCAACCCAGACACAGTGCGTTCATTTTGATTCTATCAGAACAGATGCTTTACAAATCTATGTTTTGAATATCTGTCGGCCATGAATTGCACAGACTGGAGTTTAAGAGATCCTACAGACAAACACATTTACATCTGAAGCAAGCAGTGCTCAGAGATCATAACCTTGAATTTGTTTCTTTCTAAACTAGGTTACAGCATTGCTACAGGTGCTGATGATGATCAGTTGCCATCATGTTCAAGCTATGGAATGGAAAGCCATGCTTCACCAACTACTAGTGACACATCTTACTCTGAAACATGTCAACATACCAGCATGGGTAAGTAGACTATGTGAATTAAAAACCTGTATTGTATCAAACTGTAACCCTAACTCCCTAGGCATTGTATTAAAACAATAAAAATCCTTCAAAATCCTCCAACTGGCTTTGTTGTCTAGGGAGTTAGAGTAATAAAGGGACAGTATCCTCACGATCAACAGGGCATGGAATCAGAGTGCTAGCTAGTTTTAGATTGACTCAGTGACTGAAAAGAATACCCCACATGAGAAGGTCATGTTACCTTTGCTGACTGCATAAATGAGCTAGTAATTTTCAGTCACTGTTTTCATCTTAAACTAGAACACTGATTCCATGCCCTGTTGAAAGTATGCTCTGATTGTGACGACATTGTCCATTTGAAGAACAGATCTCATTGCTCTTATAACAATGGAGGATTTAGGTTTGGTTTTAGTAAAAAGTTAAAACTCGCTCTTGGACCGTCTTTGTAATGTTATTTTGAGCGTATTTAGACAGGTACATTTTGAGCAGATGTTATATTAAAACCAAGTTTTTATTTGTATTTCAAAGCACTACAATGACCTCAATTTTGATATTCTCCTCAATACGCAGGGAGGAAAAGGAAAGCAACAACAATGCATCAAGGTAAAAAGAAACCTAGAATACAGAATGTCTCTTCTCAGGTTGATCTAAGACAAGAGGGCACGCTAGAATCATATACTCCCTCTGGTAACACCTTCAACATCAGCATCCATAATCCAGTTAATTCCCCCATCACCTCTGGAACTAGTAAGGACAACACTACTAACTATGGTATGTACATTGTATTTCATCAAAACAATTGTTGATTTCTAAGCTTGAAACCTATAATACCTTGGCACATACTTGCATACTTCGTGGTTGATTATTATCGCCGATACATCTAGGCAGCCAGTCTTTACCGGCTGATTAATACACCCCCATGTGATCATGCTTCATCCAATCAGATTGTCTTAACCGTCTTGGGTATTTTTAAATATTATTTAAAGGGACTGTACACCATTGGTAATAACCCCCAAAAACTGAACAAGTTATTATCTGCAAGCTTACTTGGTTGTTACATGGTAATGATACCAAATATCCTGACAAGTTATTATCTGCAAGCTTACTTGGTTGTTACATGGTAATGATACCAAATATCCTGACAAGTTATTATCTGCAAGCTTACTTGGTTGTTACATGGTAATGATACCAAACATCGCGACAAGTTATTATCTGCAAGCTTACTTGGTTGTTACGTGGTAATGATATCAAACATCCTGACAAGTTATTATCTGCAAGCTTACTTGGTTGTTACGTGGTAATGATACCAAACATCCAGACAAGTTATTATCTGCAAGCTTACTTGGTTGTTACGTGGTAATGATACCAAACATCCCGACAAGTTATTATCTGCAAGCTTACTTGGTTGTTACGTGGTAATGATACCAAACATCCCGACAAGTTATTATCTGCAAGCTTACTTGGTTGTTACGTGGTAATGATACCAAACATCCTGACAAGTTATTATCTGCAAGCTTACTTGGTTGTTACGTGGTAATGATATCAAACATCCTGACAAGTTATTATCTGCAAGCTTACTTGGTTGTTACGTGGTAATGATACCAAACATCCAGACAAGTTATTATCTGCAAGCTTACTTGGTTGTTACGTGGTAATGATACCAAACATCCTGACAAGTTATTATCTGCAAGCTTACTTGGTTGTTACGTGGTAATGACACCAAACATCCTGACAAGTTATTATCTGCAAGCTTACTTGGTTGTTACATGGTAATGATACCAAACATCCAGACAAGTTATTATCTGCAAGCTTACTTGGTTGTTACGTGGTAATGATACCAAACAACCTGACAAGTTATTATCTGCAAGCTTACTTGGTTGTTACATGGTAATGATACCAAACATCCTGACAAGTTATTATCTGCAAGCTTACTTGGTTGTTACATGGTAATGATACCAAACAACCTGACAAGTTATTATCTGCAAGCTTACTTGGTTGTTACATGGTAATGATACCAAACATCCTGACAAGTTATTATCTGCAAGCTTACTTGGTTGTTACATGGTAATGATACCAAACATCCTGACAAGTTATTATCTGCAAGCTTACTTGGTTGTTACATGGTAATGATACCAAACATCCTGACAAGTTATTATCTGCAAGCTTACTTGGTTGTTACATGGTAATGATACCAAACATCCTGACAAGTTATTATCTGCAAGTTTACTTGGTTGTTACATGGTAATGATACCAAACATCCTGACAAGTTATTATCTGCAAGCTTACTTGGTTGTTACATGGTAATGATACCAAACATCCTGACAAGTTATTATCTGCAAGCTTACTTGGTTGTTACATGGTAATGATACCAAACATCCTGACAAGTTATTATCTGCAAGCTTACTTGGTTGTTACATGGTAATGATACCAAACATCCTGACAAGTTATTATCTGCAAGCTTACTTGGTTGTTACATGGTAATGATACCAAACATCCTGACAAGTTATTATCTGTAAGCTTACTTGGTTGTTACATGGTAATGATACCAAACATCCAGACAAGTTATTATCTGCAAGCTTACTTGGTTGTTACATGGTAATGATACCAAACATCCAGACAAGTTATTATCTGCAAGCTTACTTGGTTGTTACATGGTAATGATACCAAACATCCAGACAAGTTATTATCTGCAAGCTTACTTGGTTGTTACGTGGTAATGATACCAAACATCCAGACAAGTTATTATCTGCAAGCTTACTTGGTTGTTACATGGTAATGATACCAAACATCCAGACAAGTTATTATCTGCAAGCTTACTTGGTTGTTACATGGTAATGATACCAAACATCCTGGCAAGTTATTATCTGCAAGCTTACTTGGTTGTTACATGGTAATGATACCAAACATCATGACAAGTTATTATCTGCAAGCTTACTTGGTTGTTACATGGTAATGATATCAAACATCCAGACAAGTTATTATCTGCAAGCTTACTTGGTTGTTACATGGTAATGATATCAAACATCCTGACAAGTTATTATCTGCAAGCTTACTTGGTTGTTACATGGTAATGATACCAAACATCTTGACAAGTTATTATCTGCAAGCTGACTTGGTTGTTACATGGTAATGATACCAAACATCCTGACAAGTTATTATCTGCAAGCTTACTTGGTTGTTACATGGTAATGATACCAAACATCTTGACAAGTTATTATCTGCAAGCTTACTTGGTTGTTACATGGTAATGATACCAAACATCTTGACAAGTTATTATCTGCAAGCTTACTTGGTTGTTACATGGTAATGATACCAAACATCCTGACAAGTTATTATCTGCAAGCTTACTTGGTTGTTACATGGTAATGATACCAAACATCCTGACAAGTTATTATCTGCAAGCTTACTTGGTTGTTACATGGTAATGATATCAAACATCCAGACAAGTTATTATCTGCAAGCTTACTTGGTTGTTACATGGTAATGATATCAAACATCCTGACAAGTTATTATCTGCAAGCTTACTTGGTTGTTACATGGTAATGATACCAAACATCTTGACAAGTTATTATCTGCAAGCTGACTTGGTTGTTACATGGTAATGATACCAAACATCCTGACAAGTTATTATCTGCAAGCTTACTTGGTTGTTACATGGTAATGATACCAAACATCTTGACAAGTTATTATCTGCAACCTTACTTGGTTGTTACATGGTAATGATACCAAACATCCTGACGAGTTATTATCTGCAAGCTTACTTGGTTGTTACATGGTAATGATACCAAACATCCAGACAAGTTATTATCTGCAAGCTTACTTGGTTGTTTCATGGTAATGATACCAAACATCCTGACAAGTTATTATCTGCAAGCTTACTTGGTTGTTACATGGTAATGATACCAAACATCCTGACAAGTTATTATCTGCAAGCTTACTTGGTTGTTACATGGTAATGATACCAAACATCTTGACAAGTTATTATCTGCAAGCTTACTTGGTTGTTACATGGTAATGATACCAAACATCCTGACAAGTTATTATCTGCAAGCTTACTTGGTTGTTACATGGTAATGATATCAAACATCCAGACAAGTTATTATCTGCAAGCTTACTTGGTTGTTACATGGTAATGATACCAAACATCCTGACAAGTTATTATCTGCAAGCTTACTTGGTTGTTACATGGTAATGATACCAAACATCTTGACAAGTTATTATCTGCAAGCTTACTTGGTTGTTACATGGTAATGATACCAAACATTCTGACAAGTTATTATCTGCAAGCTTACTTGGTTGTTACATGGCAATGATACCAAACATCCTGACAAGTTATTATCTGCAAGCTTACTTGATTGTTACATGGCAATGATACCAAACATCCTGACAAGTTATTATCTGCAAGCTTACTTGGTTGTTACATGGTAATGATACCAAACATCTTGACAAGTTATTATCTGCAAGCTTACTTGGTTGTTACATGGTAATGATACCAAACATCCAGACAAGTTATTATCTGCAAGCTTACTTGGTTGTTACATGGCAATGATACCAAACATCCTGACAAGTTATTATCTGCAAGCTTACTTGGTTGTTACATGGCAATGATACCAAACATCCTGACAAGTTATTATCTGCAAGCTTACTTGGTTGTTACATGGCAATGATACCAAACATCCTGACAAGTTATTATCTGCAAGCTTACTTGATTGTTACATGGCAATGATACCAAACATCCTGACAAGTTATTATCTGCAAGCTTACTTGGTTGTTACATGGTAATGATACCAAACATCTTGACAAGTTATTATCTGCAAGCTTACTTGGTTGTTACATGGTAATGATACCAAACATCCAGACAAGTTATTATCTGCAAGCTTACTTGGTTGTTACATGGTATTGATACCAAACATCCTGACAAGTTATTATCTGCAAGCTTACTTGGTTGTTACATGGTAATGATACCAAACATCTTGACAAGTTATTATCTGCAAGCTTACTTGGTTGTTACATGGTAATGATACCAAACATCCCGACAAGTTATTATCTGCAAGCTTACTTGGTTGTTACATGGTAATGATACCAAACATCCAGACAAGTTATTATCTGCAAGCTTACTTGGTTGTTACATGGTAATGATACCAAACATCCTATACAAGTTATTCCATCTGATATTAAATTTTTGAGAAAAATATGTAGATAAATTCAAATCTGAAAATCTATTTGACCTTTTTTCAATGAAAATTACCCGATTTTACAATGAAACTGATACAGGCATTTATGAATTACCTGCCCGGTGGATTGGTAAGTTATTAATATTTTCTTTCTTTACCTCTACCCCTGGCCTCGGCCACGTACCTACATGTACATACATGTGCATAGCGCCAGTGCACGACTTTGGCACTAATTAGGTCACTTTTTGAAGTGGTAAATACGTGTCAACCACATCATGTGCATTGTACTACAAGTCAAATATTTACAGTGCGCGAAAGCAACAACCCGCAAATGTGTCGGTAGGGTGGCTGAGCGCGAAAAATTACTCGTGCGAAAATTACCAGTTTTACAGTACAATATTTGTTTTTGTTCAAACAGGAGCACCGGACAAAACCAGCAAGACGATTGGACAAGACATCCAGCATGAGGAACAAAGTCCAACTACAAGTCAAGTTGCTGATGCTGCAGAGACTGCATTAAAAACATGGTATACAACTACAGGTAGCTTTGTACAGATGATCCCATGGGTCGGTGATGATAAGATGCACATTATAATCATCTATACAAAGTTACTTTTAGAAAGAAGTCAGACTAAATTAGAGTCATATGAGGACATTTTCTTCTTTAAAACTAGAGAAGGTCATCTAATCAAACGGGCCATATTAAATGGATCGGCTGGTCTAGGGAAGACGACCCTTTTCGACAAAATGGCTTATGATTGGGCTGAAGGCTCCAGTGAGACACTCAGGAAGTACAAACTCGTTTTTGTTTTAAAAATGCGTGAACTGAAACAAACTTCAGAGCTTATGGACGCAATATTTGATCAGCTCTTAGATGAAGACAGAATAGATAGATCTGATTTAAACAAGTTTATCCACTCAAACCCTGACAAAGTGCTAATTCTTTTGGATGGCTTTGATGAGTTCCAAACCAAAACCCTCCAAGAGTCCTCATTTGGTTCTATTCTTAAAATTCTTAATCAAAAGAAAAGTAGAGAAATGTGTGTATTTGTTACTACCCGTCCCTCTCACTATAACAAATTGGTGTGTGACTCACTGGTTCAACAACCTTTCACTCATGTGAGTGTTTTGGGGTTCAGTGCTGAAGATATTGAGCAGTATGTGAACAAATTTTACACTAATGAAGATGACAAGGCTAAGAGTCTTATTCTGAGGATTTGGTCCTCAAATGTCCTGTGTGATTTGGCACAGAGTCCAATGTTGCTGCTTTTAATGTGTCTCCTTTGGAGAGAAAATTCTCAACTGCCAGACACAATGACTCGTCTGTACAGTAAGGCATTGAGATACATATTTAAAAGAAAAGCAAAAGATATGTCACCAGATGAAATATCAAAGATTGTGATTGCAATTGGAAAGGTTGCTTTACACGGTCTGATATCTCCTGACCAGTTACTTTCCTTCAAGGAAACAGATTTTGAGAAGACTGTACTTGATAAAGCCATAAGAGCAGGTATCCTCACTAGCCAGAGGGTCCTAAAGGGTATTGACATTCATCACAGTGTGCACTTTATTCATAAAACATTCCAGGAATACTGTGCAGCTATGTACTGCCAGAGCTTATTGATAACAGACACTGGGGAATTTCAAGAGATTCTTGATCAGATTGACAGAACCATAGGGGATGATCCTTCTAGTTATAAGTATCTGTTACGCTTTTGTTGCGGTGACAATGAGAAATGTACAAGTAGGATTTGTCAGATCTTGATGAAGGGAATGCGCCGCTCCACATCTGAATGTAAAACGGTTGCTCTTAATTGCTTTTTTGAGAATCAGTCGGAGAATTTGCCATCAGTGGATTTAATCAATTCAGTTGTTACTGAAAACATAAACATTAATCATTGGAGCAGTGATAGCATTAACTCATTCCTATACTTTCTTAAGAATGTAACTAACCAGACAATGAGTAGAGGAAACAGTTACCTTGACAAGGTAAGGACAGTATCTATACAGGGAAGCAACTTACATAACTTAGGTAATCATTTGAGTGGAATGACTAATCTGTCTTCATTGCATCTGACTGGTTGCTCATTAACTTGTAGTAATATGAAACATATTGCATCCTCATTGGAGAACAAAGCAAACCTGACTGATCTAAATCTTGAACAAAATGTTACCTTGGGTGGCTCTGCAATATCATGGTCTCCTCATTTGAAGCAAATGAAATGCCTTCAGAAGCTGAACTTGAGTGGTTGCTCCCTGGAAGATGAAGATATGAAGCACATTGCTGTGTCACTGAGTGACATGCCCACTCTGGTTGAACTGGATCTGTCCTATAATCAAGCCTTGGGTGCTTCTGCAATATCATGGTCTCCTCATTGGAAGCAAGTGAAACGCCTTCAGAAGCTGGACTTGAGTCATTGCTTCTTTGAAGATGAAGCTTATGATGACGAAGCTTATGATGACGAAAGGAAAGACTTTAAATTTTTTGCTTTATCAGTTGGTTATATGAGCAATCTTGAGTGCTGCATAGTAGATGATGATCTGTATCTTGTAGAGCAAACCAGTGCTGGCATACTGCTGAACCTGAGTGAGTGTTTATTAACTGGCACAGATCTGGTAGGTATTGTACAAGCAATGAGTAACAGGAGTGACCTGGTGGTATTGATCCTCAATGAAAATGGTGGACTGGGTGGCTCAGCAGCTTTATGGTCTCCTCATTTGAAGAAAATGAAACACCTTCAGAAGCTGTACTTGAGGAATTGCTCATTGAAAGATGAAGATATGAAGCACATTGCTGCGTCACTGAGTGACATACCCACTCTGGATGAACTGAATCTGTCAGGTAATGAAGCCTTGGGTGGCTCTGCAATATCATGGTCTCCTCATTTGAAGCAAATGAAACACCTTCAGATGCTGCACTTGAGGGACTGTTCCTTGGAAGATGAAGATATTGAGCACATTGCTGTGTCACTGAGTGACATACCCACTCTGGTTGAACTGGATCTGTCAGGTAATAAAACCTTGGGTGACTCTGCAATATCACGGTCTCCCCATTTGAAGCAAATGAAACACCTTCAGAAGCTGAACTTGAGTGATTGCTCATTGAAAGATGAAGATATGAACCACATTGCTGTGTCACTGAGTGAAATGCCCACTCTGGTTGAACTGGATCTGTCATGGAATGAAGCCTTGGGTGGCTCTGCAATATCGTGGTCTCCTCATTTGAAGCAAATAAAACACCTTCAGAAGCTGCACTTGAGCGGTTGCTACTTGAAAGATGAAGATATGAAGCACATTGCTGTGTCACTGAGTGACATGCCCACTCTGGTTGAACTGGATCTGTCCTATAATCAAGCCTTGGGTGCTTCTGCAATATCATGGTCTCATTTGAAGCAAATGAAACACCTTCAGAAGCTGGACTTAAGGAATTGCTTTTTGATATATATGAAGCACATTGCTGTGTCACTGAGTGACATGCCCACTCTGGTTGAACTGGATCTGTCGTGGAATGAAGCCTTGGGTAACTATGCAATATCATGGTCTCCTTATTTGAAGCAAATGAAACACCTTCAGATGCTGCACTTGAGCGACTGTTCCTTGGAAGATGAAGATATTGAGCACATTGCTGTCACTGAGTGACATGCCCACTCTGGTTGAACTGGATCTGTCTGGTAATTACTTGGGTGGCTCTGCAATATCATGGTCTCATTTGAAGCAAATAAAACAACTTCAGAAGTTGCACTTGTGTCACTGCGTATTAAAAGGTGAAGATATGAAGCACATTGCTGTGTCACTGAGTGACATGCCCACTCTGGTTGAATTGAATCTGTCATGTAATAACTACTTGGGTGGCTCTGCAATATCATGGTCTCCTCATTTGAAGCAAATAAAACAACTTCAGAAGTTGTACTTGCGTTACTGCTCATTAAAAGGTGAAGATATGAAGCACATTGCTGTGTCACTGAGTGACATGCCCACTCTGGTTGAACTGGGTCTGTCATGTAATGAAGCTTTGGGTGGCTCTGTAATATCATGGTCTCCTCATTTGAAGAAAATGAAACACCTTCAGAAGCTGGACTTAGGTAATTCTGAAGTCGACATAAAATGCTGGAAATATATTGCTTTATCAGTTGGTCATATGAGGAATCTTGTGTGCTGCCAAGTAGGTTATGGTAGGTATCTTGTAGAGCAAACCAGTGCTGGCATAAAGCTGGGCTTGAGAGGGTGTTCATGAACTGGCAAAGATCTGGAAGGTATTGTTCAAGCAATGAGTAACAGAAGTGATCTGGTGGAATTGATCCTCAGTAAGAATGATGGACTGGGTGGCTCAGCAGCTTTATGGTCTCCTCATTTGATGAAAATGAAACACCTTCAGAAGCTGGACTTGAGTTGGTGCTCATTGACAGATAAAGATATGAAGCACATTGCTGTGTCACTGAGTGACATGTCCACTCTGGTTGAATTGAATCTGTCATGGAATAAAGCCTTGGGTGGCTCTGCAATATCATGGTCGTCTCATTCGAAGCAAATGAAACACCTTCAGAAGCTGGACTTGAGTCATTGCTCATTGAAATATGAAGATATGAAGCACATTGCTGTGTCACTGAGTGACATGACCACTCTGGTTGAATTGAATCTGTCATCAAATCAAGCCTTCGGTGGCTCTGCAATATCATGGTCTCCTCATTTGAAGCAAATGAAACACCTTCAAAAGCTAGACTTGAGTAATTGCTCATTGACAGGCAAAGATATGAAGTGCATTGATAATGTCATCTTCAACATAAAAATAGTGTATTTTTGAAGTTTCATCATCTAGGGATTAGTATTCCATTAAGAGTGTACATGTACATGTCTTAATGATGTAAACCCTTTCCTGAAGCTGACGTGTTGAAGACCATATCAATTGTCATACAGTGAGGAGTGACCTCCTAATTGAGCTTGTGGGTGGACTTCATCCATGATGTTTTTCAGTAGATTAGTAACACCCATGACAGGAGATCACCTGGAATAGAAAGCTCATAGCTGCATGGATGGAATCAGGGCTTAGCTTAGGCCTTACCTGATACAATACAACAAATTACCTCCACAACTCCTTCATGTCAAATGTATCTGACATGACATGTCAATGTAGGATTTGAGGCTTTTCATGGTGGAGATAGATACTTGAGTTCTTTTGGGTGACACCATGTAATGATCTCTTCTTGGATGAAGTGATGGCTCTGAGAAGAGCCGGTTGGTTTGGTGTAAACGTTTTCGACTATTCTGCTCTAGCCGTCATCAGGAGACTGTCTCCAGTTTCATTTGGCTCTCGTAATTTAAACATCTGATTTGGCAAACTTACATGTCTTTATTAATACCTAGAGACATTGATCAATCCTGGAGTCTATACATAAATCACCAATCCAAACAAAAACTATCTAAGGTCTATTTGCCAGTACAGCGCTGCACAGTACTCTTGTATCAAACAATCGTATATCACAGTTTTAACTTGAACAAGACGGTGTATAAATGTGCACATTGTTATGTATGTCATTATTTCCTTTACTGAGCAACATGCCATTGAAAGCAGCAACATTGGGCTAGTCAGTTTCTTTGTTCATCAATCAGTCAAATTGGTTGGATTTGGGTGAATGAGTCTGCATACAAAAGTGTGACATGGGAGAGGAATACGGATTTGTAATTGTAATGTCACAGGGACATACATTTTGGTATATATTGACAGAAAGTAATAATATTAATAAAATGAACTGGTTCACCCAAAGGTTGTCCCTTAACATTACTATCCTATTAGGGATTGTTACCAGCCAAAATCAAGTCAACCCTCGAAGGCATATAGAAATTACAGGGAGATAATCTTCAAGATGTCACGTTTGTCACATGGACATAAATTTGTCCCAAAATGTCTGTCCATATTTAATACGTACGTGATTCACATTCTACTTTATTAAATACCCAGAAGATTTTATGTATGTTCATTTTGGCTGGTAACAGTCCTTAAGGTGGGGATGTAAACGGAACAACTTTTGGGTCAGTTAATTCATTCTATTACATGTATCTCTTTCCTGTCAATCTAAAATATAAAAAATGTCTGTCCATATGACAATTGTTTTGTCTTGAAGATGACCCTATAATTTCGTAAATACTAAGCCATGGCTTAGGAATGTACATGGACAAATTGGGACAAAATGCTTGATTCTATATTATACCCTTCCATGTCTCAATCCAATAGTTATCTTTTGTATGCATTAGTGTGGACAGACCCAACTATTCAACCATGATGAGACTTACATTTCTCTGCCTTCTAGCTTAGTGTGATTCTCAATTTGTAAATGGTTATTGTGAATGGAGTAATTAGACTTGAGTTGATTTGTCTTCCTGAGTGTATCACTATTCCTATCATAAAGTAAGACCCCAGACATCATATTAACCCTAGTTCATGCCTACGGTCCTACCACCAAGAGCCAAGACATTGTATTAACCCTATAGTCATGCCTACCACCATGCGTGTCGGTGGCTTGACATACCCACATGTGCCATTACTAGGCAGTTTCTATGGTGGGCGGGGCGTATTAAACATCTACTATACGGTAAGTGGTCTGTATAATTATGTAAATATTATAGACATCAAATCTGCATAAATAATTGTATGAGTGTTTACATAATTAGTTTTAATGATGTAATCCTGATCATTTTTATTCACCGGTCTGAAGTACACATTAGTAAACGCTGAAATACTCTCTTAAAGATATATCACCCATGTTTGGGCCTTTTTGATGGTAAAAATAAATTGTTAAGGCCCCAAAAAAGTATGTGGTTTCTGGTCTCCACGTCCATTGCCTTATTTTTTTATTACTATGAAATGATGTCCAATTGCAGCCAAAATTGCTGGATTGATTGTAATTGTTTTAAATGACTTTTTCACACAGGGGTATGAATGTTTGCTCGATTTGTAAGGCCTCTCTTAGCCACCATACTTTATAACCGCTTATACATATATCACGTCTTTCAATGCTTGACACACACAATTTTTTTTTTACCAAAACAAAAACAAGAACAAAAACGCATCACCGCACTGATTTTGAAGCCAACCTATGACCAGAAACCTAAATGTTGTATTGCTGGGGTTTTCTGGGGTTAAGGAAGTTAATCTTTCATTTGAGACATTGAACAAAAAATCCATCAAGGATTAGTACTAGTAAATTAAAAACTCAAAATTAATAAAATTTTGACCCACTGTTATTATCCTCAGCTTACATAAGGGCATGTGCAGTCTTCTAATTGGCCAACGCGGCTGTCAATCACAATCAAGCGTGTTTTTTATATCGCTTTTATACAGTTTCCGACATCTGAATTTCATAATGTTTTTTTGTTTTATAACAATATCATCTTTAAAAATTTGTTGCGTTTTCTATTTTTTTGTGTCTCTTGAGCCAAACATGGGTGATATATCTTTAACATGAATCATGCATCCTTTACATTGTATATATTAATAAATCTGCAAGCTTTATGTAAGGTAATCAGCAATGTAAGGTCAATATTTATCTAATTGTGTGATGATTAATCTAATTAAAATATTTTAAATACATACACAAGTCTGAAATAATGTATGATATGAATTTCAGCTGTCATGTAATTTGGGTCTATGGACATAAATAGGAGAATTCATTGATTAATGTTATTACATCATTGTAATAATAAATAAATAGATATTTCAATCCTGAATAAACCTTTGATAAAGATCAATATATGCATTCATACTTCATGAAGATCAAGACATATGTATAGATATCAATCTGTCAACATTTCACCGCAATTATTTGGCATGTTTCTGAGATAATTGGCAAACAAATTATTTGCCAAGATAATTGGTACTTTTACCAACTTCACATCAAGTAAGCTTATTAGATGATAATTTGGTCATTTTGTAATTGAGTAATTACTAGAGGCGTACCTTGGCTATAATGCATAATGTTATATAGGGCCTATCATTCAGCAATGATAACACTTGTATTATTGTAGATATTAAAATAGTAAAATCATATACATTCTGTTCAGATGAGTTATTCAAAGGTGCTGAAATATTTTCAAAAGAAAGAAAGGAAAAAGATCCTCTTTAGGCCAAAACAAAAAAGTCTCTGGTTTCTGGTCTCTGAGCGTCACCACAGACCCGTGCGTCAGCATCTTTATTTTATTTTTTATTTATTTTGTGCTTTATGAAACGATGTCCAAAATTCCTGGATCGATAGGAATTCTGCCGTGCTGTGTTTTAAACAACTTTTTCACATAGGGGTATGAATGTTTGCCCAATTTGTGAGGTCTCTAGTAGCCACCATACTTTGTATATGGGAAATTTGGTCCCCACATATATGTGTATCACATATTTCCCTGTTGGCAAAAAAAAAAAAAATTACAATTTTTTTTTTAAAGTGTGTCACTATACTGATTTTTAAGACGACCTATGACCAGAAACCAGAGACTTCTTTTGGCCTTATTTGGTATTATCAGAAGTCTATTACCTACATGAAGTGTGCCAGCCTGCTGTAATCTATACCACCGCATTGTACTCCAAATGCACGCATGCACAACAAGCATTGTTATGAGTTTTGCTATCCTTTCTATGGCCTGCCATAAGGCATCATGGGATTAGGCGCTTGATGCAGGAAGCTAATTCCTAGAACTACATGTGTAGCTGCACCCGACTACCAATACTCAATTAAACGATTTGGCGGACACGTTCTTACAGATGCCTTGACTTTGAGTCTTTATTCTTGTTTCAAGATGTACATATCTTTGACCATAAATCTTGACTTCATAAAATCTCTACATGGACATCGTAAGATCTATCAAACAGGAAAATACCAACAATAGTAATGAGTATAGATCTCAACAATATGGGAAAACAACTGATAATGTCACAATGAAAAGTTCCAAAAATTCATTCCAAACACATACATTTACGTGGGCAGTGTGATATGCAGTATGTATAAATGACACTAAATTCGTTCTAAAACCCTTATTTTCTCACAATAATCATATGAATGCAAGACCAAAATTATAACCATTACTAAAAGAGACAGTCATTACCTCGTGGGCCTGTAGAGGGTGAGCTTAAATCTTGGGATGATCACAGAAATTATGGATTAAGAATCATCAACAACAGCACTGGAATTGTCACATTGTCGGAAAAGTAGGCCATTTTGAAGAAGCAATGCATTATGGGAAAATTATAAGTTACACAAATTTCCTCAGAAATACCATAGAAATTTACAGAAACTTAATTGCAATCCGGCAAAATGTTACCTTCAAAAAGGATCAATATCTAGGACATATAAGAATATTTTAGCTAATTCTAAAACTTTGATCATGTGACCATAACAAACATGGCGGCCTCCACATGTAAACAAAGGATGGCTCTAGCATGCATTGTTCATGCATCAGGAAATACACTGTTTATAGGCAACCGTATCCTTTCTAAACTACGCCACATTGAAGGTATGATATCTGGAATATTTAGTTATCATCCTAAAGCCTCTTAGAAAATGCAGGTAAGTTAAGTTGGGGAAAAATGACTCAAAATAAACCAAGAGGATTTCTAGAGCGTCCGCTACACTCCCACCAAATTACGAATGATCAGGTAAATAATAAATCATGAGTAATTTCAAGCAACTACACTCTACTT
Source organism: Zoroaster sp. YZ-2022 (assembly GCA_029582265.1). Taxonomy (NCBI): domain Eukaryota; kingdom Metazoa; phylum Echinodermata; class Asteroidea; order Forcipulatida; family Zoroasteridae; genus Zoroaster; species Zoroaster sp. YZ-2022. Next base: position 8,078,634 of record CM055822.1, read on the forward strand.
AAATTCAACAAGCATAAACCGTTTTAACTTTAGAAACAGTCTAACAACTTAACGATCCAATACTGAGCAGTAAACACTCTGACAGTCTTCTGGGATGGTCACTTGGAGTGCTCAGGCACGGGAAGGTGAGTCCTCTACTCAGATTCCAACAAGAGGACAAGCTTCTGAATAGGCCGCTCCAGGACCGACATCTTGTTGACTCTTTTACCCTGCTTGTCTAGGTTTTTGGAGCCAATCTGGACTTTGCATCTTCTAACCAGATGGTCTTCACCTTCAGTGGTTTCAGTCACAATAGCCATTGGCCACTCCATGCGTGGTGTATCTTCATCTTTCACCAACACCACGTCTCCCACCTTGATGTTTCTTCGTGTAGTGCTCCATTTTGCTCTTGAAGACAGAGAAGAGATATTCCTTCCTCCATCTTCCCCAAAACTGTTCGGCCAGATATTGAACCCGTCTCCAGCGTTTTCTTACATACAGATCTTCCTTGACGAACTTTCCAGGAGGCGGTAAGGCCACTGCTGTCTTCATAGTGAGAATATGGTTTGGTGTGAGTGGCTCAGGACTCAAAGGGTCATAAAGATTGGTTGTCGTCAGTGGACGACTGTTCACAATGGCCATGGCCTCATAGAGGAAGGTGCGCAAGGTTGCAGCGTCAAGTCTACCTGGGGTCTGCTGAATGATGGATGACAAAACACTTCTGACTGTTTTGATTTGGCGCTCCCACACGCCTCCGACATGACTTGCGTGTGGCGCATTCATTACAAACTGACATTGACGCTTTGCCAGGAAGACTTGAGCTCTCTCCACATCCAATTCCTTCAATGCTTCTCGTAATTCATTTTTTGCTCCAACAAAATTGGAACCCTGGTCAGAGCGCAACAGTTGTACGGGACCTCTCATGGCAATGAAGCACCGAAGAGCATTGATGAAGCTATCCGTAGTCATATCATCCAGCATCTCAATGTGTACTGCACGTGAGCACATGCACGTGATCAGCAGCCCGTTCTTAAGCTCCCTCCTGCCTTCCCTGACAATAAACGGCCCGAAGCAGTCGATGCCACAAAACGTGAAGGGTGGGGAAGGTTCCACTCTATCCTTGGGCAGGTCAGCCATCTTCTGCTCTTCAACTGGACGGCGCAGACGTCGACATGTAGCACACCTGTGGATATGCGAGGCTACTTCTTTGACTCCTCCAATTATTCAGTACCCATTAGCTCTGACTTCATTAAAGGTCATTCCCCGACCTTGGTGTTGCACTTTGCTGTGGAAGTGCGAAATGAGCAACCTAGTTAGATTGCTACCCTTCGGTAGAATGGCTGGGTACTTTATGATGTCTGCAACCTCTGCATTTCTCAGGCGTCCCCCAACTCTAAGAACACCCTCACGGTCCAGGAATGGATTCAAGTTGAAGATTTTGGCAGTTGCCATCACTCTACCTGAACTTGTCAATGACTGGATTTCCTCTAGGAAGGCTTGTTTTTGAACTAACTTCACAATTTGTGTTTCTGCCTCCTGTCTTTCTTGTGGTGTAGAGAAGGCAAGAGTAGCCTTCTCTTTCTGATCCAATCGTCTTATGCGTGCGACAGCTCCCAAAAGCTTTGACCAGTCAGAGAAGCGCGACAGACGATCCTCCCATTCGAGTAATCTTGGTACAACAGTAGTCTGGAGCGATGTCACATTCTTTACTTCAGGATCGCCAACATTAAGTTGGCGGACTGGTTCCTCTGCTATTGCCAAATCTTTGTTCCATAGGAACTCTGGACCTCTGAACCAGTTTGAGGCAAGCAACTCTTTGGCAAAGACTCCTCGTGAGGCATGGTCAGCTGGGTTCACCTCTGTTGACACATAGTGCCACTGACTGGGCTCAGAGAACTGGCAGATTTTTTGGATTCTGTTGGCGACGAATATATGAAAACGTCTAGCCTTATTGCTTATGTAGCCAAGCACGACCTGGGAGTCTGTCCAGAAGAATTCCTGGTCGATGGTGACTTCCAGTTCCTCTTTTATCATGTGACCCATCAGCACTGACACTACAGCAGCCGTCAACTCTAGTCGAGGAATAGTAACTATCTTGACCGGAGCAACTCTAGCCTTTCCGGCTACTAGTGTGCAATGAACCTCATCTTCTGCAATAAATCGCAGATACGAACACTGTCCATACCCATGTGTACTGGCGTCAGAGAAATGATGAAGTTCCACGCTGACGACCTTTCCAAAACCATTTGGCACGTAGCACCGAGGTATGTGAATCTCTTTCAGGTTACTGAGGTCATCATTCCACTTCTCCCACCTTGGGCGTAGTTTGTCAGGAAGTGGATCATCCCAGTCCACTCCATTTTGGCACATTTCCTGGAGGATTCCCTTGCCAATAAGAACAAAAGGGGCAAGGAACCCAAGAGGGTCATATATAGAGGCAACTGAAGACAAGATTCCCCTACGTGTCAATGAGTGATCCTTGGATTGGATGTGGAAGTTAAACATGTCTGTCTCTACACACCATTGGATGCCAAGAGCCCTCTCTGTTGGAAGAGCATCACTTCCAAGATCCACATCCTTCACTCCAGCGGCACGGTCAGCTGTCGGAATGGTCTCCATGACTTCTCTGCTGTTTGAGATGAATTTGTGGAGGCGCAGCCCTCCTCTGGCACATACCTCTTGCGCCTCTTTCACCAACCTTTTCGCTTCATCTTCGGTTTCGGTGCTTTTCAAACCATCATCGACGTAGAAGTTCCTCTTGATAAACGATGCTGCCAGTGGGAATTCATTCTCATGCTGATTTGCCAGGTGTTTCAAGCCGTAGTTGGCACACCCTGGGGATGAAGCTGCACCAAATAGGTGGACCTTCATGCGGTATTCCTGAGGCTTATTACTTGCGTTGCCATTCTCCCACCATAGGAACCGTAAGTAGTCACGGTCTTCTTCATTTACGAGAAACTGGTGGAACATCTTCTCTATGTCACACATGACGGCTATGGGATGTTCTCTGAACCGACACAGCACTCCAAACAACTTGTTTATCAAGTCCGGTCCGGTAAGTAGATGACCATTCAGCGAAGTCCCAGCATGGCGTGCAGAACAATCGAAAACCACTCTGATTTTTCCTGGTTTTTGAGGGTGATACACTCCATGGTGTGGAATGTACCAAACCCTTCCTTCCTCTCCTTGGCTCTCAACCTTCTCTGCATGACCACTCTCTATGATATCTTCCATAAACTTCTTGTAGTCAGAATGGTACTTTGGGTTGGTGTCGAACTTCCTGTTGAGGTGGTTAAGACGAACTGCGGCTGTTCTCTTGTTGTTCGGCAACGTGGGTTTGCCATCCTTGAAGGGAAGTGACATGCTGAAGTGACCACCGCTCGTCTGATGAATGCTGGTCTCTAGGTGGTTGATAAACTTAATATCCTCTTGGGATATGGTCTTCTCGGCATGATGTTTCTCTGAGAAATCAGCTTCTAGTATGCTGATTACGTTCCACGGCGATATGCATGGGGCCTCCTTTACCGAGACACGGTGGCAGAAACTGGGAGTGCGACTGTTGGTACTTTGCTCATCATATCCAACGATGGTCCAACCAAGGTCGGTCTTGACAGCATATGGTTCTTCATCTGATCCAACTATGGTTTGTCGTGGTGCCAAGGCTTGTGAGCAATTGTATCCGATCAGCATTCCCACCCCACAGTTCTGTAGAGGTGCAATCTCATGGATTATGCTGTAGAGGTGGGACCATCTTCTAGCAGTGTCTGCAGTGGGGATGTGGGACTTGTCCACCGGGATGAAATCCCTTGTGTACGATCGTGGAATTTGTATTCTGTTAGACGAAGACATCCCTCTGACTAGTATGTTTGTGACTGCGCTACAATCTATCATGGAAGATGCAGAAGTCATAGTGGAAAGCTTCAATCGCACTGGCTCACAGTGGGCTGAAATAGACCTGGCGGTATTGTCCAATATAAACGTGCTGTCGCTTTGTGTGTCTAACAGAGCATAAGTGAGAACTTCCTTCGAAGGTGTTTCTGCTGACGACACCCATACTGGGACTATCATTGAGGTCCCCTGGCATTTTTCCAGATGGACACCACAAGACACCGCCGTTACTATTTCCTCTCTCTTTGGTGACTTCACTTCCCTTTGGTTGGAGGACTTACTCTCTGTTGTATCATAATGGAGCATCGTAGGGTGTCTTCCTTTGCATTTGTCACAGGTATGTCTTCGTCGACAATCCTTTGAGAGATGTCCCTTCTTGAGGCAACCAAAGCACAGTCTGTTTTCCTGGACAAACTTCTTTCTATCATCTAGTGACTTGCTTGCGAAGCCGGGGCATCTACTTATGTGGTGATCCGTTGACTTGCAATACAGACAAGGTTTTGGCTGGAATGCTGGTTTGGAGGGCAACTGGCTTTCGTTGGACTTCTCAACTTCGCTTGATGCAGTTGTGAGCGTCGTACCTCTGCTGCGATTGGCTTTTCTTCTTTCGCCTGTTTTAGTCTCTTCTGTCCCCGAGGTCTCTGTTCCTTTTAGTGCATACGATGAAATAGGATTACATGCAACACGAGCTTCTTTCCGCACAAACTTCACAAACTCTTCAAAACCAGGATAGTTGCCTGTGTCGTCCAGCCTATATGAGACTTGCCGATTCCAGCGAGCTACCGCCCAATCTGGTAACTTCGACAGTAGACGTCAGTTTTCCTCGCAGTCATCCAGTATTTTTAGCGCAGGAACATGAGGTATGGCATCATTACACGCCTTCAGGAAATCTGCAAACTGTTGTAGGCCGGTCGCATCTTTGGGGCTTATCTTCTGCCAGCCTGATAACTTATCTCTGAAGGCCTTTTGTATTTTGAAGGGATGGCCGTAGCGCTCCTCAAGCAGCTGCCATGCTCCCTCGTATGACTCAATTGATGTATTATAAAAGAAGCCTTGTACTGCTTTCAGTGCTTCACCGCCCAAGTATCTCTTGAGATAATACACTCTCTCCGCTGTTGAGATGGCCTTCGACTCGATGAGCGTCTTAAAGCTGGCTTTCCATTCCACATAGCGGATGGCCTCACCCGTAAACACACTTGGTTCTGGTGGAGGCAATTTGTGTAGTGACATGCAGTCCTGGAGACTGCGGACCAGGACTGCTATTTGACCATCCTCGGATACTTGGGCTGACTTTGGTAGTGTCTTCTGTGCTCCGTCAAGAGAGTGACCTATATCACTACTGTCATTAAAGCCCCTGCACTCCCGGTCATACACTTCGAATTGTGCACGGGCCTTGTCCACCTCTTTCTCTATTTCTAGTCGCTCTATTTCTCTCCTTTTCTTCTCCTGTTGTCGTTGCAATTCATCGAGCTCTGCTTGCTTTTTCTCTTTGACCTCCAGAATCTTTATTTCAGCCTCTTGAGCTGCTAATTCGGCAGCAGCCTTTACTCGCCTCACCGATAGACTGTCTGAAAGGTGGGACGATGCTCGGCTGGATGGTGCCGAAGAGAAGATTGATGCATTGTTGTCTGCGTGTAGTACTTTTCTCAATTGACTTGAAACATCTGCATCTGTATCTTCCTTGTCTGCAACCACCCTCAATAGTTGTTTGGCTATTGCTGCACAAGTGTCAACCCGTCGCCGCATTTCTTGTTCAGGTGGGCTAAGTTCCTGGCAGGCTTCATATACTTCAATCAGTTCATCTCGGGCACTGTGCAATGACGAATATATTTGGTTCAAAGTATGCTCTGTACAGAAGCCCTTCAGCACTTTCCTTACATTCTTGCAGCAATCCTTCCAAGATTCGTATTTGTGATCAAAGTCTTTCTTCAATCTCCTTTCCCTTTTAGCCTTCTCTGAGGCTTGCAATTCTGTCATCTTGGCTGTTAATTGCCGCGTCCTGCTGCTCTTTCGGGTTTCAGATTCGCTCTCGGCTGCTTTACTCAGTTGAAGGATTTTTTCTTGATTCTGAAAAATAGCTTCTAAAATCCTTTCTCTTTCTGTAGGATCATCTACTGTCTCGAGGGTTGTCGTGTATTTTTCCATCTCTTCTTCGAGCTGATTCACCTGTTCATTTATTTCCTTACTAGCCATCGCATTAATTTAGGAACAATATCAATGCAAAATAATTTCACACCACTTTCTTAAAATTACCTTCATCAACAATTACAAATATTTGTGTTGAATGACACACGAGTGCACCTTTAAATTTATTGTAATAACCTCAAATGAAGGTGCACTGTGCTGTAAATTACACAAAAATTGAACCGTAAATGTACAGTATGCAATGGGCAAAGAATCAGCAAAATATGTATGGTAAATAATTAATCAAAGAAAATACACATGTACCATATTCAATGAGCAAAATTAATCATCAAGCAATACACATCAAGCAATGAGTTAAAATCAATTAATCAACGATACTGCATAGTGAACAGAAATTGATGTTTTCACCATGTAGTAAAGTGTACAAATTGATCTGAATTATCACACAACAACCTTGCAAATGTACCCAGAGGATGGTTTTACACTCTGGTTTTCTGAACAGTTTGACAGAACACTCTACACGTTGTTGCTCTCAATAAAGTACAGTACATGGAACAACGTTTGTTATTTGACCGTCAACGACCGACTGTTCGTTGTCAAGTTCCGTGTGTAGTTTTGCACCATTTGTGGTCCTCCTGAAGTTTTATTCTCCCGATGTTGATCAGCTCTCTCGTCTCCTGGTCTTTCTCTGTCACTGTGCTGATCCGTGCTTCAGATGTTCCACACGATGCTGTTGTGCCTGAATCTTTGGTGCTACATGAACCTGGATTGCTGCATGGCTACGGTGCTGCTCGAAGTTTGCCTAGCCTCGTTTTCTTCATCATGGGCCAGGGATGACGACAACTTTGGTTTAGTTTCCACGCTTAACTCAAGGTAACTCTGCATTCAGAGGGCAGTGGAGATCTTACTGTAGCTGCACCCGACTACCAATACTCAATTAAACGATTTGGCGGACACGTTCTTACAGATGCCTTGACTTTGAGTCTTTATTCTTGTTTCAAGATGCACATCTTTGACCATAAATCTTGACTTCATGAAATCTCTATATAGACATCGTAAGATCTATCAAACAGGAAAATACCAACAATAGTAATGAGTATAGATCTCAACAATATGGGAAAACAACTGATAATGTCACAATGAAAAGTTCCAAAACTTCATTCCAAACACATACATTTACGTGGGCAGTGTGATATGCAGTATGTATAAATGACACTAAAATTCGTTCTAAAAACCCTTATTTTCTCACAATAATCATATGAATGCAAGACCAAAATTATAACCATTACTAAAAAGAGACAGTCATTACCTCGTGGGCCTGTAGAGGGTGAGCTTAAATCTAGGGATGATCACAGAAATTATGGATTAAGAATCATCAACAACAGCACTGGAATTGTCACATTGTCGGAAAAGTAGGCCATTTTGAAGAAGCAATGCATTATGGGAAAATTATAAGTTACACAAATTTCCTCAGAAATACCATAGAAATTTACAGAAACTTAATTGCAATCCGGCAAAAATGTTACCTTCAAAAAAGGATCAATATCTAGGACATATAAGAATATTTTAGCTAATTCTAAAACTTTGATCATGTGACCATAACAAACATGGCGGCCTCCACATGTAAACAAAGGATGGCTCTAGCATGCATTGTTCATGCATCAGGAAATACACTGTTTATAGGCAACCGTATCCTTTCTAAACTACGCCACATTGAAGGTATGATATCTGGAATATTTAGTTATCATCCTAAAGCCTCTTAGAAAATGCAGGTAAGTTAAGTTGGGGAAAAATGACTCAAAATAAACCAAGAGGATTTCTAGAGCGTCCGCTACAATACATGTATATCTCACCCATCCCTTAAGGATTTACACCTGTGTATGTAATGTCATCAAGTAGTCATCAAGTATCATAAAGTGGAGGTATACATGTATATCTCACCCATCCCCTCGAGTTTACACCTGTGTATGTAATGTCATCAAGTATCATAAAGTGGAGGTATACATGTATATCTCGCTTATCCCTCAAGGATTTACACCTGTGTATGTAATGTCATCAAGTATCATAAAGTGGAGGTATACATGTATATCTCACCCATCCTCTTAAGGATTTACACCTGTGTATGTAATGTCATCAAGTATCATAAAGTGGAGGTATACATGTATATCTCACCATCCCCTCAGGGATTTACACCTGTGTATGTAATGTCATCAAGTATCATAAAGTGAGGTATACATGTATATCTCACCCATCCCCTCAGGGATTTACACCTGTGTATGTAATGTCATCAAGTATCATAAAGTGGGCCGCATATATCTCACCCATCCCTCAGGGATTTACACCTGTGTATGTAATGTCATCAAGTATCATAAAGTGGAGGTATACATGTATATCACACCCATCCCTCAGGGATTTACACCTGTGTATGTAATGTCATCAAGTATCATAAAGTGGAGGTATACATGTATATCTCACCCATCCCTCAGGGATTTACATCTGTGTATGTAATGTCATCAAGTATCATAAAGTGGAGGTATACATGTATATCTCACCCATCCCTCAAAGTTTACACCTGTGTATGTAATGTCATCAAGTATCATAAAAGTGGAGGTATACATGTATATCTCCCATCCCCTCAGGGATTTACACCTGTGTATGTAATGTCATCAAGTATCATAAAGTGGAGTATACATGTATATCTCGCCCATCCCTCGGGGATTTACACCTGTGTATGTAATGTCATCAAGTATCATAAAGTGGAGGTATACATGTATATCTCGCCCATCCCCTCAGGGATTTACACCTGTGTATGTAATGTCATCAAGTATCATAAAGTGGAGGTATACATGTATATCTCACCCATCCCTTAAGGATTTACACCTGTGTATGTAATGTCATCAAGTATCATAAAGTGGAGGTATACATGTATATCTCACCCATCCCCTCAGGGATTTACACCTGTGTATGTAATGTCATCATGTATCATAAAGTGGAGGTATACATGTATATCTCACCCATCCCTACAGGATTTACACCTGTGTATGTAATGTCATCAAGTATCATAAAGTGGAGGTATACATGTATATCTCACCCATCCCCTCAGGGATTTACACCTGTGTATGTAATGTCATCAAGTATCATAAAGTGGAGGTATACATGTATATCTCACCCATCTCCTCAGAGATTTACATGTACACCTGTGTATGTAATGTCATCAAGTATCATAAAGTGGAGGTATACATGTATATCTCACCCATCCCCTCAGGGATTTACACCTGTGTATGTAATGTCATCAAGTATCATAAAGTGGAGGTATACATGTATATATCGCACGACCCCACAGGGGGTTACACCTGTTTATGTAGTGTCTTCAAGTATCATAAAGTGGAGGTATACATGTACATATCTCACCCATCCCTCAGGGATTTACACCTGTGTATGTAATGTCATCAAGTATCATAAAGGTGGTATACATGTATATCTCACCCATCCCCTCAGGGATTTACACCTGTGTATGTAATGTCATCAAGTATCATAAAGTGGAGGTATACATGTATATCTCACCCATCCCCTCGGGATTTACACCTGTGTATGTAATGTCATCAAGTATCATAAAGTGGAGGTATACATGTATATCTCACCCATCCCCTCAGGGATTTACATCTGTGTATGTAATGTCATCAAGTATCATAAAGTGGAGGTATACATGTATATCTCACCCATCCCCTCAGGGATTTACACCTGTGTATGTAATGTCATCAAGTATCATAAAGTGGAGGTATACATGTATATCTCACCCATCCCCTCAGGGATTTACACCTGTGTATGTAATGTCATCAAGTATCATAAAGTGGAGGTATACATGTATGTATATCTCACCCATCCCCTCTGGGATTTACACCTGTGTATGTAATGTCATCAAGTATCATAAAGTGGAGGTATACATGTATATCTCGCCCATCCCCTCAGGGATTTACACCTGTGTATGTAATGTCATCAAGTATCATAAAGTGGAGGTATACATCACCCATCCCTTAAGGATTTACACCTGTGTATGTAATGTCATCAAGTATCATAAAGTGGAGGTATACATGTATATCTCACCCATCCCCTCAGGGATTTACACCTGTGTATGTAATGTCATCAAGTATCATAAAGTGGAGGTATACATGTATATCTCGCCCATCCCCTCAGGGATTTACACCTGTGTATGTAATGTCATCAAGTATCATAAAGTGGAGGTATACATGTATATCTCACCCATCCTCAGGATTTACACCTGTGTATGTAATGTCATCAAGTATCATAAAGTGGAGGTATACATGTACATATCTCACCCATCCCTCAAGGGATTTACACCTGTGTATGTAATGTCATCAAGTATCATAAAGTGGAGGTATACATGTATATCTCACCCATCCCCTCAGGGATTTACACCTGTGTATGTAATGTCATCAAGTATCATAAAGTGGAGGTATACATGTATATCTCACCCATCTCCTCAGAGATTTACATGTACATCTGTGTATGTAATGTCATCAAGTATCATAAAGTGGAGGTATACATGTATATCTCACCCATCCCTTAAGGATTTACACCTGTGTATGTAATGTCATCAAGTATCATAAAGTGGAGGTATACATATCTCACCCATCCCCTCAGGGATTTACACCTGTGTATGTAATGTCATCAAGTATCATAAAGTGGAGGTATACATGTATATCTCACCCATCCCCCTCAGGGATTTACACCTGTGTATGTAATGTCATCAAGTATCATAAAGTGGAGGTATACATGTATATCTCACCCATCCCCCCCAGGGATTTACACCTGTGTATGTAATGTCATCAAGTATCATAAAGTGGAGGTATACATGTATATCTCACCCATCCCTCGAGGATTTACATCTGTGTATGTAATGTCATCAAGTATCATAAAGTGGAGGTATACATGTATATCTCACCCATCCTCTCGGGGATTTACACCTGTGTATGTAATGTCATCAAGTATCATAAAGTGGAGGTATACATGTATACAATGTATATCTCGCCCATCCCCTCAGGGATTTACACCTGTGTATGTAATGTCATCAAGTATCATAAAGTGGAGGTATACATGTATCTCACCCATCCCCTCAGGGATTTACACCTGTGTATGTAATGTCATCAAGTATCATAAAGTGGAGGTATACATGTATATCTCACCCATCCCCTCAGGGATTTACACCTGTGTATGTAATGTCATCATCAAGTATCATCCCCTCAAAGTGATGAGGCATAATGGATACATGTATATCTCACCCATCGCCCCAGGGATTTACATCTGTGTATGTAATGTCATCAAGTATCATAAAGTGGAGGTATACATGTATATATCTCACCCATCCCCTCAGGGATTTACACCTGTGTATGTAATGTCATCAAGTATCATAAAGTGGAGGTATACATGTATATCTCACCCATCCCCTCGGGGATTTACACCTGTGTATGTAATGTCATCAAGTATCATAAAGTGGAGGTATACATGTATATCTCACCCATCCCCTCGGGGATTTACACCTGTGCATGTAATGTCATCAAGTATCATAAAGTGGAGGTATACATGTATTTCTATACTGCCCTCTGGCGGATACGGAATTCCATGGGATACGATCGCGCATGCGCAAAACCAGTAGCGAACGCTAATGCGAACCAGACGTTCGACGTACAGATCTTGGGTACAAAAGTACCAGAAAATTACATGTTTTTTTGTTTATAAAAGCTTACCAAATCCCTAATCCCAATGGGTAAGGGTGACATAGACAAAAGTGATGCCAATGGCTCACAAAATCAAGAAACAACAAATACGGGAAAAGACAATGTCATTCCCAGACCACAAACAGCAAATGTGACAAAAAAGAACACACATGCAGTTGCACGTAAAAAAGTGGCGGCAACTGAGAAGTCACGGCCGAGCAACACGGAAATGTCCTCAACTTTGAGCCAACTGGCCAAAACTATGAAAGACTTGACAGAAGAGGTGAAGAACATGAAAAAAGCTCAACTTGAGAAAGAAAATGATCGAACAAATGTTCAGCCAGCGGCCTTCCCTCACGCGGACTACTTTTACCCGCCCCATGATACCGATTGGGCCTGGGATGACTACTATGGTGGTGATCAGTACTCTGCTGCGGAGGAATACGAGGCTTCGCAACCGTGCGAAGACGAGAGGTCAAAGTGCGCTAACACAGCTGCATTGACCGAGACCGTTAACGTTAACAATAACATGGTCGATGATGATAACGTAAATGAGAAGGACAGCGCCAATGTTGACCCAATCGTCAACAAGTTTGATGAATATCTTGCGGAGTTTATGACTCCTAAAGAAGAGACCTGTGAAGCTGTGTCCGCCTCACTTGCCAATGGAATAAACAAAATGTTTCAGAAAGGTATGGATTTTGAGGTATTTCGAAAGAAATCGACGGAAATAAAGCGCCCTGATAAATGCACCGAGCTTCGTAGTCAAGTTGAGACTGACGAACTGGTACTGGTATTGAAGCTACTGAAACATCAAACCAAAAAATTTGATGAGCGAATGAAAATCATTCAAACAGCAGTTTCTAAAGCGGGTTGTTGCCTCACCAAAATTGTGGATAGCATTCAAAAGCATGTGACCAAGAACAACAGTGCAATTTTAAGTGCTGACGTCGCTAATGAATTAACCGTGGTAGGCATGACAGGTCTTGCCATGTTGGGTCATGGATTCCACAATATCTGCCTGCGTCGCCGAGAGCTCCAAAAACCTGAACTGGCTTGGCGTTATGAGAATCTTTTTTCATCAGATGTTGAGCATAATGCTTACTTATATGGCGGCAACCAAAATGTTGAGAAAATGATCAAGGATATTGGAGAATCCTACAAAACAGTCAGCCAACTGAGGCCAGGTAAACCTACCTTCTACACCAGGGGATCAGGCATGTCAGGAGCATACCGATACCCCCGTTACAGAGCTATTTTCCACGTGGACAGTATCAGGGTCCAGGCCCCAGAGGCAATCGTCCGACAAGTGCTCCCTACCCTTCTCGGGGTATATATGGCATGAAGAGATCCGGAGGGATGCAAGCTCGGAATACACGTCCAGCTTCATCTCCTGCACCTTTCAACAGAGGTGAGGTAGGCTCAAACTCAAATGTAAAAATTTTAAAGCCGGATATTATAACACTCATTGAATCTGAGCACAAATCCACCACTTTTTATGCTGGTAGGTTGAGCAAATTTGTTCACATTTGGAGGGACATTACTTCAGATACTGAGATACTACAGACAGTAGCAGGTTGCACAATTGAATTTACAGAGGGTGCTCCACCTACACAGAATAATATAACAATATCTAAATTTAACAAGGAACAGAGTTCCATTATCGATAAAGAAATAATGAACCTAACCCAAAAACAGGTTTTAGAAAATGCTGTTACGGAAGAGGGTGAATTTCTCTCAGGCATTTTCTTAGTACCTAAGAAGAATGGTTCACATAGACTTATTCTGAACCTGAAGCAATTCAACTACAATGTTGAATACTTCCATTTTAAAATGGAGACATTTGATATTGCGTTGAAGCTAATTTCTAAAGATTGCTTTATGGCATCGATAGATTTGAAGGATGCATACTATGGTGTTCCAGTGCACCAAGATTTTAGAAAATTTCTTAGATTTATTTGGAGAGATTCTTTGTTTCAATTCACTTGTTTGCCAAATGGGCTTTCTTGTGCTCCACGAAAGTATACTAAACTGATGAAACCAGTTTATGCTTTTTTGCGTAGAATGGGGCATAGTGTCACAGGTTTTCTTGATGATATGCTCATTGTAGCAAGCACTGAAGCAGAACTAATCACTTCTGTAACATTTGTTTTGAGAACCTTACTAGACCTTGGTTTTGTGATCAATTGGGATAAGTCAGTCCTGGTGCCTTGTAAACAATTAACCCATTTGGGGTTTGTTATTGACTCAGATACAATGACTGTTACATTACCCAAAGAAAAAGTTCAAAACATAGTCTTGTTATGCAAGGATTTGGCAGCAAAAAGAGAAGATACCATTAGAAATGTAGCCAGAGTAATAGGTAGCCTCGTAGCATCTTTTCCTGCAGTAAATGTAGGCCCACTGAAATACAGAGAATTGGAACATGCCAAGGATGAAGCTTTGAAACTGAGCAAAGGCAACTTTGATGCAAAAATGATCGTAACTGCTGAAATGAAGTCAGATTTACTTTGGTGGACAGACAATTTGGCTTCTCAAAGAAGTCCTGTAATAAAAGCAAATGCTGATAGTCCTCACCTCAGATGCATCTACACAAGGATGGGGTGGGACATGTGAGAGTGAACAATTTGGAGGCAGATGGGATGCTTTAGAAAGACTACAGCACATAAATTACCTAGAACTTCTGGGGGCCTTTTTCGTTTTAAAGGCTTGTGCAGACAAAATCAAAGGAAAGAATGTGTCAATTTTAATGGACAATACAACTGCCATTGCCTATTTGAATCACATGGGTGGTAAAACATCCCAACTGAATAATTTGGCAAGAAAGGTGTGGGAATGGTGTTTATCAAGAAATATTTGGATTTCTGCCTCCCATTTACCTGGGAAGGATAATGTTGAGGCTGATTTTGAAAGCAGACATTTCAACGATAGATGTGAATGGTCACTGAATGAAGGTGTTTTCGACAGGCTGGTGCAGATATATGGAAGACCAGACCTTGACCTTTTTGCCTCCAGGTTAAATGCAAAATGCAGTCGTTATGTAGCTTGGCAGAGAGACCCTCAAGCAGAGTTTATTGATGCTTTTTCAAAGTCATGGTCAGGTTTTTATGCGTATGTTTTTCCTCCTTTCAGCTTGATCGGTCGCATACTACAGAAGCTGAAGTCCGACAGGGGGACTGCATTAATGATAGTACCGAATTGGCCAACTCAACCGTGGTTCACTGTCCTAGAAATGATGACCAAGCAACCAGTTTTGCTGCCTCAAATAGACAAACTGTTAACTCTAAAATTCAACAGCACATTGCACCCTCTGAGGAAGAAGTTAGTTCTGATAGCAGGTCTTCTATCAGGAAAGCCTCAAGAGAGTCTAAACTATCGGAGCGGGCTACATCCATCATCCTGTGTGCATGGAAATCTGGAACACACAAACAGTACTCAGTTTACTTGCGAAAATGGAACTCATTTTGTAAGCAGTGGAAAGTTAATTGTATTACGCCACCTATC
The DNA here is from genome assembly GCA_029582265.1 of Zoroaster sp. YZ-2022. Lineage (NCBI taxonomy): Eukaryota > Metazoa > Echinodermata > Asteroidea > Forcipulatida > Zoroasteridae > Zoroaster > Zoroaster sp. YZ-2022. The sequence goes on from CM055822.1 coordinate 8,093,885, forward strand.
CATGTAGTTATTGATTTTCTAACACAGTTGTATGATGAAGGCCTCGGTTATAGTGCCATCAATACAGCCCGAAGTGCATTATCACAGTTCATAGTATGGAAAGGGGGGGATTACTGTTGGATGTCATCCATGGGTTATTAAGTTTCTTAGAGGAGTGTATAACCTCAGACCCCCTGTGCCTCGATATAGTGAAATATGGGATGTTTCGATCCTTCTTAAATACTTGAGGTCACTTTCACCAGTCAAAAAATTGACAATGAAGTTATTAACGCTGAAGACAGTAGCATTAGTTGCACTATTAATAGGTGCCAGGGCTCAAACTCTGACAGTACTAAATCTCAACAACATGACAAGGAAATCGTCAAAATTCTGTTTCCAAGTAGGAATGGCAGACCTTAAGCAAAGTCGACAAGGGTATATCCCCCTGTACTTAAGTTTAAAGCATATCCAGTCGATAAGGGTCTTTGTGTTTACACGGTCTTGGCTGAGTATATAGAGAGAACCAGTATCCTAAGAAAGGACGAGTCAAGATTGTTCATTAGCTATATGAAACCTCATAAGTGCGTATCAGCATCAACAATCAGTTGTTGGATTAAAACATCTATGGCCAAGGCGGGGGTTGATGTTTCTGTTTACAAGCCCCATAGTGTCCGATCGGCATCCTCATCCAAGGCAGTCAAAGCTGGTGGATGCCTTGAGCAAATCCTCAAAACTGCAGGTTGGAGCAGTGTGCAAGGACCTTCGCAAAGTACTACAATAAACCGATAAAGACACAGAGAACCATGGGTGAAATTGTGCTACATGTAAATGCCACAAATAAAAGTTAATTCCCCCCTGTTTACAGGAGCAAGGAACATTGATTAGGACTATAGCCATGTTCTTACTGTTTATAGTTCACTGTAATGTTTGGGCATTGGACCAAATGCAGAGTGTTACCTTCATTGTGGCAACTGTTTTGCCTTGTTTTGGTAATTTTGTTGATTGCTAATTTTGTTGATTGCTAAACTGACTGTACTGTTGAAGTACAGTTTTAAATGTTTATATCAAAAGTTTACAGAACTTAAATATTTCTGTGTGCTTATGACATTGGAGCAATGTTTTGCTTTGTTGACCCTTTGGTAAGGGAATAAAATGTTTTTTGAACTTCACTTATTGTTGCAAAATTGTTGTGTTATTATTCTGGTATAACTATTTTGCTTGAACGATCCTTGTCTGGGAGGATAACATGGGTCAGAACCAGTTGCTTTGAAATCCCATGGAATTCCGTATCCGCCAGAGGGCAGTATAGAATTGAGGAGTTGAACGAGACTTACCTTGGGAAGTTGATGTTTAACTTCGGTTCTATACTGCTCTCTGGACGGATATTAGAAATTACATCCTCGCCCTCCCACCCTTAATTCTACATGTTCTCACATGTTCAGAAATTGGCCTAGCTTGTGGTCAATTATGTCATGGGTAGTTTTGCTGGAACTGACCCATGTTTTTTCTTTATAGTCTGGTTTTGCGCATGCGCGATCGTATCCCATGTAATTCCTAATATCCGTCCAGAGAGCAGTATAGAACCGAAGTTAAACATCGACTTCCCAAGGTAAGTCTCGTTCAACTCCTCAAATCTCACCCATCTCCTCAGGGATTTACACCTGTGTATGTAATGTCATCAAGTATCATAAAGTGGAGGTATACATGTATATCTCACCCATCCCCTCAGGGATTTACATCTGTGTATGTAATGTCATCAAGTATCATAAAGTGGAGGTATACATGTATATCTCGCCCATCCCCTCAGGGATTTACATCTGTGTATGTAATGTCATCAAGTATCATAATAGCATGTAGAGGCTTGCCCAATTCAGGTTTTGTTTCAGTCAGTATAATAGATGAGGTATTACATTTGTTACCGACATGTAACGCTAGCTACAAGGTTTTAAATCACAGCCAAATATGTATACAGCTTGTTGTTATAGGGACAACCTGTGTAATTTATCTGTTATTATTTTCATGTAGTTACTTCCTTCAGGTGATGATAACAAAACGGTTGACAGACACAGTGAAAGAGATGGACATACTTGTACACACACTGTCTCATTACCACGAAGTTAACTCATCTATTAAGATGGAGGTGGGCATTGAGGATTGCTTACACATTGAGTTTGAATACAATAAATCAAAGTAAGTACAGGTACCAGACATTTATTTTCACAGGATAAAACCTTGCAGTTTCCTGTTATTAAAATTATAATAATAACAATAATAATAATAATAACTTATAATGCACATGTATCCACCAAACTGGTGTTCAAGCCGCTTATCATTATTACCCCTGCTCATCAGGCTCATCAATCAGTCCTGATGAAACCATCTCGGCTCCCTGAGGAGTATACAGCTCAATTGCTATCATTTTGATGTATAGGGCTAAACCCCTTCCTAGAAAATCCACATTAGAATTAACCCTAACGATCCCCATCCAGCCAAACTCCAACACCAGGGATTGTTGGAGTTTGATGGGTTGATGAGTACTGTGTACTTCTGATATGGCATGTGTAAAGTGTTGGAATATGGCTGGATGAGTACTGTATGTGTTCAGTAACAGTGTTGGATTTTGATTGAGTGAGGACGGTGGTTCTACTAGCATGCAACATTGTTAGACTTTGAGTGGAGAGAGTGTGTGTATGCAACCTGCTGTAATAAACAACTGATAAAGGCAAATATTGTACTTAGGTATGCTTGGCATTGTGTCTAACATCATATAACTAGAACCTACCATTTATTCCATAGGGTGTTTTAGTTTTTGTATAGTTAAGTTTTTTTTAGCATGAAAACAATATGATGGGTTGAGTACTGTGTGACTCCAGTGTTCAAACTTTACTTTGGGCCATGTGTCCCCACTCAATCAAAATCCAACAGCTAAGGGCCTGTTGGAGTTTGACGGGTTGAGTACTGTTATGGCAAGTGGACTGTTGGAGTTTGATGGGTTGAGTACTGTAAACCAGCAACAGTCAACCATGGTGTTGGGATTTGATAGGTTGAGGAAGGTTTCTAGTAAAAATGCTTAGGGAGTTAGGGTTAATATAAATAATTTGAATACATTTTCACTATTTTCTCATCAACAATACACAGTTATAAGCTGAAAGTTTCACTTGTAAATGTTTATCTTGATTCAAAGAGAGTAAGCATACTTGTAGAAGTAGTTATGCCAACATTACTAATGTTGTACCTTCCCTTCAATGTATATCTTCATTCAGAGATAGTAAGCATACTCATAGAAGCAGTTATGCCAACATTACCAATGTTGTATCTTCCCTTCAATGTACTGTATATCTTGATTCAAAGAGAGTAAGCATACTCATAGATGCAAACATGACCAATGTTGCACCTTCCCTTCAATGTATATCTTGATTCAAAGAGAGTAAGCATACTCATAGAAGCAGTTATGCCAACATTACCAATGTTGTACCTTCCCTTCAATGTATATCTTGATTCAAAGAGAGTAAGCATACTCATAGAAGCAGTTATGCCAACATTACCAATGTTGCACCTTCCCTTCAATGTACATGTATATTTTGATTCAAAGAGAGTAAGCATACTCATAGAAGCAGTTATGCCAACATTACCAATGTTGCACCTTCCCTTCAATGTATATCTTGATTCAAAGAGAGTAAGCATACTCATAGAAGCAGTTATGCCAACATTACCAATGATGTACCTTCCCTTCAATGTATATCTTGATTCAAAGAGAGTAAGCATACTTGTAGAAGCAGTTATGCCAACATGACCAATGCTGTACCTTCCCTTAAAGTGTACGTATATATTAATTCAAAGCGAGTAAGCATACTCATAGAAGTAGTTTTACCAACATTACCAATGTTGTACATCTCTCATTAACATGATTTACTGACTATTTTCTATAGGTATCACCTTAAAGATATCATAGTGGGAAAGATCTGCTTCCTTCTGGTTCGAATCAAGATTAAACACATGGAGCTTGCTATCATCAAAAGAGAAACCACTAGATCAGGTCAGTGTGTAGTCTTGGTGCAAGACATCTGTAGCTACTTTGACATTGATCACCATCAACTTGGGTCCATCATGTATCAATCCCTTTCCAATACCTTATCCCTTTTTCATCAATTCAATATTCACTCTCAATAGTGACGTTCATGCCCATATTACTCATCAATTCATGAAATATCATCTTCCTTCCATTTGAACCTCTTTTGCTAAAAGAACTATTAAATATGAGGGACCCAAACTGTGGAATTCTTTGAAAGATTCATTGAAAAGATCAAAGAATTTATTTATTTCTTAAATATTCTCTTAAATGTGTGTTGTTAAACAGGTATTAATATACATACACTATGAAAAACTTTACCCTGAAAATCCGTTTTACCGTGAAATAAACAATTCACGGCAATTTCACGATGACACAACACCGTGAAAATGCCATGAAATACTCTTGGGATTCCCTACGCCGTGAAAACGCTGTGAAAATGCCATGAACTTCTCGTGGCAGTTTTGGGGCAGCTCATTAATTCTCGAGAGCACCGTGAATTTGCTGTGAAATCACCGTGGACATTATTGCCAATATCTGAGAGGAAGAGACACTGTGAAATTGCAGTGAAATTACGGTCAACTGTTATTTCAAGGCAAAACTGATTTTCATGGTATTTTCATCAGGGGGAAGTTGTTCATAGTGATACACATAATACATGTATGTAAATGTTTTCATTGTCAATGCTTTCTTTATCTGTATCATGTGGAGTAGATTTCTGAGTATATTGTTCTATTCATCTTAAATAGTTGATTGATACATTTATTGATTCTGTTTTGTTTCTGTTTGTGTTCGTTCTTATGTAACATTTTTGTGAAATGCAGCATGTGTGGGAACTTATTGTTAAACGTTTTGTAAGTGTTGTTAATACACACATGCTTGCATTTAGGGACACATACATGTATCTTCAAGCTTCACTTTTAATGGACCCCTTCTGCAGATCACTGTGTGATTCTGTGGAGAAATAAACTTGAAACTAAACTACATGTATGTCAATACAACTTGCAGTTGGTGTGATTAAACAGAAATTTCTGGAAACAGCATGGCTTGCTGATGGCCCCTTGTGATGGCTGCTGACACCTCAGGCATCTATATGACATTTAAATTCAGATAGAGAAATTTAGTAAATGATATGCAATGTATAAATAGTAATGTAATATGTTCAAACATTTATTCTGATAGGAACTGTCAGATGAAGAGAAGTTTACATACAATGTCAAAGCAAAGGGGTATGGAAAAGAGAGTAAATATATAATCATGTTGAAGCAGGCAAGATGGACTGCACCGGTCAACACCCATAAGTGTAAGTTATAGACTAAATGATTAACCCTATCAAGCCTGGCCAATTTTTTGTTCTCAGACCTGGGGGGGAGGGGGGTCATTGTGTCCCCCCACCCGTATTTTCTGTATTCAACAGCTGATTTTCATTAAACTTCGTAGGCATGTTCGGTTTGACGTGATCTGTCGAATGAGGCTATGAAAACATTCATAGGTCACCGTCAGGTGGCGCTATACCCATTTTTCGATCAGTTTTCCTCATTTTTGGTCAAAAATAGTATTTTTCCCATAACTTCCTTATTTTTTGTTCATTGGCCATGACATTTGACACAAATGTTGTCTTCAGTACAGGCAACAATGTGACAACATTTAAAATACCACTGGAGGGCGCTATAAAATAAGCAATATTCTGGGTCATTTTTTTCCAAAACATGATTTTTAAATATTTGGACCCAAAATTGTTCTTTTTAACCAAAAGTACAATAAAGGCAGATATAATAACATCCGTGGTACTACTCATGACATCAATTTATACATTGAGCAAAAGAAATTGAAAAATCAGGTTTTGGGGAGAAAATAAAATTTATTGTATTTAAACATAATGGCGGCCATATTGGATTCCCAGAATGCATTGGAAGTGGTCACATGACTCAATATTGTCCAGTTCAGAGTATAAAAGTACCCCCCAAGGCTTGATAGGATTAATGACTCTGACTTATGTAGGAGTCCAACTAAAGATATATTTTGAATTGACTTGGATCGATATGAGACATACAGTACAAATGTATGTAATTATAATAATAACATTTACATTTACTTAAATAGCGCACGTATCAACCAAACTGGTTCTCAAGGCACATTACATTATTACCCCTGCTCATCAGGCACATAAATCATTCCTGAAACCATCTCAGCTCCCTGGGGGAGTATACAGCTCAGTTGCAGCCATTACAGCGCATATACATGTAGGGCTAACCAAACCATGACAACAACCAACTCTGCCCTCATAGGTACCCATTTACAACTCATGAGCAAGTTGCTCGGTCAGACTTTACCTAGCAGAGGGGGATGGAGTAGGATTGAATATTTCATTTTACATCATCATATTTATTTATGTGTAGTTGTGTGGATCTAAGAATTAAGGACAGATGGTATAACTTGACATCAGTGTGAACTAAATCTGTCTTGTGGAGAATTCATATACATATAACTCACAGATTGAAACTTAGATTTAGATGACTGGTTCATGTTATAACAAACACAACCTACAAATGAGGTTACATACTTATAGTATGTATGTCTACAAACCGATCTACAAGTCTTGATAACAATTTGTTTGTATGCATGTGCATACCTGAAGGAGAGAGTAGATTTCATGGCCTTAAATGAGAGAAGACTGAGGAACGGAGACAGTTGATTCAGGGTGGTCAAAATGACAGTAAAAACCAGTCAAAAATGCCCCTGTGGGCACATTTGGTTCAACAGTCGAAGCAGTCAGTTGACTGGTTTTGACCAATAGCTACTTGCCACAATACAAAAACAGACCTCTGGTCTGTGTATTGATGGGAAGTAAATTTAGAGATTTCTTTGTACAATGTTACATTATATATATAATATAAGTATGCATATACAATGTATGTATACTTATATTTACTTCACATGAATTCTTGGCTCCCAGTTTTGTTTGGTTTTTACTGTAATTTCTAAGACAATATCAGAGTGTCTTGAAGTAAACAAACTTTATTCAAATAAAATCAAGAATTCACCTTTGTTTTCTGCATGTACACGTACATATTAAAGGGACAGTATCGTCATGATCAACAGGGCATGGAATTGTACTACTAATGTTAGATTAACTCAGTAACTGAAAATAATACCCCACATGATTAGGTCATATTACTTCTGCTGCTATATAAATGAGCAAGTAATTTTCAGTGACTGTGTTCATCTTAAACTAGGACACTGATTCCATGCCCTATTGGAAGTTCTCTGGTTATTATTTTATTCAAATATACATGTATATTGAGTTTAAATCAATAAACCATGCGGTTTTAAAATTCCTATTTTGTTTTTATTTGATTACAGCTGTATGTATGGAGAAGTTCCATGTGTTATCATTTGAGACACTGTGTGAGTTACCAGATGATAAATGCTATATCTCCCATGTGAGTTAGCATGTATATCCTACAGCTTATATGCAGGCATCATTGATATATATTCCATCGATTCATGGACTATGGTAGATTACCCATTGGATATCGCTACCTCTGCCAATCTAAAAGTAAGTTTTGACTGGAAATTTGAGATGAAGGTTTCCTCCTCTATAATGGAAGCTTTCAATTCTGTTGTGAATAGAGGCTTTCACCTTCACAGGGATGTGATTTCTCTGTTTTTTTCCCGGAAATTCATTTTTTGGGGCCGCAAAAGTCGACAAATGTGAAACAAGTGAATCCGTTGAGAAAATCGGTGGTAGAATATACTGAATTATTCATATTGAGTTTTGCGTGTCGAGATTTACTTATGTATGTTACATCTTTGGTGATGTTTTAATGCATAAACTAAATGTCATGTTGAGAATGAGGTTGAAGTAGACCGGTACAGACTAAATTAATGACCTGATGCTGGAAAAGTGATCTGTATGTACCAGTGTTGTAGGTCTCGAGACCGGTCTCGGTCTCGAGACCGGTTTTTCCTGGTCTCGGTCTTGGTCTCGGTCTCGATACCCTGTGGTCTCGGTCTTGGTCTCGGTCTCGGACCTCTCTGGTCTCGAAGATTTGACTGGTCTCGTGTCGAGACCAGCCTTTTTAACCACTTTGCAACACACGAAAATAATAGATTATTCTTTTTTGTTTTTTATTTGGTTCCGTTGAAACGTAAAACGATTTCACATTTTGTTACCAAACTTGCAGTAGATGCCAACCTTCTTTCCCGCCCCCATCTTTCAACTCATGCCCACGCAGCTTTATTAGGGTTCGATAAACTTGGGATCGAGTTGTGAGTGACATGCACTACCTGTTCGAAAGAACGCACGCTGTCGCCGCTGTATTAAGCATTCACATGTGGTCTCGTGGTGTGTACCAGTACTTACTGCACATACAGTTTTGAAGTAATCACTAATCAATATGTCAAGCAACTCATCGGTAATTAAGTTTGGTTTTAAAGACCACAAAGAATTCACCGACACAAAGGCAGGGAGTAAAAAGCATTCAGTAGTGTGCAATTTCTGCACCAAAACTACTCGGATAAGTGAAAGATCTAGAACAAGTTCGGCATTCACCAGGCACTTGAGTCGGGCGCACAAAGCCAAGTAAGTAAGCCTACATTTATTTTGTAATTGTTGGAAATTGTTATTCAAATTTAATGAATAAGAGTCACCCAGTTTTTTTAAGTAATAAATGCCACAACACGTATTGTTCCTTCCTGGGTCGGGGTGTCATCAACTAATCTTTGTAAACTAAAGTCATGTTGTTTTCCCCTGCTGGATCCCCTAATCAACATTGGGTGAACTTTACAAGTCAATCATCAGTCCACGTTCATTGTGGTTTTAGACATGTCCTTGTGAAATGTCCAAGACATGTCCAAGTTTATTTGGTTTAGGCTTCTTGCTATATGAATTGCCCTCTCATCTGTGAAGATTAAAAATTTGTTGTGCCATTTCTTGTGATCTTGTTATTCTTAAGTTTTAATTAAAGTTATCATTTGTTATTGCTTTTTAAAAGGTATGAAGAGTACTTGCAGTCAGAGAAAAGTCTAAAAGAAACCAGCAAGCAACAGGGCATCACTGGTTTCTTGACACCATGTGCAGGAACGTCTTCTGAGGGCCAGACTGTGCAGGTGTACAGTGCTCAGCATCCCCGCCAGAAAGCAATTAACGATTCCATCACCAAGAACCTGATTGTTGGCTGTTCCATGCCTCTTTCTCTTGTTGAGAATGCACACTTCCGTAACTTCATGAAAGTGCTAGAGCCAAGGTACACATCAAAACTAAATACATGTAATTATTTTGATTTAAAGAAGAAAATTAGTAAATTTTCTGAATTTCAAAATTGAGGGATCCATCAACGAAAATAAGTACAAATTATATTCGAATAAAGAGAATTGAAAATTAAGAAATAGTGATTTACTAATTTTCTACATCAGTTATTTAACATTACAGCTTTTGTCAGAACGGTAGAAAAATACAATTTGCAATCAAGGAAAATCAAATAACTGCAGTTAACTGGATATTTTACAGTTAGATCTCTAATGTTCTAAATATATTTTTTCTGTCAAACAATTATTAAATTCAAATAAAGATCATTTTATACATACATGTATTTTACTTATTTGTAAAACTCAGGTATACTCCTATGGCCAGATCACACTGGGGTCAGTGAAGTTGCCGCAGATGTATGCAGCTGGAAAGCAGAAGATCAAAGACATCATTGCAGCTCAGCCATCATTGTCTATCACTACGGACATCTGGGTGACAGAGTGATGAGATCATTCTTGGGAGTGACAGCCCACACCATCATCCCCAGCACAAGTGGTTCAATGGAGCTTAAGTCTTTGCTCTTGTGCTGCCAAAGGTTTAAGGGGTCCCACACGGGAGACAAGATTGCCTCAGCCTTCGATGAGATCCTTGAAGAAAATAACATTAAACACAAAATTGACTTTGTGGTCACGGACAATGCCTCCAACATGAAAGCCGCCTTCAAAGTCAAATTTCCATCTGCAACAGAAGTAGAACATGTGGAGGCTGAGGAGGAAGGGGAAGACATTGAAGATGAGGCAGTATGGCTAGATTTGGAGGAAGAAGACGAGGACCAAGTAGTCTCCGCCCTGGAAAATTGCTCAAAGCAGCGTCTCTCCTGCTTTGCTCACACGTTGCAGTTAGTAATTGGTGACAGCCTGAAGGAGACAAAGTGCTTAGCTACAGCCATTGCCAAAGCATCCAGAATGGCAACTCTACTCCACCGCAGCACCGTATTTAAAGAGAAGTAAGTAGCAGAGGTCAAGTCTCAATCATTCTTGCTGAGTTACTTCAAGCAACATGAGCATTATTTATCTGCATGTAATCAATCACTTACTTATTCTCTTGTGTAAAATAGATTTATTTGTCTCCACAACTAATGTCAGAACTAAATTGCTATCATTTTAATGATCAGTGAGAAAAAGGTGTTCAAGGCAGTCTGGTTAAAGGCAATCTCAAAGCTATGATTTTAAAGAAACTATTTTTACCCCACATTAATTTTGTGTTTTATTCAAACTGCATAAAACATGTAACAAATCATACCTCTTTTGCTTCTCTCTGTACACTGTGTTAATTATATGTCAGTCTGAAATGTTTTATTTGGTTATTGGTTAACTAGGTTTGAGAATTCGTTTGGTAAGAATCGCTCGATTCCAGCTGCGAATTCAACACGCTGGAACTCGACACTCCACCAACTGCAGGCCATACTCAGCTTGGACCACAGGACTTTGGTCGAGGTTTTTGCAACAGAGTTTTCTGCAGTTGTGTACAGTGCCCGAGAGTGGAACCAGCTGAGTGAGATGTGTGATGTTTTGTCCCCTTTTGGCGAGGCTACTGACCTAACGCAAGGTAATTTGACCAATTAACCAGGAAAATCAATTAAATTTGATTATAGAATAAAAGGTTTACAAATTGAATTGGCTATAACGTGATTCAACTTGATTCAGTCCCTCAAAGAAGCACATTAAACTGCATAAAAACATCTGAATAAATCTTCTCTTGAAAAACATTTTTTTTCACTTTAAAATTCAATGCCCAGCTTTATTTCTTAAATCTTGTTATTTTGGGTAAGAAGAATTCTTATTTTGTAAATGCTTAAATTGATTCAACACATCATTTCTGCAACATTTCAGGCGATCAGATGCCAACCATAAGCTTGGTTGTACCAACAGTACTCGACTTAAACTCTCATCTCAAGAAAATGAGGGACAGCTCGAGACACTGCCGCCCCCTTATCAATGCACTGCTGGCCAGTCTTCAGAGGAGGTTTAAAGGGATCTTCCAAAACTGCAATATGGCTGTACCATCTGCAGGCAGCCACGACGAACCATTTGGGGACAAGATTTACCTCTTATCCACAGTATTGGACCCACAATTCTGTCTCCAATGGGTGGACATCGATGTTGTCACTGACACAGATCTTGATGCTCAACGAAAAACTAGAGAGGGATTAAAGGAGATGCTGCAAGGTATGAATTTAATGTACACGAAGTTGAATGTGAAAAAAATCAATTTACATGTCCCCTTGTTTAATACAGCTGCAATGCTGTACCAAAATGTCAAAACACTTCATGTATTTTAATTTATTTGCAATGTAAGCTCTAAGACACTGAAATTATAACTGTTATGCTAAATAAACTTTTTATTTGATTCTTCTGTTAGACTTAGTCATTGCCGAGGCAGAATCAAACTTCCCGACAGTTGACGATGCCATGCCATGCATGCTGAGTCCACTTCCAGTGAAGAGGAGGCTGAAACACCGGCTAAGGTTCCACGACTCCTTGCCAAATACAGTCGCCATCGACATCGCAGTGGAGGTGTTACTCCCGAAAAGGATACGACAAGGCGGCAGCTTGTGAGATACCTACAAGAGGCAAGTGACTCTGCCCCCGGGTTCAGTGTGCTACAGTTCTGGCAAGAAATGGCTAAGAAACTACCAACCCTTTCCAAGCTTGCTTACAAAGTTCTTTCAGTTCCAGCATCCTCTGCACCTGTGGAGAGAGTTTTTAGCAGGGGTGGTATTATCATGCGCCCCCATCGTGCACGACTGTCGGCAGAGATGTTGGGAATGCTGATGTTTTTGAAATGTAATGAAAGTGTTTTTTAAAATGGGCCACAAATCGTCACTGTTTTCACGAAGTGCCAATTCGGCCACACAGCACAAAATACACGTTTCGAGATAATCGAGTTTTAAGTTGCTCACTTTTTGAAATTGTACTTTCACCACCAATAACGCAGAATATTGCCAATTTATGTGCACTGTTTGAAAATACAGATTTCAAACTTCTCAAATGTACAAGTTATTCAACAACAGGACGATTATTTACGGCGTAATTGATTTATTAATACAATTGTCCTTTCGTGAAAACGCAAATTGGTCTTGAGCACCCATTTTGCCCTTGGCCAATTAGTGTAATTACAAAACTAATGATTTTTAGACCCTGTAAATTTGTGGGATTGTAGATTTCAATGAAGTAATTCAGAATATCGAAAAAAATCAAACTCGATAAAAATTGCGATTTTCCCCAATTGGCACTTCGTGAAAACGGTGACGAAATGATAAAATATTTCTTTGTTTGTTAGATAGATGTAAACTTCCGATCAAAGAAATGGCAAAAGTTGTTTTTCTTGTTTCCATGAGAATAAAAGTGTTCACAAAATCACACAAAGTTTGACTCGTTTATTATGTTATAAATTTTATTTATGCAGGTCTCGGTCTCGGTCTCGGTCTCGGTCTCGGGCCTTCATGGTCTCGGTCTCGATGGGTCGGTCTCGGTCTCGGACCTTCCGGTCTCGGTCTCGGTCTCGGTCTCGGACTATCCGGTCTCGACTACAACACTGGTATGTACTTAACATTGTGATGATCGCCAACTGCATCAATTATACAAGGTCAAAAGAAGGAATCCTTTTCATGCAGTGATAGAACTTTTAGTTTTAGATTATTTAGAAAGATTAAAAAAAAATTAATAGCTAGACGTACTGATTCTTCCAAATTATATAACAATGTACAAAGACTCTGAGGAGCTGAAGGTGGGAGTTGAGATTCAAAATTTAAAAATCACAAAAATTACCAAAAAAATGCTCAAAAGTTGTCCCAGGAAGGCTTATATTGCACCACAGAGCATCTAGACTTAAAAAAATCTATAGGATGGAGGCTCACACATCTAGGATGGAGACTTGCAATTTGAGATTGAAATTTGGGATTGGGTCTTTTTTCCTTGGGGACAGACACTTCCACCTGTGGGATGGAGGTTTCACCTTGAAGAGTGAGGCATACACCTGTTGAATTGAGGATTTTAACTCATATGAGTAGCCCTTGCCCCATAAAACTTGTGAAAATTTAATGGTCATTAAATATTTTTGTTATTTATCATTTCAATAATAGGTGATGAAACACACAAGATTCCAGTTGTGAATTTTGAGCTGGCAATTACAGCCAATTATCGTCAGGTTTGGAATGAACTTTGTGATTTCCCGAACCCTCAGAGACACAATGCCTTTCCTCCTTTGTTCTGTCAGGTGAGTTTCAGTCCCTCAGAGACACAGTGCCTTTCCTCCTTTGTTCTGTCAGGTGAGTTTCAGTCCCTCAGAGACACAGTGCCTTTCCTCCTTTGTTCTGTCAGGTGAGTTTCAGTCCCTCAGAGACACAGTGCCTTTCCTCCTTTGTTCTGTCAGGTGAGTTTCAGTCCCTCAGAGACACAATACCTTTCCTCCTTTGTTCTGTCAGGTGAGTTTCAGTCCCTCAGAGACACAATACCTTTCCTCCTTTGTTCTGTCAGGTGAGTTTCAGTCCCTCAGACACACAATGCTTTTCCTCCTTTGTTCTGTCAGGTGAGTTTCAGTTCCTCAGAGACACAATGCCTTTCCTCTGTTCTGTCAGGTGAGTTTCAGTCAGCCTTGGCTCAGATGCTTCTTTCTTTTGATGGAATAGATGGTTCCTTTAAAAGGACAATATCATCACAATCAGAGCAGACTTTCAACAGGGCATGGAATCGGTGTCCTAGTTTAAGATGAACACAGTGACTGAAAATTACTGGCTCATTTATGCAGCAGCAACGGTAATACAACCTTATTTTGTGGGGTATTATTTTCAGTCACTGACATAATCTAAAACTATCACTCTGATTCCATGCCCTGTTCTAAAACTATCACTCTGATTCCATGCTCTGTTGATCTATAACTATCACTCTGATTCCATGCTCTGTTGATCTAAAACTATCACTCTGATTCCATGCCCTGTTGATCTATAACTATCACTCTGATTCCATGCCCTGTTGATCTATAACTATCACTCTGATTCCATGCTCTGTTGATCTAAAACTATCACTCTGATTCCATGCTCTGTTGATCTATAACTATCACTCTGATTCCATGCTCTGTTGATCTAAAACTATCACTCTGATTCCATGCCCTGTTGATCTAAAACTATCACTCTGATTCCATGCTCTGTTGATCTAAAACTATCACTCTGATTCCATGCTCTGTTGATCTAAAACTATCACTCTGATTCCATGCCCTGTTGATCTAAAACTATCACTCTGATTCCATGCTCTGTTGATCTAAAACTATCACTCTGATTCCATGCCCTGTTGATCTAAAACTATCACTCTGATTCCATGCTCTGTTGATCTATAACTATCACTCTGATTCCATGCTCTGTTGATCTATAACTATCACTCTGATTCCATGCTCTGTTGATCTATAACTATCACTCTGATTCAATGCACTGTTGATATATAAATATCACTCTGATTCCATGCTCTGTTGATCTAAAACTATCACTCTGATTCCATGCCCTGTTGATCTATAACTATCACTCTGATTCCATGCCCTGTTGATCTATAACTATCACTCTGATTCCATGCCCTGTTGATCTATAACTATCACTCTGATTCCATGCTCTGTTGATCTAAAACTATCACTCTGATTCCATGCTCTGTTGATCTATAACTATCACTCTGATTCCATGCCCTGTTGATCTAAAACTATCACTCTGATTCCATGCTCTGTTGATCTAAAACTATCACTCTGATTCCATGCCCTGTTGATCTAAAACTATCACTCTGATTCCATGCCCTGTTGATCTATAACTATCACTCTGATTCCATGCCCTGTTGATCTATAACTATCACTCTGATTCCATGCTCTGTTGATCTAAAACTATCACTCTGATTCCATGCTCTGTTGATCTAAAACTATCACTCTGATTCCATGCCCTGTTGATCTATAACTATCACTCTGATTCCATGCTCTGTTGATCTAAAACTATCACTCTGATTCACTGATCTCCTGTTGATCTAAAACTATCACTCTGATTCCATGCCCTGTTGATCTATAACTATCACTCTGATTCCATGCTCTGTTGATCTAAAACTATCACTCTGATTCCATGCCCTGTTGATCTAAAACTATCACTCTGATTCCATGCTCTGTTGATCTAAAACTATCACTCTGATTCCATGCTCTGTTGATCTAAAACTATCACTCTGATTCCATGCCCTGTTGATCTATAACTATCACTCTGATTCCATGCCCTGTTGATCTAAAACTGTCACTCTGATTCCATGCCCCTGTTGATCTAAAACTATCACTCTGATTCCATGCCCGTTGATCATGATGATATTGCACCTTTAAGCCATAGTTTATATATGCTGCAGAAAGAATTTGTGAAGTAGAGATATGACTATACACTATATGACTGTGGTGTTGGTGTTATACATGTGTATATCAAGTCAATTCATTATTTACTTAGAGATGTGACTATACATGTGACTGTGGTGTTGGTGTTATACATGTACACGTATATCAAGTCAATTCATTATTTACTTATAGAGATATGACTATACACTATGTGTGGTGTTGGTGTTATACATGCATTATATCAAGTCAATTCATTATTTACTTATAGAGATATGACTATACACTATATGACTGTGGTGTTGGTGTTATACATGTACCACGTATATAAGTCAATTCATTGTTACTTATAGAGATATGACTATACACTATATGACTGTGGTGTTGGTGTTATACATGTACATGTATATCAAGTCAATTCATTATTTACTTAGAGATATGACTATACACCATATGACTGTGGTTGATGGGTTATACATGTACATGTATATCAAGTCAATTCATTATTACTTATAGAGATATGACTATACACTATATGACTGTGGTGTTGGTGTTATACATGTACATATATCAAGTCAATTCATTATTTACTAGAGATATGACATATAGACTGTCATTTATGATTATTTTTATGAGCATGATATACACTATATGACTGTGGTGTTGGTGTTATATATATAATCATTTACTGTTAATTATAAGTGACTATACACTATATGACTGTGGTGTTGGTGTTATACATGTACATGTATATCCAAGTCAATTCATTATTTACTTATAGAGATATGACTATACACTATATGACTGTGGTGTTGGTGTTACATGCATGTATCAAGTGAATTTCATATTTACTTATAGAGATATGACTATACACTATATGACTGTGGTGTTGGTATACATGTACATGTATATCCAGTCAATTCATTATATGCCAGAATATGACATTCACTATATATTTGTGTTGGTGTTATACATGTACATGTATATCAATCAATTCATTATTTACTTAGAGATATGACTTATACACTACACTATGACTGTGGTGTTGGTGTTATACATGTACAGCGTATATCCAGTCAATTCATTATTTACTTATAGAGATGTGACTATACACTATATGACTGTGGTGTTGGTGTTATACATGCATGTATATCAAGTCAATTATTATTTACTTATAGATATGACTATTCTACACTATATGACTGTGGTGTTGGGTGTTATACATGTACATGTATATCAAGTCAATTCATTATTTACTTATAGAGAGATATATGACTATACACTATTTGACTGTGTAGTGTTGGTGTTATACATGTACATGTACTCAGTGAATCAATTCATTATTTACTTATGGGGATATGACTATACACTATATGACTGTGGTATGTTGGTGTTATACATGTACATGCATATCCAGTCAATTCATTATTTACTTATAGAGATGTATTATGCACTATATATTTCTTGTTGGTGTTGCTTCATGTACATGTATATCCAGTCAATTCATTGTTGCCAGAATGTATTCCTTTTGCTCTTATTGCTGGTGTGGTGTTATGCATGTTGTATGTATCAAGTCAATTCATTATTTGCCGGAATGTGACTATGCACTATATGGCTGTGATTCCCCAGCTGAGCAATACGGAACTGGGCCTGCTGGCTGATGCCGATTCCACAATGCTGCAGCAATGGGCCCGGTGCGGGCAGCGGAACTGGCCCAGTTCTACGAAGCTTGCACGAAGGCTTTGGAGACTGGCCCGGTTCATGTAGCCCTTACTCATCGGTACCTGACAGAACTGGCCCAGTACCCGGTGGGCTCAAATGCCCTAAGCAATGATGCGAAACCGGTAATGGTAGTACTGGGCCAATCTGAAATTTCCATTACTTGTGTTACTGTTGTCTAAGCCCCAGTACAGGGGCAGTGTGATTGCCATTACTCTTGGCCCGATGAAGTTGGCACTGGGGCCGAGACGCGACAAATGGAACTGGCCCAGTTCTGGCCACACAGGAAGCGGAACTGGTGATTCATTATCCTGCTGTCCGTTTCAAAACCAGAACTGGCTGATGGTGCAGACCACAAATGCCCCTAACCAAAACAGTGCGAAACCGGTAATGGCCCAGTGCTGGGCCAGTACGAATTCCGTTAATTGGGCATTATTGACTGATACTGGCTGATATTTGCCGACACAAAATGCCCTATTGACAGTACGAAACCAGTACTGGGCCAGTATAAACACTACCGTACCAGTACCCAGCCCAGTACGGGCAATAGAATACCCTTGCTGAAACAGTACAGAACCAGTACTGACGGTAGATGACGCCCCATTGGTACTGGCCAGTACAGGGCCAATGGGAGAATACCCATACTAAAACGGTACCAGAACCAGTACAGCGGTGGCTGTTACCCGTGCCAGTACTGGCTGATGCAAACGATACCGTGCCAGTACTGGCGGTACGGTATTACGTACCAGTACTGGCCCAGTACAGGGCCAATGGGGTAAACCCCTTATAAAACGGTACAGATCGGTACTGGCCCAGTAAACACTACCGTACCAGTACTGGCCAGTACCAGGGCCAATGGAATACCCACTTACTAAAACATTAAGAACCAGTACTGGTCAGTAGATGACACTACCGTGCGGTACTGGCCCAGTACCAGGAGCCAATGGGAATACCCTTACTAAAACGGTACCAGAACCAGTACTGGCCCAGTAGATAAACACTACCGTGCCAGTACTGGCCCAGTACGGGGCCAATGGGGAATACCATACTAAAACAGAAAAGAACCCGTACTG
>CM055822.1:8112871-8137667 GCA_029582265.1 Zoroaster sp. YZ-2022
TAGAGATATATTTCTCTTTCCCATATATAAAGTAGTTTTGCCATTACAGTAATGTTTATCTCGGTATACTTTTTATGAGGACACCCTGTACATGTATACCTCCACTTTATGATACTTGATGACAGGGGTGTCGTGGCCGAGCGGTCTAGCTTACCGGATTCAAGTTCTGGTGTTAGCAACATAATGTGGGTTCGAATCACGGCCGTGACACTTGTGTCCTTGAGCAAGAACATACATAACTTAATCATAATTGTTCTCTCCACCCAGGGGTTAAATGGGTACCTGTATGAAGGCAGAGTTGGTTTGCTCTATGTGCGCTAGAAATGGCAGCAATTGGTGTTGTATACTCCCCAGGAGCTGAGATGGTTTCAGGAATGATTTATGAGCCTTATGAGCCTTATGAGCAGGGATAATAATATAATGCGCCTTGAGCACCACTTAGTTGGTGGATACGTGCGCTATATAAATCCACACATTATTATTATTATTATTATGTAAATCCCTGAGGGGATGGGTGAGATATACATGTATACCTCCACTTTATGATACTTGATGACATTACATACACAGGTGTAAATCCCTGAGGAGATGGGTGAGATTTGAGGAGTTGAACGAGACTTACCTTGGGAAGTCGATGTTTAACTTCGATTCTATACTGCTCTCTGGACGGATATTAGGAATTACATGGGATACGATCGCGCATGCGCAAAACCAGACTATAAAGAAAAAACATGGGTCAGTTCCAGCAAAACTACCCATGACATAATTGACCACAAGCTAGGCCAATTTCTGAACATGTGAGAACATGTAGAATTAAGGGTGGGAGGGCGAGGATGTAATTTCTAATATCCGTCCAGAGAGCAGTATAGAACCGAAGTTAAACATCAACTTCCCAAGGTAAGTCTCGTTCAACTCCTCAATTCTATACTGCCCTCTGGCCGGATACACGAATTCCATGGGATTTCAAAGCAACTGGTTCTGACCCATGTTATCCTCCCAGACAAGGATCGTTCAAGCAAAATAGTTATACCAGAATAATAACACAACAATTTTGCAACAATAAGTGAAGTTCAAAAAACATTTTATTCCCTTACCAAAGGGGTCAACAAAGCAAAACATTGCTCCAATGTCATAAGCACACAGAAATATTTAAGTTCTGTAAACTTTTGATATAAACATTTAAAACTGTACTTCAACAGTACAGTCAGTTTAGCAATCAACAAAATTAGCAATCAACAAAATTACCAAAACAAGGCAAAACAGTTGCCACAATGAAGGTAACACTCTGCATTTGGTCCAATGCCCAAACATTACAGTGAACTATAAACAGTAGAGCATGGCTATAGTCCTAATCAATGTTCCTTGCTCCTGTAAACGGGGAATTAACTTTTATTTATGGCATTTACATGTAACTAATTTCACCCATGGTTCTCTGTGTCTTTATCGGTTTATGTGTAGTACTTTGCGAGGTCCTTGCACACTGCTCCAACCTGCAGTTTTGAGGATCTGCTCAAGGCATCCACCAGCTTTGACTGCCTTGGATGAGGATGCCGATCGGACACTATGGGGCTTGTAAACAGAAACATCAACCCCCGCCTTGGCCATAGATGTTTTAATCCAACAACTGATTGTTGATGCTGATACACACTTATGAGGTTTCATATAGCTAATGAACAATCTTGACTCGTCCTTTCTTAGGATACTGGTTCTCTCTATATACTCAGCCAAGACCGTGTAAACACAAAGACCCTTATCGACTGGATATGCTTTAAACTTAAGTACAGGGGGATATACCCTTGTCGACTTTGCTTAAGGTCTGCCATTCCTACTTGGAAACAGAATTTTGACGATTTCCTTGTCATGTTGTTGAGATTTAGTACTGTCAGAGTTTGAGCCCTGGCACCTATTAATAGTGCAACTAATGCTACTGTCTTCAGCGTTAATAACTTCATTGTCAATTTTTTGACTGGTGAAAGTGACCTCAAGTATTTAAGAAGGATCGAAACATCCCATATTTCACTATATCGAGGCACAGGGGGTCTGAGGTTATACACTCCTCTAAGAAACTTAATAACCCATGGATGACATCCAACAGTAATCCCCCCCTTTCCATACTATGAACTGTGATAATGCACTTCGGGCTGCATGTATTGATGGCACTATAACCGAGGCCTTCATCATACAACTGTGTTACAAAATCAATAACTACATGGATAGGTGGCGTAATACAATTAACTTTCCACTGCTTACAAAATGAGTTCCATTTTCGCAAGTAAACTGAGTACTGTTTGTGTGTTCCAGATTTCCATGCACACAGGATGATGGATGTAGCCCGCTCCGATAGTTTAGACTCTCTTGAGGCTTTCCTGATAGAAGACCTGCTATCAGAACTAACTTCTTCCTCAGAGGGTGCAATTGTGCTGTTGAATTTTAGAGTTAACAGTTAGTCTATTTGAGGCAGCAAAACTGGTTGCTTGGTCATCATTTCTAGGAGGACAGTGAACCACGGTTGAGTTGGCCAATTCGGTACTATCATTAATGCAGTCCCCCTGTCGGACTTCAGCTTCTGTAGTATGTGACCGATCAAGCTGAAAGGAGGACAAACATACGCATAAAAACCTGACCATGACTTTGAAAAAGCATCAATAAACTCTACTTGAGGGTCTCTCTGCCAAGCTACATAACGACTGCATTTTGCATTTAATCTGGAGGCAAAAAGGTCAAGGTCTGGTCTTCCATATATCTGCACCAGCCTGTCGAAAACACCTTCATTCAGTGACCATTCACATCTATCGTTGAAATGTCTGCTTTCAAAATCAGCCTCAACATTATCCTTCCCAGGTAAATGGGAGGCAGAAATCCAAATATTTCTTGATAAACACATTCCCACACCTTTCTTGCCAAATTATTCAGTTGGGATGTTTTACCACCCATGTGATTCAAATAGGCAATGGCAGTTGTATTGTCCATTAAAATTGACACATTCTTTCCTTTGATTTTGTCTGCACAAGCCTTTAAAACGAAAAAAAGGCCCCAGAAGTTCTAGGTAATTTATGTGCTGTAGTCTTTCTAAAGCATCCCATCTGCCTCAAATTGTTCACTCTCATGTCCCACCCCATCCTTGTGTAGATGCATCTGAGGTGAGGACTATCAGCATTTGCTTTTATTACAGGACTTCTTTGAGAAGCCAAATTGTCTGTCCACCAAAGTAAATCTGACTTCATTTCAGATTACGATCATTTTGCATCAAAGTTGCCTTTGCTCAGTTTCAAAGCTTCATCCTTGGCATGTTCCAATTCTCTGTATTTCAGTGGGCCTACATTTACTGCAGGAAAAGATGCTACGAGGCTACCTATTACTCTGGCTACATTTCTAATGGTATCTTCTCTTTTTGCTGCAAAATCCTTGCATAACAAGACTATGTTTTGAATGTTTTCTTTGGGTAATGTAACAGTCATTGTATCTGAGTCAATAACAAACCCCAAATGGGTTAATTGTTTACAAGGCACCAGGACTGACTTATCCCAATTGATCACAAAACCAAGGTCTAGTAAGGTTCTCAAAACAAATGTTACAGAAGTGATTAGTTCTGCTTCAGTGCTTGCTACAATGAGCATATCATCAAGAAACCTGTGACACTATGCCCCATTCTACACAAAAAAGCATAAACTGGTTTCATCAGTTTAGTATACTTTCGTGGAGCACAAGAAAGCCCATTTGGCAAACAAGTGAATTGAAACAAAGAATCTCTCCAAATAAATCTAAGAAATTTTCTAAAATCTTGGTGCACTGGAACACCATAGTATGCATCCTTCAAATCTATCGATGCCATAAAGCAATCTTTAGAAATTAGCTTCAACGCAATATCAAATGTCTCCATTTTAAAATGGAAGTATTCAACATTGTAGTTGAATTGCTTCAGGTTCAGAATAAGTCTATGTGAACCATTCTTCTTAGGTACTAAGAAAATGCCTGAGAGAAATTCACCCTCTTCCGTAACAGCATTTTCTAAAACCTGTTTTTGGGTTAGGTTCATTATTTCTTTATCGATAATGGAACTCTGTTCCTTGTTAAATTTAGATGTTGTTATATTATTCTATGTAGGTGGAGCACCCTCTGTAAATTCAATTGTGCAACCTGCTACTGTCTGTAGTATCTCAGTATCTGAAGTAATGTCCCTCCAAATGTGAACAAATTTGCTCAACCTACCAGCATAAAAAGTGGTGGATTTGTGCTCAGATTCAATGAGTGTTATAATATCCGGCTTTAAAATTTTTACATTTGAGTTTGAGCCTACCTCACCTCTGTTGAAAGGTGCAGGAGATGAAGCTGGACGTGTATTCCGAGCTTGCATCCCTCCGGATCTCTTCATGCCATATATACCCCGAGAAGGGTAGGGAGCACTTGTCGGACGATTGCCTCTGGGGCCTGGACCCTGATACTGTCCACGTGGAAAATAGCTCTGTAACGGGGGTATCGGTATGCTCCTGATCCCCTGGTGTAGAAGGTAGGTTTACCTGGCCTCAGTTGGCTGACTGTTTTGTAGGATTCTCCAATATCCTTGATCATTTTCTCAACATTTTGGTTGCCGCCATATAAGTAAGCATTATGCTCAACATCTGATGAAAAAAAATTCTCATAACGCCAAGCCAGTTCAGGTTTTTGGAGCTCTCGGCGACGCAGGCAGATATTGTGGAATCCATGACCCAACATGGCAAGACCTGTCATGCCTACCACGGTTAATTCATTAGCGACGTCAGCACTTAAAATTGCACTGTTGTTCTTGGTCACATGCTTTTGAATGCTATCCACAATTTTGGTGAGGCAACAACCCGCTTTAGAAACTGCTGTTTGAATGATTTTCATTCGCTCATCAAATTTTTTGGTTTGATGTTTCAGTAGCTTCAATACCAGTACCAGTTCGTCAGTCTCAACTTGACTACGAAGCTCGGTGCATTTATCAGGGCGCTTTATTTCCGTCGATTTCTTTCGAAATACCTCAAAATCCATACCTTTCTGAAACATTTTGTTTATTCCATTGGCAAGTGAGGCGGACACAGCTTCACAGGTCTCTGCTTTAGGAGTCATAAACTCCATGAAGATATTCATCAAACTTGTTGACGATTGGGTCAACATTGGCGCTGTCCTTCTCATTTACGTTATCATCATCGACCATGTTATTGTTAACGTTAACGGTCTCGGTCAATGCAGCTGTGTTAGCGCACTTTGACCTCTCGATCTTATACCGCACGTTGCGGCCCTCGTATTCCTCCGCAGCAGAGTACTGATCACCACCATAGTAGTCATCCCAGGCCCAATCGGTATCATGGGGCGGGTAAAAGTAGTCCGCGTGAGGGAAGGCCGCTGGCTGAACATTTGTTCGATCATTTTCTTTCTCAAGTTGAGCTTTTTTCATGTTCTTCACCTCTTCTGTCAAGTCTTTCATAGTTTTGGCCAGTTGGCTCAAAGTTGAGGACATTTCCGTGTTGCTCGGCCGCAACTGTGACTTCTCAGTTGCCGCCACTTTTTTACGTGCAACTGCATGTGTGTTCTTTTTTGTCACATTTGCTGTTTGCGGTCTGGGAATGACATTGTCTTTTCCCGTATTTGTTGTTTCTTGATTTTGTGAGCCATTGGCATCACTTTTGTCTATGTCACCCTTACCCATTGGGATTAGGGATTTGGTAAGGTTTTATACACAAAAAAACCTGTAATTTTCTGGTACTTTTGTACCCAAGATCTGTACGTCGAACGTCTGGTTCGCATTAGCGTTAAGCAGCTACTGGTTTTCTTGTCTTGTGATCGTATCCCATGGAATTCCGTATCCGCCAGAGGGCAGTATAGAAATACATGTATACCTCCACTTTATGATACTTGATGACATTACATGCACAGGTGTAAATCCCCGAGGGGATGGGTGAGATATACATATGTATACCTCCACTTTATGATACTTGATGACATTACATACACAGGTGTAAATCCCCGAGGGGATGGGTGAGATATACATGTATACCTCCACTTTATGATACTTGATGACATTACATACACAGGTGTAAATCCCTGAGGGGATGGGTGAGATATACATGTATTCCTCCACTTTATGATACTTGATGACATTACATACACACGTGTACATGTAAATCTCTGAGGAGATGGGTGAGATATACATGTATACCTCCACTTTATGATACTTGATGACATTACATACACAGGTGTAAATCCCTGAGGGGATGGGTGAGATATACATGTATACCTCCACTTTATGATACTTGATGACATTACATACACAGGTGTAAATCCCTGAGGGGATGGGTGAGATATACATGTATACCTCCACTTTATGATACTTGATGACATTACATACACAGATGTACATGTAAATCTCTGAGGAGATGGGTGAGATATACATGTATACCTCCACTTTATGATACTTGATGACATTACATACACACGTGTACATGTAAATCTCTGAGGAGATGGGTGAGATATACATGTATACCTCCACTTTATGATACTTGATGACATTACATACACAGGTGTAAATCCCTGAGGGGATGGGTGAGATATACATGTATACCTCCACTTTATGATACTTGATGACATTACATACACAGGTGTAAATCCTTAAGGGATGGGTGAGATATACATGTATACCTCCACTTTATGATACTTGATGACATTACATACACAGGTGTAAATCCCCGAGGGGATGGGTGAGATATACATGTATACCTCCACTTTATGATACTTGATGACATTACATACACAGGTGTAAATCCCCGAGGGGATGGGCGAGATATACATGTATACCTCCACTTTATGATACTTGATGACATTACATACACAGGTGTAAATCCCCGAGGGGATGGGCGAGATATACATGTATACCTCCACTTTATGATACTTGATGACATTACATACACAGGTGTAAATCCCTGAGGGGATGGGTGAGATATACATGTATACCTCCACTTTATGATACTTGATGACATTACATACACAGGTGTAAATCCCCGAGGGGATGGGTGAGATATACATGTATACCTCCACTTTATGATACTTGATGACATTACATACACAGGTGTAAATCCCTGAGGGGATGGGTGAGATATATACATGTACCTCCACTTTATGATACTTGATGACATTACATACACAGGTGTAAATCCCTGAGGGGATGGGCGAGATATACATGTATACCTCCACTTTATGATACTTGATGACATTACATACACAGGTAAATCCCTGAGGATGGGTGAGATATATACATGTATACCTCCACTTTATGATACTTGATGACATTACATACACAGATGTAAATCCCTGAGGGGATGGGTGAGATATACATGTATACCTCCACTTTATGATACTTGATGACATTACATACACAGATGTACATGTAAATCTCTGAGGAGATGGGTGAGATATACATGTATACCTCCACTTTATGATACTTGATGACATTACATACACAGGTGTAAATCCTTAAGGGATGGGTGAGATATACATGTATACCTCCACTTTATGATACTTGATGACATTACATACACAGGTGTAAATCCCCGAGGGGATGGGCGAGATATACATGTATACCTCCACTTTATGATACTTGATGACATTACATACAGGTGTAAATCCCTGAGGGATGGGCGAGATATACATGTATACCTCCACTTTATGATACTTGATGACATTACATACACAGGTGTAAATCCCTGAGGGGATGGGTGAGATATACATGTATACCTCCACTTTATGATACTTGATGACATTACATACACAGGTGTAAATCCCTGAGGGGATGGGTGAGATATATACATGTATACCTCCACTTTATGATACTTGATGACATTACATACACAGGTGTAAATCCCTGAGGGATGGGTGGGATATACATGTATACCTCCACTTTTTGGACCGGTCTGGAAGGGGGGATGATTTGTGCATAAAAGGTGGAAGTGATGTTTCAAGCGGTGTTCGACTACGAGAACCAGTATTTCGTTGTACATTATGCAAACAAATTTCCATATCATCCCCTTAGCTTTTTGACATGGATTTATGCCACTGATTACATCAGTTCATGTAACACTAGTCACAACTAAACAAGCTTATCTATAATGTTGTTGTAATATAACCATAGCAACGTCATAATGAACATACCGTAACCGGACGTTGGCACCAGTATATGACTCATAGGGTTTCTCTACATTCAAGAACTCATAGGAATAGCTGGTTGATTGTGTCAACTCTCCTGGCCAGGCGAGCTCTTTGACAAGAGATGTGAACTCATGGTGGTTGCCTCTGTCATAGTACAATTCTGGAGAAAATAAATACAAAAGGAGTTATTAGGAACATCATGGATGGAGTACATATTCATAACCTCCCTCCTTCCATCAGTCATTTATAAAAACAATCATCTAAGCCACTCCATGGTTTTACAATTGGTGTCACTAAACCTCCCATGTCTATCCAACCTCATCCCATGCCACTCCATGGTTTTACAATTGGTGTCACTGAGCCTCCCATGTCTATCCAACCTCATCCCAAAGGTCTACCTACATGTCTTCATTTTGTAAACTGTAAAACTAATTGTGGAACTAACTCTGTTTTGAGACATACAAAATATAAATGAACTTAAAATAATAACTGTTTTGTTTTAATTTATTTAGTCTCGTTCTTCGTTGTTAATTAAATGACCTTTCAAAGGACTACTCAAAACTAGGGGAATACATGTAGTAGTATAATTGAGTTGATACTGGTCCTACTGGCTACCATAAAAGTCAAGTAATTTATGAAATGGTCATTGTTTATGAATGGCAATACATGTAGTAGTATAATTCAGTGGATACTGGTCCTACTGGCTACCATAACAGTCAAGTAATTTATGAAATGGTCATTGTTTATGAATGGCAATACATGTAGTAGTATAATTCAGTGGATACTGGTCCTACTGGCTACCATAACAGTCAAGTAATTTATGAAATGGTCATTGTTTATGAATGGCAATACATGTAGTAGTATAATTGAGTTGATACTGGTCCTACTGGCTACCATAACAGTCAAGTAATTTATGAAATGGTCATTGTTTATGAATGGCAATACATGTAGTAGTATAATTGAGTTGATGCTGGTCCTACTGGCTACCATAACAGTCAAGTAATTTATGAAATGGTCATTGTTTATGAATGGCAATACATGTAGTAGTATAATTCAGTGGATACTGGTCCTACTGGCTACCATAACAGTCAAGTAATTTATGAAATGGTCATTGTTTATGAATGGCAATACATGTAGTAGTATAATTGAGTTGATACTGGTCCTACTGGCTACCATAACAGTCAAGTAATTTATGAAATGGTCATTGTTTATGAATGGCAATACATGTAGTTCAATTGTTCGCTCCAACTTCCTTCCCTTAACCTTTAACCCCCTTGCTTTTTTGACTAGAATCTGCCAAAATCCAACACCATGCACAAACACTACCATCCAAATGTTGGACTTAGCTGGAATTGGGACACCCGGAACCATGCAAAGTATCCCTGTCTGGGCTATACAGTACACAGTCCATCAAAATCCAACAAACTCTGCTATTGGAGTTTGAATGGTTTGGGGTGGTTAGGGTTAAGATTAACATTCACCTTGACTGTGATTGACTCTCCGTCATAAAAGAGGTACAGTCATTCTTTCTTGCCATCCTCTAGGCCTACCATCCTCTGTCTTGATTTCAGCTTGTTTACGTGTTACTGCATCATCCAGAACAATATCAGCACCTTGGCCGAACCCAAGGAAACTCTGAAGGAATAAAACATTCATTCAATAAAATCAATCAATAAATCAAATGGGAAGTTCTCTATCTCTCCTACTACTACAATGGTCAAAATCAGTCAAAATGTTGATATACTTGCCAAGGTAGGCCTATATCTAGCTAGTGCACTTGAAAGATGAACACTGTCAAACCTTATGTGCAGTAAGTACATTTACAGGTCAAAATGAGTCAACCGACTTGTAAAAGTATTGTCTGGTAGTGTTCAGAGTGGTCAAAATGACAGTAAAAACCAGTCAAAAATGCCCCTGTGTGCACATTTGTGTCAACAGTCAAAACAGGCAGTTGACTGATTTTGACCTCTATAGCAACTTCCCACTAAAGTGCAGGGTTAAGAGAGAGAAAACATTTTTCAAAATCACAAATGTTCAAGAGGAATTTTTTGAAATATTAAAGCCTATGATAAACTTTTGATTATCTTAATAAAAGATGAGAGTTATATACAACTCACTTGGTGTCAAGTTAATAATGATGTTAAACATTCCTTGAAATATTGCTGGCTCAGCTACTATAGTTTTATAGTGAAATCATTTTCAATTTGAATTTCTGATATCCGTCTTATCCAAAGACAGAAATTCCATATTGGAATGAATTAATTTGAATGCATTTTCACTTCTGTTAACGACACAATGAAATAAGTTGAAACTTTCACAGGTTGGTTTTCTACAAACAAGTATGGATGCAATTACAGACATTTTATCAAACATGTCAACTAGCTTAAATATTAATATAGATTTGAGTCATGTGTACACAGTATACATCAAACTGCTGTTTAGTTATGTGTACACAGTATACATCAAACTGGTGTTTAGTTATGTGTACACAGTATACATCAAACTGCTGTTTAGTTATGTGTACACAGTATACATCAAACTGCTGTTTAGTTATGTGTACACAGTATACATCAAACTGCTGTTCAAGGTTACTATTATCCCCCTGCTCATCAGACTCATCAATCATTCCTGAAACCATCTCAGCTCCATGGGGAGTGTACACATGTAAAAAGAACACTTCAATTTATAGTTTTGCTGCTATTTTGGTGCATAAGGGTCGGTCATACTTCAATCAGCATCATCTAAGAATCAATGACACCTGTCAACAGGTTTACTACTATGAGATCAAGTACAAATATGCAACAAAATATTGAAAATATGGCTACATATCAGAGGAATTAGCTTCAATGTGATATAATTATGCTTTAAATTGTTATCAGTTTCCATCTGAACGGCCCAAATCCATTGTTCTTGGGGTACTATGCCGTGGACTAGGATAGTACATGAGTGACACATTTCATGCAGGTAATAGACTTCTATTAACACCTATAAAATATGACATAAAACAAATCCATTGTTCCTGGGGTACTATGTCGTGGACTAGGATAGTACATGAGTGACACATGTCATGCAGGTAATAGACTTCTGTTAACACCTATAAAATATGACATAAAACAAATGTAAATGTCCACAAAACATTCGAGATAATTAATACCAACCTTCCAGGTCATTGTTGGTCCTGATGCTATGCAAGAAGGATGACCAGTCTGTAGCTGACCACAGTACTGTCCACTGATCCATGTCCTATCCACATACTCAAAGACCTGTTAAAAATACTGAATTAACATAATTGGGGTTTTAATACTAAAATAATAAGTGTATCAATTTGATTGATCTCTAATACAATACTGAATACAATACATTATATAAATCACTGGTGAAAAAAAACTAAAATAAATTACCTCCAAAAGTATCAGCGTTGTGGCACATTGTCTCAGGGATAGGAACATACCCGGGATGATCATTAGGAAAAACTTTGGTATGTGTCTGTACGTTCTTGTGTAGATCTACTGAATGAATGTCTCCAAACTACTTGCTTCCAGTGGAACGCACATCCGATGCATCTTACCGGTAAATTGAACAACAATAATATTACGGGGGTGAGTTTGACGAAGGGGCGAGTTTGCGCACTGGGTGGGGAAGGGGGGACACGTTTCCTTGGGGGGAAGTTTGCCGGGGAGGGGGGTGCGAGCTTGCTGGGGGTGACTATAACTTGTCAAGGGGTGACTTTGTGAAAGGCTAACAAAAGTTTGGAGGTCGCGTGTTGCACCACGGGAGGTCACTGGCAGCCATGTCTTCAGCTAAATCACAACAGAAGCATAATTGACCGCACGGAGTAAATTCAATCAGTTTTTTCCACTAAATAAATATACATTTCTTAAATGAAACTTCCCGGCCGGCTTTATAAAGGGACGAATATTCACTGTGACTTTTTCGTGAGGACAAAAACAGGTAAAATATCATCAATGTGGTGGGGTTGATAACTCCCGGACTCCGGCGGAGTCGTGTAACTACTAACACGTAGTATAGGAGTCCCTGGACTAACAATAATGTACATATTATAACATTATTGTCATTACAAATATTAAACAATTTGAACAATATCAGACTGACATGAAGTATATGTCCATCATTCATGTTCTCCACCTTGCTGAGCATGTAAGATTAAATTATTCATTGGTTATATAATGAATGAGAAAACGTGGTGGTTGGGATCGACATTCTAACGTTAACTTTAGAAGTTTAGTAATGACTATACTTTATCTGTGGCTATGTTGAGCGCAATCTTCAGAGGCGCGCATTTTTTTTAAATGCGCGCTGCGCAATTTTTAAAAACGCAAACTTTGATTACCAGAGTAAATTTAAAATTTGCGCAAGATAGTTGGAGCGCAATTTTTGAAAGTCGCGCATTCTTTATTATTCAAACATAATTCTGACCACCACCACCATAATTCTGACCACCACCGTGAAATACTTGCCGTAGAAATCGATTTTACCTCCAATGGGGTAATAGGGTAAGGTCGAAGTAGCGTTCTGGAGGATCCTAATTTCTGTCTGAAGTGTTTTTTTGCTTCGAAAGTTACGTAGATAGTCGAGTCACCAGGGTTGCACACGAACTGTAAGTTCTAAATTTCTTGTGACAAGCGCTTGACAAGGGATGCTGGGATATTCAAGGTTTTGCAAAAGTATGGAAAACCAGTACGTAAAACAAAAACAGAATGACAAACCTTTGCAAAAATGTTAGAAAATATTTAAAACAGTACTCAATCTAGTATTAGGAACAAGCAAATAAATAAGATGATGCATTTACCTTTCAAAAGATTCGTCTAACATTTTGATTTGGATCACAATTTCTGTTAACAATAAATTCAAGTGTTTGTAACTTTTGGCCGCCCATACACCAGTGCGGTTTGTTTATCAGAAATGGAAAGGCTATTGCCCGTATTTTTGAACGTGTGGGGGCGTTATAACTTATAATCTGAAGTCCGACTAGATTTTTTTCCTGCAGTCTGAAATTGCCATTGTCGTTATGATTTTCAATGGGAATTGTATTTTGTTCTAATATCTTTGTTAAGATAAGTCAAAAAGGGGGATCCTTGAAAAAAATATATATTATTTCAAAATGTAAATGTTGGACTGCAAAAGGGCAATGTTGGTCAGGGGTTGTATTAGTGATCGCGATCGATCAACGTGCTGCCCATTGTTTCTTTTTGTACACAGGAATTGTCATTCTCGTTCCCTAATTTGTTGGAAATTAAAACAATTAATTTTCTCTACTAAAATTATAAAGATGATGGCAATGTCTGTCTACATAAAAGAAGAAAAAAAGTCGGGACCGAGGCTGGCATTGTATGTTTGTTCAGTACTTAGTTCCTCCGCGTAAAAGTTCGGACGCGTGCACCATGTGACAACATAATCTCCCATTGACCTTTAATAGTGTGATATCGTTTAACTTTATAATGAACAAATCTTATCCAGTAGTCTCTCAGATGTGTGTGAAGAATGCGAAATTATAGATTGCTTCGTAATCTGACATTTTCTTTTAAAATTTGGGAAGTTAGCCGTTCAGAGGTTTAGATATTTCCCTATGAAAAAAACACATCCGAAAATGTATTTTCCCCTTGTCAAGCCAAACATGACCTAACTTTAAAGCCAAAATTCATAAAGGTAGAAGCACAGCATCTCAGCTGAGGATAACAGATTATATTTGTAGGTCAATTCAACATCACCACAGGGACATGTGACAAAGTATATGCAATAACATTCACATCGTAAAATTTATTCGCTTATATAGTACACAATCAATGTCACAACATATTTGCGAATCAAAAAAATAAGTGCTACACATATCCATACGGATTTGCAAATAATGAGCGCAAACCATATTCACAAGATCATTTGCAATATGCGATTTCGTTTCAGGGCCACCACAGGCAAGTAAGGCCTTGTGTTATAAAACAAATCTGTTTTCTCATTGAATTGGGATTTGGGGTTAACCCCACAAAGTTAAAAAAAAAAAAAAAAAACTTAAGTAAAACCTGTATTTAAAAGTAGTCCCACAGTATTCATGTAAGCCCAGACAGGATAAGCTAACACTGTCAAGAAACCAAACTTACAGAAATACGTAAAAGACCGATGCATTAAGCCCCGCCCCATTGTGTATTAACCAATCACAGCCGGCCGTGATTGCGCAACGAAAAGTCCGACAGAAGTCTGTCATGGGTGTGCGTATGCATGATTCGCGCGGCTGGATCGTGCAAAATGGCATTAGAGAGGCTCACGTGCGCGGTGGGCGGAGCCTAATGGATCGGTCTATGGAGTGTGCAAGTCTTGCGCGTATTCGAACATGTTTGTGACCAGTTGGTCCAATAGATATCCTGTTGGTAAGTGTAACGTAATTCCAACATAAGCCACGCCCACTTCACACGTGCTGGCTCCAAACATCTTCAAAAGCCCATTAGCAATGCATTGGCTAAATTTTTTTTTAAGGATTTACAAAATAAATTGGACAGCTCAGCACTTGCCTTTAACATAAATGTTTTAAAGACTCAAAATCTTGTTAACAATGTCACTTTCTGTCATAAGAATGGCTTTTGAACGGAGAAAACAAGGAATTTGTGTAAAATTACACACAAAGGTATGCCAGCTTTGGAGCCGGAAGTAGCGAAAACAACGCGCGTACTGTCAATACGCGCGCGTGTTACGTATGCACTTACTAACAGGATAGAATATAATATTCTTTATTCTATCTTTTGATTGGTCCTAAGCCTATGCCCACGCACATTGCTTTAACACGTGAAGGAAACAAAATCACGTGCTTTATCAGACCTAATGTTTGAATACGCACGAGACGGCAAGAACTCGCTTTTCATACTTAACAATATCTCAACACTACCAAAAGTTGAAGACGGCAAGAAATTGATTTTTATACTAAACAACTAAACAACTCAATACTACCAGAAGTTATTGGAGACAGCAAAACTTGCTTTTTATACTTAACAATAACTCAAAAATACCATACGTTATTGAAGACGGCAACACTTACTTTTTATACTAAACAATGACTCAACAATAACTCAACACTACCATAAGTTATTGAAGACGGAAACAAAACTTGCTATTTATAATTAACAATAACTCAACACTATACCAGAAGTTATTGAATAAGGCAAGAACTTGCTATTTATAATTAACAATAACTTCACACTGTACCAGAAGTTATTGGAGACGGCAAAATTCGCTTTTTATACTAAACAATAACTCAACACTGTATCAGAAGTTATTGAAGACGGCAAGAACTTTCTTTTTATAATTAACAATAACTTCACACTATACCATAAGTTATTGGAGACGGCAAAACTCGCTTTTTATACTAAACAATAACTAATACATTATACCAGAAGTTATTGAAGACGGCAAGAACTTGCTTTTTTTTTAGTTACAACGATTGAGAACACACTAAGGCTCTGGAGTATGCGCAACTTGTCACTGCAAGGCAAGATTATTATTATCAAGTCTTTAATTTGGCCCATTCCAAATAAGGATTTTTTTCAAGAAAATTAATAAACTTTTTTTTGCATTTCTATGGAACAATAAGCCAGATAAAATTAAGCGTTCTGTTCTGTGTAATACTACAAAGGTGGTTTAAACATGGTCGATTATCAACACCATGTGTATGCTCTTAAGGCTTCTTGGGTGAAGAGGCTTCTGGATGACAAAAACCGAGGCTTTTGGAAGAAGTTTTTTGGTTCCATCTTCGTTTTCTAGGACCACCGATTATTTTTGAGGGAAATTTTTCACCGCACTATGTGCACTCCTTAAAACTCAATTCGACCTTTTTAGAGCATATATTGTTACAGCGGCGTAGCCACGGGGGGGCCTGGGGGTGGGGCACGTGCCCCCCCCCCCCCCAGGTGCCCCCCCCACGAAAAATCCTCATAGTGCCCCAAAAAACAGAAAAGATAAAGAAAAGGGAAAAAAACCATACCCCTGGCCCCCCCACTGAAAAGCAATGCTCCCCCTGTGCCCCCCCCCCCCCCACTGAAAAAGTCCTGGCTACGCCGCTGTATTGTTATCCTGGAGCCTCTTGACCTTTAAGCCTCCTGTTCTTACTAGTGAATACTTAAATCAGAGTCTTTGGTCTAATTCTGTTATTAATATCTCTGGTAAACCTCTCTTCTACCAAAATTGGGTTGAAGCAGGAGTTTTAAAAATTAAGCATATTTTATTGAATACAGGTAACTTTATGTCCTTCCGGAACTTCCGGACAAATTATAATTTTAATTTGACTTTTATTGAATATTTTGGTGTATTAAAAGCTATTCCTGCAACATGGAAAAGCCATTTGGTTACAAACTCTCCTCTTAATTTAGAAACGGTGCTAGATAATATTTTACCCATTATTCAGTCAAGAATCTTGTGAAATTGATGGAGAGGATAGAATTTAATATTGCTTTGAAGAGGGGTAAGACAGCGTGACATAAAGGTAAATGGTATTTATTGAGGAACGATGCCTTTTTCTGTATTTTATTTTCCTATCTTTTTGAAATTTGTATTTACTATTTATTTGATGTACTGTTAATATGAGAAGTGATTGTTGCTTTACCGAATTTAAAAAAAAACACACAAAAAAAACCTTGCTTTTTATACTGTTTTATATGATAAGGTAAACTTGTCCTTCTCGGGGGCATGATCAGTATTTATTTTGGGGCAAGAATGGGAAAATTAGCAGCCATGAGATCGGCAGTCATCGCAGTAGTATGTCTCAATGTTGGATCCAATGTGAACACATGCAAAGTGGTACCACATGTCACAGTGATCACATTGGATCCAATCCACCTTCTTTTCCCTTGGCGAGCATCACAGTGATCACATTGGATCCAATCCACCTTCTTTTCCCTTGGCGAGCAGCACTTGACCGCAGAACAATTCCCATTGCGTTTCATGTTGCTTTCATGCATTATGCTGCTCCTGATGTATCTGATGTATCTGATGTACATTGGAGTGTGTTGTTGCCGCATGATGACAGGTGGCACTCCTGCAAGTATAGCTTCTGCGTACTGAAATGAAATAATTTAAATGTGTCTGCAGGTATAAAACCATCAATCACATACCCTCAAGACCTTCTTACTTGCATAGAAAGAAAACATGTACTTGATGGATTTATTTACCATGAGAATGAAGACTCCACAACTTTTCCCATCATGCTGCAGACTAACTGGAAAGCTGACTTCTCTCCAATTCAGGAGTTGCTCAGAACACTTGGTTGATCTGACCTGCATAAATTTTCTGTGCAGAAAGGAAAATTGCATTGGAGATATTTTTGCAGTGCATTTGGGAGCAGGCTGTCCATCTACTACTGATTGTTATTCAAAAACTA
This sequence comes from Zoroaster sp. YZ-2022, assembly GCA_029582265.1. Classification (NCBI taxonomy): domain Eukaryota; kingdom Metazoa; phylum Echinodermata; class Asteroidea; order Forcipulatida; family Zoroasteridae; genus Zoroaster; species Zoroaster sp. YZ-2022. The sequence continues at coordinate 8,130,411 of CM055822.1, forward strand.
ACTCACATCCTTTTTCTTGACAGGTCAGCCGTGCTTAAGTTTGTACATTTTGAGTTCAGCTTGAATAAAGGTCTTATGCTTAATTTCCCTTCACGGCAAAATCCCCACAATTACGTGACATGGCGATCCCTTTTGTCCCCACAACCCTGCGACAGCCAACACACACAGAAACACACACACGGACACACACACGGAAGGAGGACAAGGCAAACACTATGTGCCACAAAAACCAACTTAAAATCGTTCACCTCCAGTGGTTGATGTAGGTAATGATGTGAGGGGTCTCTCCAGTTGAATTTAGGACTGCGACAGTCTGCTCTCTTGGATTTGCTACCAGCAGCATCCAATGGCTGTCACTGGCATTGACTGGTAAAAGGACCCAGTCAACAGTTGTGAATTTCTTCTGTACATAGTGAATAATTCAAAATTCATACATTTTCTTACATTTTTAAAGACATTAGAAGTTACGAGAAAGACTTGCAGCTCCCCCCCTTACAACTAAGAAAGAATTGGCAAAATGTGTACAAAGTTAATAGGAGAGTGCCAATCCTGTTTTTAGACAAGCAGCTTTAAAACAATTTGTTTCTAGTGTCCCAGTCAAGTAGACCAAACTTGCAAATGTCTGTAACCCGCACCCAAACCACACACAGTTATTGTTAAAGAAACTACTCATCATCTTTCCATATCTTCATATTCTAACCCTGTAACCCAGATCCTTAATAAAAACCCTTGGTTTGTGTGATTTTGATAGGTTCTAATTCTGTATTTAATGGATTTTTCTATGACATGGCTACCAAGTATAATCCAATAAGACACGGGAATGAAGGTTGTTTTTTATTATTTTTTTGTGTGCAAATGTATGGAAAATAAACCGTGGATTTAGGGTTTCGTACCTTAAGAAACAGCCAATCAAACTGCCCACTTGCCCATTTGGTAGCATTGAAGCACTGCAGTACAAGCACTCGGGGATGTCTCTGTGCGCAGATGACCAAGAAGGCATGAATAACCTGCATGACAACAATGACACAGAATGTGGTTTATCATGATTTTCATTAAATTCTTTCAGAGAAACAGTGTTTGAAAGGCACATTTCGGCCTAATATTTCATTAAATTACACAAGTTGCAACATAAAAAATATGTTAATTTACTTTTGTGAACCTTATAATTTAAATGTAATGTGTATGGTCTCGTGATGTTAGTTTCTTACTTAAATAACCACAAAACTGACAAAATTTGGGCTTGTTCTTAAGGAGGTATATACTTTACTTTTGAAAGACCTTTCTAGTCATGTTTGTGTCTCTAATACTCTCCCAACGAGGTCGAAATGTCTCTGTAATTGCACATGCACAGTGTCAACCATGTACAAGTGAGGCTCTACATTAGTATTATAGCAGACACACATTCACCGCACACTACAGTTAAGATGTCACTACTAGTTTCACCAATATGACTAAATTTTGTTTCAACCAACATAATCCAAAACCAGGCAGTGGTTAGGGTTTTGCTGAGTCAAAACACTCAAGCAAACAAAACAGTACATGACACAGCATGAAAAGACACGACTAGACTTGACAAAACACAAAACATCTTTAAACAAAGAGCTTATGACCTGCAACAAAACCCCAGTTGGAACAATTTATAATTGTTAGTGCCATATTTGCTATGGAGGTGTGTAAAGCAAATTTAAGGTACCCAAGAGGATGAAACAAGTGTTGGGGAATTAATGAAAGCGGATCAAGGTGGATGTTCATACTGAAAGACGAGTGTAATATCTCCAATGCCATGTTAATTTGCTTTCATCATAAAAAAATACTGCAGCGCTAATATTCTACAAGCATGAAATGAAAAATTGCCAGTATCTTTTTAATACTTACGACTGAAGTGGAATTCGTTCTTGAGAAAAAGGAGGAAAAGAATCAAATTTATTTTAAATATAGGTCTTGTGTTTAAAAAATACACGAACAGAATTGGAAAAACTGATATTAAATTTCATCTCCATTTGAAATTGCACAATTTATATAGGTACTATTTCTCCATAAACTTACCTTGTCATCCAAGAAACCAGCCAAGGTCCCCAGATTTCTTTTAGTGATTTCCATATTACCAATAGTAACTTTTGTGAAATGCTGCTTTGGTACGGCTTGCACTGTAGTCAGATGAGCAGGTGTCTCTACTGCAGTCTGTAGCACAGCAAGTGGGGCAAGTTTTATGTGTCTAGAGAAGGCAATGACTACACATGCCAGCATAAGTTGCCCAACTGTCATTACCTCCCAAGAGACAATTTCATTGGCAATGTCATCAATCTCGTCGTCATGTGTTTCACTTGTCTCATATATGAATGACTGTGCTGGATCCGATCGCACAACCTCTGGGATTGATGCTGTGTCTATATGAGGGACATCCATTTCACGGATGGCCTGCAGCAGTGGTTGGATTTGTGTCCTATTCAGTGCTTCTGCATGTAGGAGAAAACAAGTTGTGAAATAATGAAAAAATGTTCCCGTATTAGTTGCAATCACTACAAAACCAACTAAGACAAATAAAGGGACAATGTGATTAGGCAGCATTACACTAGTGGGTTTGAAACTATTTTCTAAATCACACACTAAATACTGTACCTCACTGGATAACAGTGAGGTACCCAGCAGTGTTGTTTTGTTTGTATCTGTGTTTGTATGTAAATATATGAATTTTTTGTTACATACATCAGTGTAAGGCTAACAATAAATAAGAGTTAAGTATACCAAAAGCAAATATTTCATAGAGTTAAGTACTGCCCAAAACTTGTTCAGTATACCCGATGAATTTTATACTGATCAATCTGTTAAGGTGATACCGAATAGATTCATTTCAAATCTAGACCAACTATAAACAAAATCCTTTGCCAAGAACCGAAGTACATCAAAAACAGATAAAAGGGGACACTTACCATGCACTGGTTGTGGATTTTTCATGTCTTTTTTAGGGCCACAGTCCGGTTTAGTCTTGGTTTTTTTTTCACCTTCATGTAAAAATCAAGTACATGTACATATTATAAGGAATGAAGAAGCATTTGGTTGTCTTAAACAGGGAATTAAGGCTCTCACCCTGTTGCATGAAACTAGTAATTAAGCTCAATATAATATATATGTACTTATTGAATACTTAAAGACATACAGCATCTGCGTCCTATATCTATATTTGCCTCATTGGATATGGGACGTAGACGCGCTAAAGTTTTCCATATTCTACGAGCGTACATGTGCTAACGATTTTATCATCCAGCCAGCAACTTGAGGGAAAAAGCTTTTGGTATTTTCAGCTCACCTTTCATTCTTCCATTCTCCAACCTAACAGCTGTTCGCAAGGGTATTGTGGGTTCCTCCTTCCAATCAGCTGTGTTGATTTCCAGTCCACCTCTGTACATCTCCAATTCAACAGCTGAATATTTACACTTCAAAACACCATGACACCTAATAGATCATAGGAGATATATATTTACCAAATAAAGTACTCAAAAAGTCATATCTGCACAAGAGAAAAATGCTGTTGATGTCAATAGCATATTTGGAAAAATTTGATTCAAAAGAGGGGAAAAGGCTCCATACCGTAAAGTGTATTTTGGACGATCAGACAGGCCTTTTGTGACGTCAACAATTCTGCAAGGCAGTCGAGACATGTCCAGTGCTGATCTATCATTATGTGGGATTCGAAGAGAAACATTATCTCCCACACTGAATGAAGTAGTACACACTTTCCTATCGAACCTCTTCTTCATTCGCTGAATGTTCTTTTTGTACATTATGTCTGCAACATTTCTTACTCCCAAGTGTTTTTCTTGAGTTCCCAAATATGATTTGGAATCATTCGGGAACACAGTAGTTGGAGACCTGCTGTTATTTGCAGACGGGGATGAGGTGTGACTTGGAGTGGTCAATGGTGACCCAGCAGTTGGAGACGGGGCGAGGTTGTCAATGGTGACCAACAGTTGCAGATGGGGACAAGGTTGTCAATGATGACCGAGCAGTTGCAGATGGGGACAAGGTTGTCAATGGTGACCCAGTAGTTGGAGATGGGGACAAGGTTGTCAATGATGACCGAGCAGTTGCAGATGGGGACAAGGTTGTCAATGGTGACCCAGTAGTTGGAGATGGGGACAAGGTTGTCAATGATGACCGAGCAGTTGCAGATGGGGACAAGGTTGTCAATGGTGACCCAGTAGTTGGAGATGGGGACAAGGTTGTCAATGATGACCGAGCAGTTGCAGATGGGGACAAGGTTGTCAATGGTGACCGAGCAGTTGCAGATGGGGACAAGGTTGCCAATGGTGACCCAGTAGTTGGAGATGGGGACAAGGTTGTCAATGATGACCGAGCAGTTGCAGATGGGGACAAGGTTGTCAATGGTGACCCAGTAGTTGGAGATGGGGATGAGGTTGTCAATGGTGACCCAGTAGTTGTAGATGTGGACGAGGTGTGACCTGGAGTGGTCAATGGTGAGTCACAGGCTTCACTTGAGGGCGGACTTGAAGAAGTCGATGGTATGGCTTCAGATGGGTTTTGAGTATCAATCATTTCATCAAGATCTTCTTCAAACAGCATTTGGTCACTACTGTGCCCTGGAACAATAGAACCCACTGGGTTTTGTCCGAACACGAGTTCATATGGGGCTCTGGTTGTGGTCGTGCTCACCTGGCAATTCATATCAACTGCAGAAAACAAAATAAAAAATATACAATGATTTAAGGATTGACAAAAAATAACAGCGATGCTGTTGAAACCCCTCAGCCATTGTAAATTCTTGCTAACCAAAGATATCTATAAACCATTATTCCTATACCTGAGCACTTGACCTTTGACCTTTGACCTTTTCACCCTAAAAACAATCCCAACTTTCCTTTTCCCAAGGACAACCCCCCACCCAAGTTACGAAGACCTAATAACTCACACATAATTCTACCAAGCCAAGTACTCCATGGTATGTCGGTTCCTTCGCAGTTCTCTTCTCTGGCTCGCGCCCTTATCATGCGCTTGATGGTGCCGTTACCCTTCTCTACACACCCTTGAGACTGTGGGTGACGTGGCCTTCCATTAATAATATTGCTAGTTGGATCTCCTGTGGAATTAATGGTAAATTTATATAGTAAATATCACACTATATAACTACCTTGCAGTACTATAGGTTGAGCTTGTACTGTGAGACTGCAAACAATCCTTGCATATTGCTCCGCTTCAGGATAAAGTATGACCTTACCAAGGTCTTTTGCTGCTCGATCACTAGAATTAAGAAAATGAAGCTTGACCAAAACTCAGCAATTGAATGTTCCACTGAAAAGCAGCACAGAGATCAATCACAACATGTAACTAACAAAAGGGACAAAGACAATTAGGAAAATCACTTCATTTAGAATACTGACATCACTTCAGAATTAGAATAATTACCATTCCAACTCTGTAGACACCTGCGAACAATTGCGTTGACAAATTCTCTCCCGTTGTCTGATTGGAGTATTCTTGGTGGTCCAATATAAGGGAAGACCAATGTCTCAAGGGCATATGCAACATCTGCAGCAGATTTTCTCGCCAATGGGAAGATGACGTGAAATTTTGACCAATGGTCCATGTAGTGTCCAATCCAGTGCCCACCCATAAATTTCCAGTGCTCCCCCAGGTGCCCCCCCCCCCCCACGAAAAATCATATTTATTCCCCAAAAAGTAGTAATTAACTTTGAAAAAAGGGGAAAAAAGGCTTAAATCAGAGCTAATAACAACATGATTTTCCCCTGCTGGCCCCCCTGTGTCCCCCCCCTACTGAAAAAGTCCTGGCTACACCGCTGGTGTGTAGTTTATGTACAAACGCCTGGTGTGGCTGTCCCGTACAGTCATTTCTACAATGTACCAGGTACAAATCAAAAAGAACTAAATATTAATTAACGTTAATAATAATTATTATTATACGAATATACTAGTATTACTAGGCCTGTGCATACTACCTTAGGCTTTGCTGGTGTGCACAGTATGTCATGTAATTCAAGAGCTGGGAAATTCAAAACTTGAAACCCTCTCCTCTTCACAAAATTTTTGAAAGTAGTCGTAGGACTGGGAGAGAGTTCCAACCCCTTCAAATAGGCTATAATTTTGTCTCCTTTTTCTCTCCTAACTGTCAGGCTTGTAGAGGAGTCTGACGGAAACTGACCTCTACAGAACTGGTAAAAAACGTCGACATCTACTACCGCCACTGCCGAGTGCCGTAACATCGGCCGCCATGCATCTGACACCGACGTTAAATTCCTACCAATACCATGTAGTTCGTGTTAGTATAAATAGCACATCGTGTCCGTGGCGCGCAATTTAAATTTGCGCACGCAAACTTGCTTTTCAAAAAATGCGTGCGCGCAGATTTTAAAAATTGCGCGCGCAAATTTAAAAACTGCGCATTTTTAAAAATTGCGCGCGCAAATTTAAAAACTGCGCATTTTCAAAAATTGCGCTCAACAGTTATAATGAATGAGAAAAAGTGGTGGTTGGGATCGACATTCTATTTTTAACGTTAACTTTAGAAGTTTAGTAATGACTAATGACTAATGTGGTTATATGTTAATATAACTGTGCATTTCTACTTGCCATTTCGACAATTTTCTCTGCAAACGATCAAAAGTGCATGGACCTTGTCCTTGGTCTGCTGGCTGCAACCAACGGCACTGAACACATTCATCCCAGAATCTAAATCATGAAACAAACAGATCCCGGCAACCAGCATTTTTAAGGCTCGTCTGGCGGTGTACAAAACCTCAGTGCACTGTACATTCACTCTGTTCACTGTTGCTTTTCTTTCATGTGCACACAACCATCAGTTCCAAGAGAATCGTCAGGTTTGACGAAGTTTGGTTTCTTGTTGGAAGAATTAGAAGGAGCCATTAATTTAAGGCATAAACAGACACGAGTCGATACTTTGCAGAACTTAAATGATGTAGCGCCCTCTGTCGATATCACTGTCACTTTAGATTTCTTATCTTACAATAATGCGTTATTATTATTCTATAATGTATAATCGTCTATTTTCTGTGTGTTGGAAAAAAAATAAAAATAAAAATGAATGAATCCGTAATGCATTTTGGTCTAGTTAGTGATTAAGATACTACCATTATCAATTTCACAACCACATACACTCGACAACATTAAAACATGATTGTGTTTGTTTTCAGATTAACAACACAAAGTTAGATCTATCGTTCGATTCAAAACTACACAATAGCCTATAACGTACGGGAAAATAAT
>CM055822.1:8138167-8168824 GCA_029582265.1 Zoroaster sp. YZ-2022
TTAAAATTTAACATGTATGATTAATTTATGTTTGCAAATTTATTTAAACCAACTCACCATAAAAGGCAAAGTGTTGGGATCATCTCATATTTAATTAGATAATATCACAATCAAGTTAGTATACGCAAAATAACATTTCTCTAACAAATCGGTAGAGAAATATTAAAAACATAAGACCACACAGAAATATTAGTTGAATATTACATGAACACAAAGGACAAATTACCACTGTCACTTGACACTTGATAGTTTCAATTTCTACCAGTTTGACATTGGGCAAAGGAGATTGAGCTTGCCGAAATAAACAATGACCTTTAACCTTACCCTCAGTATTTCAGACACACTGCTGAAGGCAAACACTAGTGCAACAACAGAAAAGTGCGGTACAGGCGTTCTCAATGCGTCGCCATCCAGCAGCCAGAACAATGGTTTTTTTTTCTTCTCGTGCCGAGGGCAACAACACAACAACATTTACACCGTTGTTGCATCTTTGTTGCGCAATTGAGCATGCATGGTAGGGTTAATGAAAAAAAGAGACAATTCAAGAGAGTTGCACTAACAACGGTAGATACTAAAAAATGGCATCAAACTTACTTAAAAATAATAATAAAAAAATAATAATAACAGTAATAATGGCTCAAACCACATTAACCCTAACCCTGCCAGACGCAGCAAAGTTAGCATGGCAGTGAAAGTCTGTGTGCACTATGGATTCATGCAAAGGTCAACAGTACACCAATTGTGCATAAGCAGCCAAGTCTGTTTCTGTTGAGAGCTGGTCCCATTGAACAATGCCAGAGTTGTATCCTGCGTGTTTGGTGACCAGACTCTGAGGCAGTTCGGCCTTGAGATTTGTGACCTGATGGATTTTGTTGCACTGGGCAGTCAAGTCACTTTGACAAACGATGCACTGTTGCGTCTGGCAGGGTTTCAGCCAAAATACCGTGGAGGGTTAGGTTAATGACTTAAAACACAATTTAATACTTACATTTTTAAGTCCACAAAACGTTAGCTGGTCAAGGGCACTTTTGTTTCATCTCTTGAATTGTTTTAGTTCCTTGTATGGCTTTATTTTCTATTAAGAAAACAAACAAATGTACTGGGCATTTAAACTGGAAAGCTGGACTTTGATACTGTCAACTCTTCAATGAGATTCCATTTATTTGATGGCAAGATAAATTGCAACAAATTTCAGTTGTGGTACACAATACAAATATGCAGAGCGGCGTGCCCACTTTACACAGCATGTAAAGTCATTACCTGTGCAGTTTAGTTTCAGGCCATGTGCTATCATTGATCATTCAACCATAGCCAGAGGATTTGGTAGCATACGTCAACACTGGCAAACAAATTATTTAAAATGTACGATGAGCCAACAAATGAAAAAACAAGTTGACAAAATTACATTTTCAGAGATTACTATGAAACTACCATATAATGTGAGATATTGCTTTTTAAACAAATTTAGCTACAGTCTCTGGGGCAACTAAACCAGCACAGCCAATTATGCAACATATCACATACAACATTATGTTACATGTACTTACCTTCTGTACCATGTTGTCCATGAAAATTTGAATGATTTCTCCCGTCAAAGACCTTTATGAGACACACACGTCCCTCGATAATCAAGCAAATAATCCCGTCTTTGAAAGACTTTGTAGTTAATTAAGCCACCATGCCCTGTAGAAATAAAATTTTCACAATCCATCAGCTAGTATCATGTGACTGTCATCATACAGATGGGTTAAAATACAAATGGGTCATTCCATGTAAATTCCTCAAATTTTGTAGGATATTTGGTATAAACCCGTTGAATCCAAATTTTATTTTAGAGATGTGGATTAAAAACCCTCCTACATGTGTGTTCCACAAAATTCCACAAATTAGCCCATCTGTTACATGTGTGTTTTAATTGCATGCGTTCCACGATGTTTTGCATACTATTTTTTTCAGTGGCATATCAGTACCACAAAGTTCCACTGTGACAAAACCTAAGTCCCTCGTACTGGTCACCTACATTGTATTGAGTGTTCCACAGAGTACTGCATGGTACTATGTGGAACTGGCCTGCTATGCACATATACTGTATGTTGTTTGTTTTTCAGAACCCATGGTACCACATGTGGAACATTATAATCTGTTTGTTTTTTGTTTGCTTTCAATTAGGGTCTTACTGGCAACTTGTTAACTTTCTTGTCTATTCAAGGTAGTACATGTATGTGGAATAAATAAGTTATTTTTTTCACACACATTGTACTTTTTTTCCCTCAACTTTTGTAGTGTTTTTTTTTTTTTTTTGGTAGGCTCAGATTCTTTCAATTATAATTCCACAACCAAATTTCCACATTTTGCTCTGCCAAGATATTCTTCAAAATTCCACAATCTGCCGTGGTATTAGGTGGAACCCCAGTATACTTTGTCAGAGTATAGTAAACATATTCTTCAAAATTCCACGTGGAATTATGTGGATCCCCAGTGTACATTGTCAAAGTAGTACACATATTCTTCAAAATTCCACAATCTGCTGTGGTATTAGGTGGAACCTACATGTAACTACATTGTCAGAGTAGTATACATTCTTCAAAATTCCACACAAGTAGAATTTTGTGGAATTTTGTGGAATAAATCAGTTCGGTATAAAAGTGCACTGACAGTAGGAAGGTTTTAATTAATCAACTTTTGCCTACATGTAATTACCGTGCGACTTCAAACATATATGTATCTCTTGTCATACAGTACGTAAAGAGATTTTATATCATTTTAAAGGTCTTTTCTAGCCCAATCTTTTAATCTTTGAACACACTTTCATAAGATAAACAATAATACAAATTTTGGCAATGTTTGACCAACACTAGTTTCATCCAACACTATTCCACATCAGATCATAGGAACAACTTCAGTAAATTCGATGATGGATGGGTACTTCACAGTTTTTTAAATGGTGCAACAAGATGATGATGTGTGGTCAGGTAAAATCAGTAAGAATTACAGGGGCAGTATTGTCACGATCAACAGGGCATGGAATCGGAATGTTAGTTATAGATTAACACAGTGACAGCCATTATAACCCACATGATACGGTCATATTACCATTGCTGCTGCATAAATGAGCCAATAACTTTCAGTCACTGTGTTCATCTTAAACTAGCACACCGATTATTTGCCCCGTCGAAAGTCTGGCCTTATCGTGACGATAAGTGCCCTTTTAAGTCTGTGACATTCTAGGTTGGACAATAGGCCGTATTCATAAAAATAAGTAATTGCTTTTACTAAAGTAACAACCCCCTTTTACTAACCTTTTACTTAAATGTGTATTCATAGAAATAAGCAATGACTTTCAAGTAAAAGCTACAAATTTTAAGCATTAGTAATTGCTTTTTACTTATAAGTAAATGCTAGAGAAATTAGCACCTACTTCAATTTGTATTCATAAAAATGACCTTCTTCGACTAGCATTTACTAGTGATTGTACACAGCACCTAATTTTTGGCTTGTTGTTTAGTCAATACAGACATATCACATTTTCTGCCATGTTTTTACGTCCAAGACCACAACCTAAGGTGTATAACATCAGGCTTAATCGTGATGAAGTCAACCCTACCACTTACAGAACTTTATTTAGGTTTGACAAAGAAAATGTGGAATGGCTTGCAAACACCTTGATACCACCAAATACCGAGACTCGTGGATGGTACTGTAGTACAATAGCAACTACTTGAGAACTTACTAGCCGTGGCAAGTAACAACTGTAATCATTTAGTAAATGGTTATGAATAAGATTTTTAGCAATTGCTTAGACTAGACCTTTTACTTACCTAGCTGTTGCTTTTACTTATAGCATTTACTAGTAAGTAATTACTTATTTTTATGAATACGGCCTATTATCTCGCCCCTAAAATGGAATATCAGAAATATGTGTAAAGTGGCAATTTTCAGTCTTGAGCCTCTTGTACGTCTGAACATACAATGATTCACCTTTAATTTAAAAAAAATACATGACAATGCTTTTTACCAGTCAAATGCTCAACTCATTTTGACCTGTAAATGTACTTACTACAAGTAAGGTTTAACAGTGTTCGACTGTTAAGTGCAGCTAGATATACATGTACATTGGCAAGTATACATGTACATGTATATCAAGATTTTTGACTGATTTTGACCCTTGCAGTCACACATGGGTTATGCAAGAATCAAAATAATGTTTTATACTGCAATGCCTACTTAAAGATGGTTGTCTTTTATTTGTTATTCTAATTCATGGATTTATTGCCTACCCCTCCCACAGGATGTTAGGGCAAGAAAACCCATCTCCCCCATGTACCCTAATTGAAGCACCTAAGGCTACAATTATATCAACTGATCACTTACAAATGAAATTACAAGTTTGTTGTTTCAGTGAAGGATTCTCTTGTAAAATGCTGAATCTTAATGCAAGATATGCATGGACGTCTTGAGCATTTTTTTGAGATGCACAGAATTGTGGTCATCAATACAATGATGCGGGTATAATGACTCACCCCAAACTGTAAAAGTTTATGGGGGCACAGAAAATGTACCCAAGGAAAAAACAGTTCACTCATGCTTCATGTGAAGAAGTGATGGGTTCATTCGATAAATGAAAGGAATAGCTCAAAGGGTAACACAGAGACTAGTTGTACTGACATTGGTATTGATGTTATTTACTGGGTGTGTCTGGGTTACTACGTGTTGTAGTCAAAATAGAGGAAATCTTGAGTTTACTAAGATGTACAGGTTTGTACAATGAGGAACAATAAGAATAATAAGAATAATAAGAATATGATGATGATGCAGTCGAATTAGCCATCGCTGGCCGCCGCGGTCCATGCGAAACGCCTCCACGCCGCGCGATCCTGGGCCAGTCGATTGGCCGCACCAACTCCACCGCATCTGGTTGCGATTTCATCGATCCATCTCATTGGTGGCCTGCCGCACCTCCGTCTGCCCTCCACAGTGCCAAGCATGATGTTCTGCTCCAGACCGGGATGTCGGCAGACATGGCCAAAGTACGACAATTTGCGGCGCAGGATGAGCTGGAGGATGATCGGCTCGCGGATGCCCATCTTCTGATACACTGCTTCGTTGGTTATGTGGTCCTTCCACGAAATCCGAAGCATCCGACGGTAGCACGACGTTTCAACCGATCTCAGGCGTCTTTTCAGGTCCTCTTGGAGGGTCCACGCTTCACAACCGTACATGATGACAGGGAACACGAGCGCGTGCAGCAAGCGCACTTTCAGAGGCAGAGGCAATAAGTTTCTTGATAATATCATAGTTTCTTGTCTCAAGTACATGTAGCACTTTGTTTGATTTAATTATTTTTTTAACGGTTTGATTTTTGGGTGCAGTAATTTTGTATTTATTTATTTATTTATTTGTATGTTTTTGGAGTCAAGGGTGCCTGTGTATGTACAACTACCTTGGCCGACACAAACCAATGTATAATAATTATTATTTTTAATCTATTGTGGGTTTGCCCACGGTTTGACCAGCGCTTAATTTGTTTTTTAAATACATTGAAATTAATGTATCTGCAATTACCCTTTTTTAGAAGGAAAAAAAATGATTGGTCGTCGCACACGGGGATCAGAAATCAGCTGAGAATTCCTCCATTTGTGTAGTTTCCACAGACAAAAATTATTATTTTGTTAATTATTAAAATGTTCTATTTATAATTTAACTGATTTCTTAATAATTTTCTGCATAATTTTGCTATAAAACATAAAAACCTCTTGCCGATCACCTTTCTCCTCTTGTGCACAAACGTGTGCGTTTGTTTATAACTTTTTTCCAAAAGCCCAACCCCCATAATTCATTGCGTGCTCAATTCCGATAAGGCTTATTGCCGACCACATTGTTGATTGTGAGACTTAAACAGCATAGTGATACCTCAGGCTTATACGCACTGTGTGTGTGTATTGCTGACCACACTGCTGATTGTGAGACTTCAACAGCACAGTGATACCTCAGGCTTATACGCACTGTGTGTGTGTATTGCTGACCACATTGCTGATTGTGAGACTTACAGCATAGTGATACCTCAGGCTTATACGCACTGTGTGTGTGTGTATTGCTGACCACACTGCTGATTGTGAGACTTCAACAGCACAGTGATACCTCAGGCTTATACGCACTGTGTGTGTGTATTGCTGACCACACTGCTGATTGTGAGACTTACAGCATATGGTTTTGTATTAATAAAACATAATACTTACTATTTTTATAAGTTTGTCATGAGTTATAACAATTTAATTTGTCCCCAAAATTTGTGTTGTCCCTTTTGATATCTCCTTTCGTGACGTAGATCTAGGCACCGAATGACAAAGGACATTGACAATGCACATTCCTGACCATTTTGCTCTGGTATGCTTCACTGCAGCTGTCCAAACAAATTCGTTGATATTTTGGATCTGATGGGAATCTGTGCAGACTGGCACCATTCTTTAGAAGTGTTGCTGTAATCAGCAACAATACACCTTGATGGCATAACAACAAAAACAGTTACATAAGTTTGCATGTTGTATCATTCATGTATCGATCGATGCGCGCCAACAAACAACATGTTCCTAGGTCTACATCACAAATTTATCCCCTTGTAGGTGTGCGGGTTCATCCCAAATTTTGATTTATGATTTGTTTGCGATGTAAATCTCCAATACATTTAAAAAATTGCATTTATAGGTTAATGTGTGCATATTTTATAGTTTACACTGGAAAAAATTTCTAATTCATAGGACCTTTAAACAGCATAGTGATACCTTAGGCTTATACGCACTGTGTGTGTGTTGCTGACCACATGCTGATTGTGAGACTAACAGCCTAGTGATACCTCAGGCTTATACGCACAGCACTGTGTGTGTGTATTGCTGAACATACTGCTGATTTTGATTCCTTCTCAAGATCACTCTACATAATTCCAATGTAGGCTACTAGTACTACTACCGTGTGAGTAGTAGGCCTACTACAATGAGGAATAACGTTACATGCACAATGCCAATGGTGCATACAGCCTAGTTACACGTACACGTATACGATGACGATCGGATATCAAATAAGTTCACTATTAATTAGAACACAAACTTCTAGGCTAAAATATTGGTAATTCAACAGACTTCGAAATAGAGCAATATATATATTAGAAACATTAAATAATCATTGGTTGTACTCACGTTCATTAAAAACACACAAAATTAGGAAATTTATGGTAATTTGGGCGACAACCACAGTCACATACACACGTATGTGTATACGTGCATATGCACAGACGCTTGAGGGCGCTATTTACTTTGCCCTCACATCGAGATTGCTTTTCCACACATGATCATGATCATGTTTTTAATCTTGAATTGAACATAAAACATATGTTTTACATTTGTTTAATAAAATGATATAAATTTTAGAAGCTCTGAAAACTTTTAATTAACATTCTTGAAAGACCAATAAATGTGATTGACATTTTTGCAAAAAGTGCATAGGCCTACTTTTAAATTTTGAAATGTGTAGCAACATACTACCGTTGATATAGTCTCTATGAATAATGATAACGCATTGAGTTCCAGCATCTTACAAGATAATCTTGCACTGAAACAAACTGAAATCCCAAACTTAGGTGCTGTTTTAATTTTGATACAATGAATATATGAACAACTCAAAAGTTTTTCTTTTTCAATTTTCTTTTTGTTTTCTGATTGGATAAATTCAGAAATAATTATTTTACCTGCACCACATTTTCCTCGAACACATAGAACCATAGGCTAGATTGGTGAAATTCTTGCGTCGGGAGATAAACAATTGATTGAATTTTGCCCTACACCGACGTGTATATAGCATTGTATGCTCAGTGCTTTCCGAGTGTCTGTGAAAAAACTACACAGGCGACTCGGGCGGGATTCGAACCCACGACCTCCTGCTTACTAGTAGCGGGTTCCGCGATATATAGATTGGTGAAATTCTTGCGTCGGGAGATAAAATTGTTGACCAGTGTTATTAACATGGTCACATTGACGGGCGGGGAAATTTTTCACGCGTACCTTGCCTTCAACATTTCTCACGACTACCCCTCCCCCTCAACATTTCTCACGCATACCTCCACCCCTCCCCTCGTTGAGTGTTTTGACTGATCGAGGTGTTCAACTTTTGCTAAGTGGTATAATTGTAGGCCCACTCCCATTAGTTTGTGTATGCTATGCATTCCACTCCATTATAATTGTCTTTGATTACACACTTGTTTGCGGTACATTTGTGTTTGTTTGGTCGGTAAATTTAACCGAAAAGTTTGTTTGTTCCTCACCCCCCTCCCCCCCGCAAACTCTAAAAATACTGCACTGGCAAGTCGAAAAATAATTACCGTATTGACACATGACGTAAATGATTACGAAGGTGTAAAATGACTATAATTATTAACTACGTATTAAAAGCGTTGGCGAGTCATGATTGTAACACTTGTAGCAATTGGTATTATGGATGCATGTCACTAAATAACAAGAAATGGTGACCAAATTAATGTGCTGTAAATTATTTTGTCCACAATTATATTCGTTTGAGCGAATATCATGACCTTGGTTTCTTGACTTCTTTGAAAGTGTGAGTATTTTTATATTGTTGCAAATCCAGCGGCCAGGTCCATGAAAATTGTCAACATTTTTGTGTTTGACAACAACTGCTTGATGATCGGTGAGACCCGTGGCATTATTATAAATTTCTTCAATTTGATCACACATGGTAGGAGACATAACGATGTAGTCAATTCTACTAGGTTGTTTAGTCCCATGATGAAAATGTGAAAAATCCAGGATTGCTGGGGTATAGTTTGTGCCAAATATCAGAAAGATTCTTTCTTGTAGAAGGTTAGAGAATATAAATTTATTTGTATCCTTTGTGTGTTTGTTGTCGATGTTGCAATCGAAATCCCTCCAATAATCCATTGATAGTTTTCATTAATACGTTCCAACATATCATTGAAAAATCCACTCTGAAGTAAACTGCATTGGGGGCGTAAACAGAAGCAAGGGAAACATTTTTTTTTCATTCCGCATAATATCCCCATAAATCATCTACCTTTTTGGTTTTTGGTAATATTGGTGAAATGTAATCCACATTTGTTAGAAATGAAAATAGCTACTCTTTTAGAATGGCGGGTACCGTAACTAAAATGAATTTCTCCTGCCCACTGTTTACGCCACAAACATTCGTCTTCCTCCTCACTATGATTTTTTTGGATGAGAGCAATGTTTAAAATTATCTCTCATCCCATTTGCATCTCTCATCCCATTTACATTTGCATTGTAAGCGTGTTTTAAGGAAAATCATAGTGGAGATGAAATGTAAACTGTCCATAAAAAGTCAGAGGGAGAAAAACTTACTCAAAATAAAATACTTTATGTAGATGTATTTCTGCCATGTCCTCTTCCTCTTTGACATATATTCTGGGTTCTTGATCGTGGGAGGGGTTCATTTCCTTAGAATCATATTCTTTCTCGTACTCCATGTCAGACATTTGTTGATTTTCTTCGTCATCTTCGGTGTTCTCCTCTTCTTGGATTTTTCGTTTCCTTGTTTCGGCCGTTGCAATGGCTTCATTCCAGTAGCCAGTGGGGTTTGGCTTTGGGGCTGGTTTTTGTTTGGGGCATGAAGCATCGTTGATTTTCCCATCATTCGATGATTTCTCTCCATTGGTTTGCTTTGTTGTGTTCTCCACTCTGCTTCTTTACTTTAGTTAGCTGGTCTCCTTTGTGTTTTTTCTGATCTTTTACTATCTTTCTTCTCCTGGCTTTTTCCGTCTTCTCTTCACCTTTTCTTGTCTTCTCTTCGCTTTTTCCTGTCTCCTCTTCGCCTTTTTCGGTCTTCTCTTCAGAATTGACTTGCTCACTCTCGGTTGCTTTTGGAGAGGTTATGTTGTCGTCGATTTCTTCACCTTCGCTAGCTTTTTCCACCCCTTCTTCTTGTTCATCACCGTCGTGCATACTGTCTGGTTTGTCTTCGCCAGAACTTGATGAAATGTCATCATTGGGTATCACGATGACAGGTGTTTGTTGGTCCTTGTGGGTGTCTTCTTGTTCGTGCCAGGAAGCTCTGTGGTCGTAGCTGCCGCACACGAAACATCGACCTCGTACTGGGCAATCTCTAGCAAAGAGGATGGTTTCATTGCATAAACGTTGATTCAACACTTTAGTTCTAAGAGTGCACCACTCATAAATAGTTGCCATTTTGAAAGGTCCTACAAACGCCCGCAAGATTTGTACTGAAAGTAGGAGCTAGGGTTAATTAAATACGATCCATATACCAATTTAGGCCAATTTACTACGGTCAACCAAAATATTATCACAGACGTATAGGTTATCGAGATTTTATGGAACCTACTCGCGGAGAATCATTTCCGGTGACGGTATAAAGATCCTTCTAAAACCGTCTAACTCATGCGTAACTATATTATTGTTGCGCAAATATAGTGAATTTGCGAATACAAGGTTCCTTGCGAACTCTATTCTGCATGATTTGTGTAAATGATCTTATATTTGTACCTGCCTCGTAAATACGTAGACAAACTGAGCTGCAATGTTATGTTATAATCAGTGTACAGTGTACATTATGATGCATTTTTTTAAAACCAAAAGTGAACGGTTTTGAAAAATCAAGTTATCACACCTCTTTTGGACTCTAGCAACTTAGTTTACATGGAAAGTTATTTAAAAATGGATGCGGTGCTTGAAATATAATGTTGCTCCTTTGTGATGCCACTTTTTGATTATTCTAAAGAGAAACTATCATCCTTGGAGGCCTATATACTGCAAGGTTTGCCAACCTGTCAAATTCAACTTAACTATGCCACCCTTAGCACATATATTTATTTGTATACCATTGCTATGTATTATGACTGTGAATGTACCGACCACGCCAGTCCTATGCATACCACCACACCAAGACTGACCCTTAGCTTGGAGTTAGCTATATGTACATGCACTTACGCCCTACCCATACATTGCATGGCTGGGTTTGACGAGCACGTGTGCAAATGCGGCCCGCCCTAATTTACTGGCAACTGCTCTATAACCCCTGAAGAGTCACAAAATCAGAAACTTGTTTTGCACGAGGAGTGAGAGGGACCTGCCAATATCCCTTTAACAAATCAAAAGTACTCACAAACTTAGCTTCATCAACAAGATCAATACAATCATCTACTCTTGACAGTGGACATCTGTCAGATTTTGTCTCTGAATTCAAAATCTAAAAGAATCAGTTTTTGGTACCAAAATACAATGGTGAACTCCAATTACTGTCACTTTCCTCAATATCAGTGTATTTCATGTATTTAATCTCCTCATTAAAATGTGCCCGTTTTAGTGGTCCCACTCTGTACTCTTGTTAGTATTCATGACCTAACCTAGTTTTAGAAAAAGGCCCTACACAAGCTACATTGCTAACATTGCTAAATGTGACCCGCTCTGTGAAAATGAGACGTAAAAATTTGAAAATTTGTGATTTCTATGTGACTGGAAAGAGTACATCTTCAGTTTTAGTTTGGTATATGTTAGAGGTGTGTGACGTATTGCATTATGTAGATATGCCATTTTTAGTAATCAATAATTTGCATAATTAACACAATTGAAATCTTAGGAAAACAAGCATTAGAAAGGAAAACAAATGACAGAAATGAAACAACCTACTCACAAAAAATCATTGATTTTAATATTTTAATGATTGAAATTGACATCAATTTCAATCAATAAAATCCACAATTAAAGCCACATAGAAACCTAAATTTTTCAAATTTGCGAATGGTGACTCATTTTCACAGAGCGGTCACAAATGCCCGAATATACACCATAAATGCTGAACCCTTAGTATCACGAGGATCAGTACTCATCTCATCATCCAAATAATTTGAAAAAAAAATCATTATGAAAAGAAACCCTATATGTTTCATCAAGTAGACTAGACATACAAGTTTCAGAAAGGTCTAAATCTGCATCAGTATTACAAGTGGGGAATATACCAGGTAACTCCTCCTCTAGTAACCTAGTATTAGGCAATAGCACATATTGAGTGGACCCCGTATCCCCCATATCGGTAAATCAGAACGCGCATCGAGAGATACAAATTAGTTAGAAAGAGCGAAAATTCCTCTCTAAGGTCGGACAAAGACCCCTTGACTGAAAACTTGTTTGATACGGTACAGCCAGGGTTTTCAGTTGTAGGCCGAAAAAGAGAATCAGAATGAGTAAAACAAACAAATGTTGAAACGTACTGCAGTTTCATTATTAAGCGTTTGAAGAAATTGTGTAAATCAGATTAAAACACTTGGTATGTAAAATTGTAATGCAGAAAACTGTTGGAAATAGAGTTGCCTGCATTTTGCTGTAAGTTTACATTTTTAGTATCCATCAGAAATACTGCAAGCTGAACGCAGCTCTAAAAACGTTTTTGAAGGAAACCTATACCACCACCTATATCCATATTATTACACAAACAGTACCAAGTGGGCATAACAATAGTAATTATCACTACTGTTTATCAAATGAATAATTTTGAAGATTTTAGAGTGGCTACGGAATTCGATGAATTCCGGACAAGCCCCCTAATGCTGAGCACTAAAAGAATAAGGGCACGGTACAAACAAGAGCGGCATAATTTTATCCCATCAAAATAAATCTTTAAGTGTCAACAACTGGTCTGGTTTAGGCCATCTACGGAGTTTCAAAAATTTGTCTGGTTTAGGCCATCGTTGAAGAATGCCAGAACCGTCTGGTTCAAACCATCAACTTGAAGGAGATAATTACAACAGGTGTAACTCACTGCCTCTGCTGGTCAAGTTGTAGGGCCGACGCACCATGGCACTAGCTAAGCCATGGAGTGATAACGGGGTAAGGCTGATGGAGGGCGACAAACATCATATCAGCTTTTTCACTATTTTCTCTTTTACGACCTGATAGTGATAATATAATAATAGGATTTATATAGCGCAGTTTCGACACGACACAACGCAATTAGAAACATTGTTACAAATCATTTAATGAATGTATATCTGGATTTAACAACACATGTTGCTTATAGAATGGATTGTATTATAAGAAGAACATGTGCAAAATGTATTTTTTTTTATATTTAAAATATTGTCCCACAGTGTAACACTCAATAAAGATGGAAGATTGCCACCGAACATGTTTATATCGATGCAAGTGTTGTCTACCGATTTTCTTTCTTCTAAAATAATTGAACCTCAGCCAGGGACAAATTTGTGTTTTTGTACTATGGCAACATTCCATATTGTTTGCTTTCAGGAAATATGAGTTCATTGATGAATATTACCGATGTATATGTGCTTCCTTAAAATGTTTGTTATCCTACTTCGTTTTACTGTCTCAGTAAACTATTCACCCAGAACATTTGATGGTGCACAAAATGCTCACTAACGTGTCTTCAATTCTACTCGATCAGGAACCGCAACAAATTGTTTTTAAATTTAGCTGGAGTCTGACGGCGAAATAAATTAAAAGGGGGACCGGAATTCATGTTTGCTAATTGATATATTTCTTTGTATTTTCACATTTGCTGATCATTAACGCCACAACAAAATGAGCTTAACATATCAAAATGTAACCATATTCGTATTTGTTTTTAATATTCCAATTGGGATAATGTTTGTTTAAATAAATTTATTCGTCACAGTATGTCGCACTTGTCAATGGAGGGCAATTTATTTTATTTTAATCACATTTATCATAGTATTTGACACATCACTTGAGGAAAATCTAAGAACATTGGTGAAAATAACAAAATAAACGGGCTTTAATTAAATGTCAATCCTACTTTTGTTTTCATCCTAGAAATCTGGCGAACAACAGAATCAGTACACTTGCATCAGGAACATTTGACGGTCTACCAGAACTCTGGAATTTGTAAGTTGTAATGTCATGAATTTCAGTCACATAACATCAATCCACCAATTTCTCGTTACATAAGTTACGTCAGCCAACAAAAACAATCTGAAATCTAAAAATCATATGAAATACGAAGTTTATGTTTGCCAATCTAAATATTATATATATGCATAATGATAGTTTGTTTTTAATCATTAATTACTTGTCCCACACTGTAGCACTTGTCTGTGTAGGGCAGTATACCACTGAACATTTTTAATATCGAGGTAGTCAAGATTATTCTTTCTAGATGCAGAAATCAACCAGTAACTCATTACTCCGTGTCGTTAAAAGGACATCGGAAAATTTAAACTGAATTAACTAATTTAATACCATCAACGATAGATTAATTTTTAATTAAATATCGATTCTGGAACATGTATTCCACCATTTTACCGATTAATAAATTACAAGAAAAATAGGAACGTGTGAGAATATAGAGGCATGCTCACAACAAGCCAAATAAGGGAAAGCCTTTAACATTAACGAAAATAATATAAGAAAAACAAATCATTGTATCGACTTTGTTGTTTCACTATTCTAACGGCAATTTACTACAAAAATAAACAGTTCATTGAAACATTGATATTTTACTCGAGGAAGTGAATATAAATGTTGTAAAATTACATACTTCTCTAAATAATCGTGACAAACAATGGTTTTATAGTAAATATGTACCGAAATTAATTAATGATGGGTCCCATCATAAATTCATGTTGAAGCTTTTAGTGAAATATAGCTTTGCAAAGTATTTATTTTCGTTTCTAAAAGGAAATTATCAATGTTCCCATGAAAATAAACATTTCCGGAAATTGCCAATACAACACGTGCTATACATGTTTAAAAATGAGCAGATATACCGGATATACCGACCGAAACCAACGAAAACAACTAACGTTACGCAGAAACATATATAGGAACAATGAAGTTGGAAGACACCAATATTGAGAAGAAACCATGGTACTTGTTTTGGTAGAAAAGATGTTTAAATCGGCAAAAATGATTGCGATTTAATGAAATGATACTTGGTTGTTCCCCTCCACTGATCAGACTATAAATCCAATGCAAATTCTGCTTATAACTAATCCATGACATTGGAGTGTCGTGGCCGAGCGGTCTAGCTTACCGGACTCAAGTTCTGGTGTTAGCAGCAGAATGTGGGTTCGAATCCCGGCCGTGACACTTGTGTTCTTGAGCAAGACACTTAACCATAATTGCTTCTCTCCACCCAGGGGTTAAATGGGTACCTGTGAGGGCAGAGTTGCTTGGTTAGCCCTATATGCGCTGTAATGGCAGCAATTGAGCTGTATACTCCCCAGGGAGCTGAAATGGTTTCAGGAATGATTTATGAGCCTTATGAGCCTTATGAGCAGGGGTAATAATATAATGCGCCTTGAGCACCACTCAGTTCGTGGATACGTTCGCTATATAAGTCCACACATTATTATTATTATTATACAGTAGTTTTTTTGCAGACCGCGCTGGTGAGAATGGATTTATCACTGAGTATCAGCAGCCCAAAATCCGTGCACCTTTTTCTCACCACATGTTTCAAGTTGTCTTCTTATTCTAACTACTCTTTGAAAAACATTGTATTTAGATATTTTATAGACTGAATTCCCTAAACGCCACATATAGACATATTTATTTCCCAATTTCATTTGTAAACAAATAGTAAATCTTCAAACTGATAATCTCAAATCGTTTAGTCCGTCCATTCAAATCGCTAGTTTGATTTATTTGGATGTTGATCCTTTGTTTGTGATTTCATATTGCACATGCTCTATAGTCTATAGTTTGTACTTAAAGATGTTTAAAACAGTATGGGCAAATGTGATGGGTAAATTAAATCGCACAATTATTGTTGAGTCGTGTTTTCCAAATGTGTGATGTTTTCGGTGTTGGGTAAACTTTAAGCTCTAGCTGAAAGTTGGCTATACATTGAGTCATTCAAGTTGGGTATTTTTGTTAGAACTTTTGGATAACTCAAATGTATTCATTGTTGGGCATTATGAGAACGATAACCTCATTGTTGGGAATATCCGCTTATCGCCAATTACAACTGTTAGTGAATAGGGAGCATGACTGGCGCTTTGGTCCAACTGCTTCAAAGCTGTTTAATTTTTAGTGTAAACCCACGCGACAGAACATGTATCATCATTGTTATTAGGTAAATAAGCCCCTAATTCTCACTAGCTTCAGTAAATATCACAATATAAAAGACACACAAACAAACTATATCACATGAGCAAGGAAATCAATCATCTTCAATGCGGAGAGGCCTAAATTTAACTTACATTTAACAAATAAATTAAAAGTATCAAGTACAAAGATCAATAATAGGATCACGTAATTACACAATTAATTATCTGCGGTTCGCGCTAAAACCTAGGTGGCAGCGTCTGCCATCTTGAATATATCATAAACAATGCAAACTAAGGAAAATGAAACAAGAATAAGTCTTAGGAGATAACTGTTTAAACAATAAAGCACTTGTGAATCTCCTTAACATTATCAATTGTGAAATATATGAAATAAGTCTGTCTTATGGACATTCAATATAATCGTATATAAGCTATATCATCAATAATTAACAATAATAGCAAATAATCGCTAAATGAAAGTATTAATGTTAATGAAAGTGTAAATTTGAGTTTAGATAAATGATATTTTTGAAATATAAGTTGAAAATGATATGAAGACGAAGACATGTAAATGGATCTTCGACAGAAAACAGTGTGAAGGTGGAAGCGCGCGATAGAAATGCAATCGTAGAGGGCGCTTCCTCAATTTGAATAATAATGCAGTTGAG
Organism: Zoroaster sp. YZ-2022; assembly: GCA_029582265.1. Classification (NCBI taxonomy): domain Eukaryota; kingdom Metazoa; phylum Echinodermata; class Asteroidea; order Forcipulatida; family Zoroasteridae; genus Zoroaster; species Zoroaster sp. YZ-2022. Next base: position 8,154,917 of record CM055822.1, read on the forward strand.
TAAAGAGTAAAGGTAAGTATGAACTAACAAATAAACCAGGGTGTTAAATTCTAATTTAATAATTACTAAGCCGTCACGTATGTAATGCCGGGTTTTATTTATTCATTTATTGTTTTCTTTTGTAGGATATTTTCAGCAATGTTTCGATGAAAAATAACAAAAACATGGGCAACATATCTTTACACAAATTAGTATTGACTGACACAAACAATCTGAACTATAGAGCAAGGACTTGCTCTATGTCTGAACATACTGAACGTAGGGTAAATTAACTGGATATAATTGAGACAAAAAACATGATTGATACATGATTAACTATACATTCATTAGATAACTAATTCTCACTAGCACCAGTAAAAATCATAATATAAAAGCCAAATGAGTCAGGAAATTAATCAACTTAAATGAGGAGAAATCACAATTTTACCAAAATATGTATCGCCAGTGTTTTACGTTATTTTACCGATAATTTCCGGCAAGTGTTGTTTTAATCGGAACATTGTTAATTTTCTTTTAGAAAGGAAATCAAATACTATGAAATGAAATATTTTACAAAATCATTTTTTAGAAATTTTGTTTTACAGTCAATAAGTGCCCCAATGATTTATGAAGGGGACAAACCATAAATAATTTCGGGACATTATTTGATGTAAATCCCTGTTATCCGTCCTGAAGTAAAATGTTCCTATGAAACGGAAAATTACCGGTGATGTATCTATAAAAAGTCTCAACTGACAACACAATATCTTAACATAATAAACGTTAAGGAAATCAACTTTATATAATCGAAGGTATTTTTTAATTTATAAAAATATGATTAAACCTCAATCAGGGGCATGTGGAAGGCATTTTCTTTGGGGTGTGGAGTCAATTTGCTGACTGACATCAGAGTCACGTGTCTACAAATGACAATGTTAATGTGAATATAGGAAGGATGAGTTTCTTTGAACCAAGTTTTATTGAAATCATATATGTGACCCTGGTCTGATATGGGTTGAAATACTTGGGGGACACCGGCTCTCTACTTACTTGGTAAAAGTATGGTTTATTCTGTAAATGTAGAAGATAAGAATGCAAAGGAGAGAACGGTAAGATGGTCTCTTGTCTTTGGTCAATAATGGACTCATCCGTTATTTACACAATTATATTAACAAATCGTTTTCCAAAATGAACTCAATAAAGTCACATTTTATGCGTTGAAATAGCTCATAAATACTCTCACAAATCCTCTTAAATGAACATTTTCCCTGAGCCCTTAAGCGGGCCCCGCATCGCTCTCCACGCCGTGATTTCGAAAAATTTCGCTGGCTTGCTTGTTTCGATTTGCGCACCCCCAGCACTTTCAAAATGAGTCCGCCGCTGTTGGCCCGTCTTTATCAATACGTTTGAGTTAATGATTGGGCCCCTTTTTCAAAATTCCTGGCTACGCCTGTGATATCATGTTAAAATCCTCATGCTATCACTAACCAAATAGTAACATTTTTATTTAACACTTACTTGATGTAAAGCTGATGGTGCGTATCAATCTCTTCCCTAAAAATGATTGTGTCTGAGGTGTCTCTTTTAGGAAAATACATTGTTTTGGATTGCATAAAGACAAATTCGGGTTAACGTGTCGGCGCTCTACCAACTGAACCATCTATCCCTATCTTGGCGGTCCACTTCTAATGTTGTGGTTGATTTGATTATTTAAAAAATCAATTTTTTTTTTGACTTAAGGAAATACTAACTATTTCCTAAATTTCACGTTAATATTATATATGTATTTTTTATGGTTATGAAATAAAGGATTCCTCAAAAGTGTCAGTATAGCACTTTAGTTGAATAAGGCCTGTGATGAAGATCTTGAGAAGACGATTAAGAAATGTTAAGATTTAAATGTGGGAGGAAAACTCAGACAAATATTCTGTTGGAAAACCCACGTTATCAGGTTGGGACCGAAAACCCAATCCTCTCGTTGGAGTGGAATTCAAACCCGTGTCCACGGAGGTGAAAGGCGAGTAAAGTATACCACTGCGTCAACCTGATCCCCCAAACTTTCACAGATTGGTTGTTTTATGTTTATATTGAATCAAACAGAGAAGTATACTTGTCAACATTCCCAGTGTTGTACCTTTCCTAAAGCATAAAGCACTGTGCATCTCGAATATTATTTATCTTTGATTGTATACATACTGTTTGCTTCCACTCCCAGTGTAAACATGTGACATGGTATCTACATTGTACCAGTCTACAAAACATCAAATTCGTGGCTAGATTGTCACTAAAACTCAATGTTGGGTTGCTTTAAGTTGTATCATCCGTGTTTTTCAATATTTGTACCGGTAATTTTATTTTTGATCGGAACGTTACTATTTAACTTGCGGAAACAAAAACGATTGTTTTGTTTTTAAATGACACTTTTAACAAACAAACAAACAAACATAAATAAATATGAGAAATATGAAAAAATGCGAGAAGCATATTTTTACAGCAAATAAAAATAAATAGGACATAGTGGAAACAATTTTTTAACGTGGAACAATTGTTTTAAACTTTAATTCAACACAAATTATTAGTTACAATTATTTACAAGAAACACAGAATTCGAGGAAGCGGAGTATTTATATATGAAGCGTATAAGTCTAGATATACTTATAACTCCTTCTCAATGGCATTTTACGCAAACACAATTCTATGGTTCTTTTAACCCTATCAAGCCTGGGCTATTCTTTTGCTCTCAGACCTGGGGGGGGGGGGGTCTCATTGTGCCCCCTCCATATTTGCTGTATTCAATAGCCGATTTTCAACTTCGTAGGCATGATTGATTTTTTAAATTTGTTTGACCCAAAATTGTTTTTTTTAAACCAGAAGTACAATAAAGGCAGACATAATAACATCCATGGTACTACTGATGACACAAATTTATACAATGAGCAAAAAAAAATTTAAACAAATTTTTAAAATCAAGTTTTGGGGTCAGAGATACCAAAGAAATATCTTTCCAATAACACTTTGTATTTACAAAAGAACATCAAATAACTAGCATATCAACGTCTGAGATCTGGAATCGTATCGTACAATCACCATCTCACAGAATAAGAAAATTTGCTATAAAGGAAAAACTTCGTTTTCACAAGAAAATCAATTAGCGTAATTATTTCATTCAAGCTATTTAAAGAATCAAACATATTAGTTTTAAACTTACAGTAAATAGTGATGTTAGTTACAGGCTGTTGCGGAGTGGAATATGGTCAGTGAAGTGGGCTTATTGTGCCATTGGCCTCAGCCATGGCCCTCTCCATGGCTTGATTGCAGGTTTGCCGGTGGATGCACACAGAGGCGTAGCGAAGGCATTTTCTTTGGGGAAGGGGGGTGGAGCTAATTTGCCGAATGACATCAGAATTGGGGGAGGCGCAAATTGTGTGTTGGTAAATTTACCGATACAACTTTAATATGACCAGACATATTTACTTGTTTTTTTCCCCACAGTTGCCTAGTGACCATTTACCATAACAAGTAAATATCAGTGTTGGAGCAAAGGCTTTGATCCTCAAGGCCAAGGCCAAGGCTTTGACCCTCAAGGCCAAGGCCAAGGCTTTGACCCTCAAGGCCAAGGCTTTGACCCTCAAGGCCAAGGCTTTGACCCTCAAGCATTAAGGCTAAGGCCAACGCTTCGACCCTCAAGCATTAAGGCTAAGGCCAAGGCTTCACCCTCAAGGCCAAGGCCAAGGCCCTCTAGTATAAAATTACTACTAATATAAAACATGTCACATCATAACGAATCGCTCAAAGTAAGAATAAAAACTTCACGTACAAATATATGACTGAGTAGAAGTTCAGGTCTTCGTGGATACCATTTAAATGTAACAAAAAGAATGGTTTGCTTCCATACTGATGCACATTAATCTAAACCGAGTATAACAAAAGGGGATCTAAGAACGGCTGTTTTTAACTGATGTTACCTCGTTATTATGTAACATGGAAGTAATTTGATTTTCTGGGCCATCATGGTTAGAAATATTAGCATTACCTAAAACAGACCAGACTATATTCACCCAGAATTTGTCAAAAATCTTGGACCAAAATCCACTGAATGGCTTCGAGATTACTTCAGCACCTGTATCAAAGTTCAGAAAATCCAAAAATATGGAGACATGCTAAAGTAATGGGAATTCTCAAACCGGACAAGGCCGCCGAAGACCCGGGCAGCTACCGTCCAATAAGCCTACTGTGCATAATCTACAAAGTGATGGAGAGACTAATATACAATCGTATCCAACCCATTGTGGATCCTCAACTCCCACCTGAGCAGGCCGTCTTCCGTACAGGACGTTGGACAACAGACCAAGTAACACTCCTCACAGAAGACATAGAGGACAACTTCCAAAAAGGTCTCAAGAACGGTGCTGTACTGGTCGATCTATCAGCAGCATATGACACGGTATGGCATAAAGGTCTTGCCCTAAAACTACACAAAATCATACCTGATAAAACCTTAGTAAACTTTCTCATGACAATGATCACCTGCAGAAGCTTTACAATGACGTTTGGCGAAGAAACCAGTAAAAAATGCTTCCTGAAAAACGGGATCCCGCAGGGCTCAGTGCTCGCACCGATTTAATTCAACAGTTACACTGCTGACCTACCAACCACTGTCTCAAAGAAATACATCTACGCAGATGACAACGCACTCCTAACCTCTGCCAAAAAGTTTAACAAGCTTGAAACAACACTTGGCACCGATATGGAATCCTTAAGCCTTTACTTCAAAAACTGGAGACTCCGACTTAACATCACCAAAACTGTTTAGCAACTAGACTGTCTAACTACAAAATCAAAGTCGTTTGCAATGGCACAACCATCCCGTATGATGATTTCCCCAAGTATCTTGGTGTTACTTTGGACAGATCTCTAACATACAAAAGCCATCTCACACAGCTCGCACTGAAAGCCAACGCTCGCAACTGTCTCATTAGACAACTTGCAGGCCTTTCCTGGGGTGCAGACTACAACGTTCTTCGAATCTCAGCAATAGCTTTAGTATACTCTGTTGCAGAGTACTGTGCACCGGTATGGGCAAGGAGCACCCACACCAGCAAAATTGACGTAGCCCTTAACAACCCCATGCGCATCATCTCAGGATGTATCAGATCAACTCCCACTCAGTACCTTCCAGTAGTCAGTGGAATTGCTCCTTATGAAGTGAGACGACAGCAGCAACACCTTGCTCTTGCGCGACGTGCCGCTGGGTGTGACTCCCATCTGCTTCATCAACTGTTGACAAACACCAATCAAAAACCCCCACCACAACTGCGACTGCCATCAAGAAATCCTTTCCATCAACAAGCACACAAACTGCTAGAAATTAGCACTGGATCGCACCCAAAGACTTGGGCACTAAACACGTGGCGGAATATGTGGCAAGAATCAGAATCCAGGACGTGGATATTTAACTACATTTCGCCACTGCTGGGTCAAACTTATGAAGACTAAGAACTGGCCATGGCCGATTTGGACATAACATGCTCCGCATGGGACTAAGTGACAACGCTAAATGTACCTGTGGTCATGATGACCAGACTGTACATCACATCGTTCATGACTGTATTATTTACAGATGTGATGGAAATTTAACTGAACTCGACCAGTCTGCATTAAACTGGATCCATAACCTAACCTTGCCATGTTACCTTTGTATGAACCATACGATAAATAAATAAATAAAGCAGTCCACAGCACAAATCAGATGATGTTCTATCTACCCCATATAACTGTATGCAAGTTAAGTATAATTATATCTCCCTGGCCCCACAAGTACAAGTATAAAGAAAATTATTATAGCTTTGTTTTGGGGGAAGCAGCAAAATGTACTATCATGGTAACAAAATGTGATGCTGTAAAAGTGAAAGTGTGTCAACACACAAATGTAGGGTGTTTCCCCTCCTCCATGGTAAAACATGATTAAATTAGATACTGCAGACTTTGCAGACAGCTGACTCCAAGTTGTATGTTTGTAGAAAAGCAAAATTTCAAACAAATTTACCTGAAAAATTCAAAAATCGATGGGCCTTGAAGAGCAAGGCCCTAAAGTTGCAAGGCTTTGACCCTCAAGGCCAAGGCCAAGTTTTTGCCCTCTAGCCTTAAGGCTAAGGCCAAGGCCCTAAAATCAAGCCTTAAGGCAGCCTTGAGGCCAAGGCTCAGCATCAAGGCACTACATCACTGGTAATTATACCACAACACAGTTGTTTAAGACCCAGACATTTCATACGAGTTTTTTTTTTAAAGATTTTGCTTCCAACCTGTTCAGCTGTATCTAAGGAGATAGTATCCAATCCAAAAATTAACAATACAAAATTGTTCATATTGTTGGGTAAATACTTGACTATAAAAGAAATCGCCCGCAAAATTGCCGCCATGCCTCCTTGCCTTGGAAAAGTCCATTTTAGCGACGGCGTCTTCAACCAGAAACGACATAAACGAGTAATTAGCGCCCACTGTTGACTAACATGTCCAGTCTGTGTTGTATACATTGTTTTCTTTCTCTAATCATGAACTCCAAATGAAATTCAGTGTCTAAGTAGGTTGGTTCGATGATGTTTTTGAACATTTTTTTAAAATTATTTTTATTATCATATGAAACTATATGTTTTAGAAAATTAAGCAGTAAAATGTTGACACAATAAAATACTTTTTATTTTATTTTATTAATTTTTTTCTCGCACAATCACCTTTGGGGAAGAAGACCGACACTAGCCAGAGATTTATTAATGTGGAACCTGGGCTCATTCACTAATTAAGTAGTTATCACCTGAAGCCATTATTGCTTGGTTCCGACCAACTTACGAATCCCTCCGATGTCGACAACTTATCAATTCGTCTTGAATATTCAACATAATTGTTTTTTTCTTATTTTTTCTACAAATATCTGAATGTATAGCACGTGTTTTTGGTCTATTATACATGGCACATGGCACATGACCCTTCTTTGTCAACATTCTTGAGTTATGAGTTCAAAATTCCTGGTTACGCCCCATGTGATGAATTCAAACGCCGAATGAAAATGCCGCTTCTATGTGTCAACTATGTGACGTTATGAAAGGGCGAGCTATTCCTCGTGAAAATGATGACAATGCAGGCTAATAAACAGCTAGGACCGCTTGTAACCAGGGGATACATGAAAGATGGCACTATCAAAGGCTTTAAGCAGCGGTTCCCGCCAAAACGTTGGTGACGACCACCATATTGGGAAAATGTACATTAAATGCAATGTGAAATGTAAAATTAATGCATTTAAAGTTAAAACACCTTGACATCACCTTAGATAAACTTATAACTATAGGAATATTTACAGAGATTTATTGGTTAAACGGGTGGCTGTTACTTTCTGAAACCTCAAGAGACAACATTTAACAAGAATACAACAAGAATCATCGAATAATCATAAATTATGGTTTAACTGAAGGAAACTGTATACTAATTTCTTTGGACAGCATACATGCAAATTTAAGTTATAAATACAACAGATGTAGAAGATAAGGCAAAGGAGAGAATGGTATAATAATATGCTCTGTCGCCTTCGGTCAACTATTTTGATTGTTGCTTAATTTGAATTTAATTGAAGATTATTTACATAATTTATGAAGAATAAGTGGATGACGTAGCCCAAATGAATAATACATCAAACTGGTTACATGTATAAGTAAACTTACTCAAACTTAAAGTGGGTACTTGTCATACATGTGATGTACATAGAAGGAATGTTTGAGTGAGCAAAGGTATTAATGGATGTTAAAGAATAATAAAACACAGAGACTCCTGACATTTACAATGAAAGTAACACATTGAACAATCACCGGGGATATTAATGGTTAAATAATTCAAACCGTGATATCAAATTGAGGAACAATTATTATAACATCTAGAAATAGTATCATTATTGTTATTAAATATGTCATTATCACTAGCATCAGTAAATATCACAATATAAAAACAAACAAAAACGTGTATATAAAATGAGTTAGGAAATCAATCTACTTAAATACGGAGATGGCAAAATTTTAACTTAAATGGACATTATCATCACGATCAACAGGGCATGGAATCGGAGTGCTAGTTTTAGATTAACTCGGTCCCTGAAAATATTACTCCACATGATAAGGTCATATTATTGGTGATACTGCATAAATAAGACAGTAATTTTCAGTGACTGTGTTCATCTTAAACTAGGACACCGATTCCATTCCTGTTGAGAAGTCTGCTCTGATCGTGACGTTATTGCCCCTTTAAACATGTATCGCTGTATTAGTTATGTTACCCGTAATTTTGGCAATTGCAAAACATTCAAATTTATATTAGAAAAAAACGTATACTTTGAAATCGGCTATTTCATAAAATATTTGTCAGAATCTTGGTTTTACAGTAATTAAGTTGCCCAAATTATGATTTATTTTTAAAGTATTTTTTGTTATCATATACAAAAAAGGACTTGTATAATTAAATAACTAATAACTAATTGCTTATTAGCATAGTTAATAGTTACGCTGTTAACAGTCACGCTCGCCGCTCATGTAAAGGGTACCAAGTTCAAATCCACGATATTTCATTTTTGAAAATACACACCATGATGAATATGCCATTAGTGTCCTGTCACGTCATCATGTGGCGATGACAGTGGTGTCTTTTGTTGTTCAGAGGAAAACGCCGGTTGAATGAATCTAGCATCATTGGCATCAGTGGAAAAGTGATTTTGGCCTCAGGAATATTTTAATGGTCCATTGCAATCCAGATAGAATAACAAACCGATTGATGACACCAAAATAAGTGGGCCCGCAATTATTTATTTATTTTTTATTGTTTTTTATTTATTTATTTCACAAAACAAACTGAACACGTGCACATAGGTAAATGAGTTATACTCATAATTTTTTTTTTTTTTTTTTTTTTAATTATTATTGATATTGTATACATTATAATGCACGCAAGTGTTCTCTATCGAATGATTTTGTAATTCAAATTTCCCCACACATGTATCTACTGAATAATACAGAGGGCGCTTAAAATAATATGCCCCTGTCAAATGTCAAAATTAACCCTATCTACCAAACTTTAGCTGAACGGTCTACCAAGTAATTATTTAAAGGCTGAGTATTGTCGAAATCGCACCCATCTTCATGGAAGGCTCGGTAGATTAGCGATCTTTTGTTTGATGCACAGAATACATATTATGATAACAATCGTTATTCTCACAGGAATGACCATGTATGATTGTAGGCCCTTTCTGTTAATCAAATAATGTGATATTGTGTTGGCAATATATTGGTTTGTCTTCAATAATATACTACCGGAATAAAGTAACTGTGCATCATTTGAAGTTATGCTATTTTTTAATGAAAAAAGATAATACAATGATTTGTGGTGTTCTGTTAAATCACTGTTTAACTGTTAACAGGATAATCTCGAAATCTGTATGCTTGGACACTAGGCTTCGTGACACGTCCTTGAAGAGATGTGGTGTCAAAAGTCAGTTCACAAACTCAGTATCGTGTGTGTCCACCATTGGCGTTGATGCAGGCTTGACAACGACGACGCATAGACGACACTAAGCGATTGAAGAAAGCTTGGGGAATGTTGTTCCATGTCTGAACCAACGCTTGTCCCAATTCAGCTAACGTCAATGGCTGATTCTGGTTTGACGTAAACGTCGCTCCATTTCATCCCAAAGCGTGCTCGATAGGGGACAGGTCCGGGAGAAACAGCTGGCCAGGAGTACCGGAATGTTCTGCTGTCTCAGGAAATCTGTCACAACACGAGCGACATGTGGACAGGCATTATCTTGCTGAAGCGTGATGTTACGTCCTTGTCTTTGAATGAACGCTTGCACATGAGGCCCAATGATCTCGTCCCTGTATCTCAGACCTGCATCAACGCCAATGGTGGACACACACGATACTGAGTTTGTGAACTGACTTTTGACACCACATCTCTTCAAGGACGTGTCACGAAGCCTAGTGTCCAAGCATACAGATTTCGAGATTATCCTGTTAACAGTTAAACAGTGATTTAACAGAACACCACAAATCATTGTATTATCTTTTTTCATTAAAAAATAGCATAACTTCAAATGATGCACAGTTACTTTATTCCAGTAGTATAGTATAGTTGAGGTTATTATGTATCAATGAAGTATTTATATCAATGAATATAATTCTGAAATAAGTGAAGTATTAAAATCAGAGTCCAAAATGGTAAAGCAAGACCGACAATAGCAACATGCCACCCATGAAATGATGTTGAAGGTGCATGATATACAAGCTCAAAACAGAGACCAATGGTGTGCAGAACCTGTTGGCACAACACCACAACACACCCCCCGCCCCCGCCCCCACCCCACCCCCATTCAATGTTGAGGTAAAACCAGAAACGACATAAACGAGTAATTAGCGCCCACTGTTGACTAACATGTCCAGTCTGTGTTGTATACATTGTTTTCTTTCTCTAATCATAAACTCCAAATGAAATTCAGTCTCTAAGTAGGTTGGTTCGATGATGTTTTTGAACATTTTTTTAAAATTATTTTTATTATCATATGAAACTATATGTTTTAGAAAATTAAGCAGTAAAATGTTGACACAATAAAATACTTTTTATTGTATTTTATTAATTTTTTTCTCGCACAATCACCTTTGGGGAAGAAGACCGACACTAGCCAGAGATTTATTAATGTGGAACCTGGGCTCATTCACTAATTAAGTAGTTATCACCTGAAGCCATTATTGCTTGGTTCCGACCAACTTACGAATCCCTCCGATGTCGACAACTTATCAATTCGTCTTGAATATTCAACATAATTGTTTTTTTCTTTTTTTTTCTACAAATATCTGAATGTATAGCACGTGTTTTTGGTCTATTATACATGGCACATGGCACATGACCCTTCTTTGTCAACATTCTTGAGTTATGAGTTCAAAATTCCTGGTTACGCCCCATGATGAATTCAAACGCCGAATGAAAATGCCGCTTCTATGTGTCAACTATGTGACGTTATGAAAGGGCGAGCTATTCCTCGTGAAAATGATGACAATGCAGGCTAATAAACAGCTAGGACCGCTTGTAACCAGGGGATACATGAAATAATGGCACGATCAAAGGCTTTAAGCAGCGGTTCCCGCCAAAACTTTGGTGACGACCAACCACCATATTGGGAAAAATGTACATTAAATGCAATGTGAAATGTAAAATTAATGCATTTAAAGTTAAAACACCTTGACATCACCTTAGATAAACTTATAACTATAGGAATATTTACAGAGATTTATTGGTTAAACGGGTGGCTGTTACTTTCTGAAACCTCAAGAGACAACATTTAACAAGAATACAACAAGAATCATCGAATAATCATAAATTATGGTTTAACTGAAGGAAACTGTATACTAATTTCTTTGGACAGCATACATGCAAATTTAAGTTATAAATACAACAGATGTAGAAGATAAGGCAAAGGAGAGAATGGTATAATAATATGCTCTGTCGCCTTCGGTCAACTATTTTGATTGTTGCTTAATTTGAATTTAATTGAAGATTATTTACATAATTTATGAAGAATAAGTGGATGACGTAGCCCAAATGAATAATACATCAAACTGGTTACATGTATAAGTAAACTTACTCAAACTTAAAGTGGGTACTTGTCATACATGTGATGTACATAGAAGGAATGTTTGAGTGAGCAAAGGTATTAATGGATGTTAAAGAATAATAAAACACAGAGACTCCTGACATTTACAATGAAAGTAACACATTGAACAATCACCGGGGATATTAATGGTTAAATAATTCAAACCGTGATATCAAATTGAGGAACAATTATTATAACATCTAGAAATAGTATCATTATTGTTATTAAATATGTCATTATCACTAGCATCAGTAAATATCACAATATAAAAACAAACAAAAACGTGTATATAAAATGAGTTAGGAAATCAATCTACTTAAATACGGAGATGGCAAAATTTTAACTTAAATGGACATTATCATCACGATCAACAGGGCATGGAATCAGGTGCTGTTTAGATTAACTCGGTCCTGAAAATATTACTCCACATGATAAGGTCATATTATTGGTGATACTGCATAAATAAGACAGTAATTTTCAGTGACTGTGTTCATCTTAAACTAGGACACCGATTCCATTCCCTGTTGAAAGTCTGCTCTGATCGTGACGTTATTGCCCCTTTAAACATGTATCGCTGTATTAGTTATGTTACCCGTAATTTCTGGCAATTGCAAAACATTCCAAATTTATATTAGAAAAAAAACGTATACTTTGAAATCGGCTATTTCATAAAATATTTGTCAGAATCTTGGTTTTACAGTAATTAAGTGCCCAAATTATGATTTATTTTTAAAGTATTTTTTGTTATCATATACAAAAAAGGACTTGTATAATTAAATAACTAATAACTAATTGCTTATTAGCATAGTTAATAGTTACGCTGTTAACAGTCACGCTCGCCGCTCATGTAAAGGGTACCAAGTTCAAATCCACGATATTTCATTTTTGAAAATACACACCATGATGAATATTCCATTAGTGTCCTGTCACGTCATCATGTGGCGATGACAGTGGTGTCTTTTGTTGTTCAGAGGAAAACGCCGGTTGAATGAATCTAGCATCATTGGCATCAGTGGAAAAGTGATTTTGGCCTCAGGAATATTTTAATGGTCCATTGCAATCCAGATAGAATAACAAACCGATTGATGACACCAAAATAAGCGGGCCCGCAATTATTTATTTATTTTTTATTGTTTTTTATTTATTTATTTCACAAAACAAACTGAACACGTGCACATAGGTAAATGAGTTATACTCATAATTTTTTTTTTTTTTTTTTTTTTAATTATTATTGATATTGTATACATTATAATGCACGCAAGTGTTCTCTATCGAATGATTTTGTAATTCAAATTTCCCCACACATGTATCTACTGAATAATACAGAGGGCGCTTAAAATAATATGCCCCTGTCAAATGTCAAAATTAACCCTATCTACCAAACTTTAGCTGAACGGTCTACCAAGTAATTATTTAAAGGCTGAGTATTGTCGAAATCGCACCCATCTTCATGGAAGGCTCGGTAGATTAGCGATCTTTTGTTTGATGCACAGAATACATATTATGATAACAATCGTTATTCTCACAGGAATGACCATGTATGATTGTAGTCTTTCTGTTAATCAAATAATGTGATATTGTGTTGGCAATATATTGGTTTGTCTTCAATAATATACTACCGGAATAAAGTAACTGTGCATCATTTGAAGTTATGCTATTTTTTAATGAAAAAAGATAATACAATGATTTGTGGTGTTCTGTTAAATCACTGTTTAACTGTTAACAGGATAATCTCGAAATCTGTATGCTTGGACACTAGGCTTCGTGACACGTCCTTGAAGAGATGTGGTGTCAAAAGTCAGTTCACAAACTCAGTATCGTGTGTGTCCACCATTGGCGTTGATGCAGGCTTGACAACGACGACGCATAGACGACACTAAGCGATTGAAGAAAGCTTGGGGAATGTTGTTCCATGTCTGAACCAACGCTTGTCCCAATTCAGCTAACGTCAATGGTTGATTCTGGAAGCTTGACGTAAACGTCGCTCCATTTCATCCCAAAGCGTGCTCGATAGGGGACAGGTCCGGAGAAACAGCTGGCCAGGGGAGTACCGGACTGTTCTGCTGTCTCAGGAAATCTGTCACAACACGAGCGACATGGACAGGCATTATCTTGCTGAAGCGTGATGTTACGTCCTTGTCTTTGAATGAACGCTTGCACATGAGGCCCAATGATCTCGTCCCTGTATCTCAGACCTGCATCAACGCCAATGGTGGACACACGATACGGTTTTGGGGCGATTTTTAACCCTT
>CM055822.1:8169324-8396318 GCA_029582265.1 Zoroaster sp. YZ-2022
TCCTTTTTTCCCCATTTGCTGTTTTTGGTTGGGGGTAAACTCAGATTTCAGATTTTCTTTTTCGTAACTTTTTGGGATAGATTATTTGTTGATTTTTTTTTTCATCCTTGTCATAGGTTGGTCAAAGCCCAATTTGATTTTGGGTGTCGGGTAATTTTCCCAACGTCAACGCTTTATAAATTTTTGATGGGGGCCTGACGGGGTCAATTCTTCGCATTTACCAATAAATTTGAAACAAGACCGTTGAATTTCAACTTTTTTTTCTTTTTCAGTCTATATTTTTGAAAGTTTTTTCCCTTTCACATTTTTGGAGAAACCGTTAAAATTTTTTTCCTAACGAATGTTTAAAACCATTAACGAAAAAATTTTTGGGGATTGTTTTTGGAAAAAACCCCAACTTTGGCACCGTAAGGACTTTGACGAAAAAGCTTCAAAATTTGCAGATTTTTGAGTTCTTTTCCCATAATTTCAAAAAAATTTTCAACCGAAAACTTGTTTTCTTAATTGATTCTAAACCTTATTTCCCGGGGGGAATTATCAATTGGTTTTGCTCAATAAAAACTTTTTTTTTTTCCCTCCCCTTTTTCCCTTGATTGGGGTATTCATCAGGTCCCCTTTCCCCCAGTTTAATTTAATATCAAAGTTCCAGTTTTAGGGGGGGTTTTTTCGGCAATTTTTGTAAAAATTTCATTGGAATATTCAACATGGTATTCAGTTCTTTTTTTGATAAGTTGGTAACCCAGGTCATCAGCGTAACCTAACCATTTCAAAATGGCGAAAAAACCCCAATTTTCCCTGTCTGAACTTTCACCCGAATTTTGAAGGTATCTTAACAAATCTGATCCTGCTTCTTCACAAGTTGAAGAAAACTTCCATCACATGGCCCTTAAAATTTTTAAAATTCCCACTTTACCCCCTTTGTCGCCCCCAGGTTTTTGAAATGATTTTTATCGCCTTTCGAACTTTTTTGGGGTGACAACTATTCTGTGGAATATCTCTCCTTTAAACCTTTCCCATGACAACAGTCTGTGGAATATCTCATCTGGGCTGTTAAATCAATTTTGTGACAACTATTTGGTGGTACCCATCTCGGCTGTTAAATCAAGCTTCTGATGACAACATTTTGTTAAATATTCATTTTTAAATCAACTTCTGATGACAACTATTTTGGGGAATATCTCTCGGTATACATTTTTTTCCTTTATACTAAAAAATTATCAATGTTCCTAAAAAAAGGGGGAAAAGAAAGTTCTTTTTAAAGAATAATGGGTGAATTTGATTTCGAAATTTAAAGCTAAGTTTTATTTATTTGTTTAAATTTTTGAGGGGCCAAAAATCAACCCAATGCATTTGAATTTTTTAAAATATTGATTTGGGATTTCAGGTTTTTTTTTTCATAGACCAAGCATTGAAAAACCCACGGGGAAAAGAAATCTTTTTGATTTGATTATTTATTTTTAAAACTTTGGGGCAAGATTTGTGAACAGGGACTGTCAGGGGAAGGCAAAAGTTAAAAACTGTCATCAAATAGTGTGCCTCCCGCCTCTCATCTATTTTTACAAATTAAAAAAATCCCGTACCTTACTTTCTAAAATTGGTAATGATAATCATCCCCAGAAACACCATAATCCAAATTTTTCCTGCTCAAAATTTTTTTTTTTTTTTTACCAGTTCAAAATTTTATAAACTGTTTCAGAAAATTTTTAAAATTATTTATAAAAATTTAAAACAGCTAATTAAATCAGAAATTTTTTTTGAATTTGGTTTAAAAAAACCCCCTTGCGGGCATTGGATCAATTTTGGGGGTTTTGGATGATATTTTTTGAAAAATGCGGGGTTGGTATCAATCAGTGGGCCCCGTTCCGAAAAATTCCTCCTATGAGTTGTACATCAAGAGTACAGTCTCTTGATGTTCCTCACCCAGAAGCTGCGATCATGTGAGGATGCTGGCGTGACAATTAAAATTTTATACCCAAACTTAAAAACTTTCCCATTCTACTTTTTCATATATTTGGGGTGAAAAAAACTATGGGTTATAAAGCAGAGAGGAAGGTCTTGAACCTCTTGTCGTCCACTATTTCTTTTATAACTTTACTCAAACAACTGACAAATTACTCAGTTTATGTGAGTCAACAGTATGATCTATTTCAACCAGTTTTATTAAGATAATACCAGGGATCACACCCTAGGTTTGACTGATGGGAAGCAACGGTCGGGGATCGTTCAGAATAATATCTCTGATATTATCTTTGTTCTTGTGATCCAGAATCGAAGCCGTGAAACCCAATACATGCCATGTTAATTAAGCCAGTGGTTCAAACCCAAAGATATTATCTAAACCTGAGGAAGCAACAGTTGCAGATCACTCAGACGGATGTGGCTTTTAAATATATTAAATCATCAAATACTGAAGTTATTTAGCAAATGCAACAAATATTCATCAGTATTCAACTGATATACAAATATGCAACTTTAATACATTTGACTGTCAGCTCTGTCAACTTTATGGTCATCCAAATTGTTTATTTTTTATTAATTGTTTGATGTCCTCTTCTAGAAACAACCCCATCTGCGGACATACGACTTGTTGGTGGACCAGATCCAACATGGACGAGTGAAGTCTTCCATGATAGCCAATGGGGAACCATCTGTGATGATCTGTGGACCAGAATGATGCTGATGTTGTTTGCAGACAACTTGGTTTCACTAAAGGAGCTGCGCGAGCATCATCAGTTGTAGTTTGGTCAAGGTATTGCAATCCTTTCATGTCTTGTGTTTGTGTCAGATAGAGGGCTTCAACGATAATTCAACCTCAAACTAATAAGTTCACTGATCCCTTATTTGTCGGATTGCATTGAATTAAATTATTTCTTTTACCTCACTTTTAATTATTTTTTAAAATGTATATTGAACTTTGCACAAATTATCATTAAACATAATTGATTAAGATATTACATTTGGTTTAAGTTTATTGGTGTAATGTTGCGTTCCTGTGTGTTATGTGAAGGTACTGGTTCAATTCTCCTGGATGATGTCAGTGTACATGGTTCAGAGACAACAATTGCAGACTGCCCCAGTGCAGGATGGGAGAAAACAACTCGTCCACTCTGAAGATGCTGGTGTTGTTTGTTTGCCTAATGAAGGTAAATATTTTATTGTTTAATTTTCACAATGTTATTTTATTCATCCCACAAAACTAATTTCTTGTGATGGGCCAAATTCTAGTGGTAAATATTTTTTTCCTAACATCTTCATTGTTGAATATCCAAACGGATAAATTATCATTTTGGTTGTATTTTCAGAGCCTACAGTAACAGTGCGCCTTGTTGTAGTGAGAACAGTAATGAAGGACGTGTGAAGTCTATTATGAAGGTGAATGAGGAGACCGTTTGTGATGATCTCTGGATATTACTGACGCTAATGTCGTCTGTAGGAAGTCTAGGTTTGCAGGGGCTATATATGTTTCCATAGAAGCTGGCTTTGGAGAAGGAGTCGGAACAATTTTCCTTGATGATGTGGCCTGTACAGAGAAGAGAGACTTGAAGACTGTCTAGTGCTGGTTGGAGAGGAAAACTGCGTTCATGGAGAGGATTCTGGAGTGATTGCAGTACTGGTAAGTACCAATTTGATACCAATCTGTCAACTTTAGTAAACTTGTCCCCATATCTACTTGTTTCATATATTTGGGGTAAAAAGAACTATGGTTATAAAGCAGAGGTTTGAACCTCCTGTGCTCGTCCCAGTATTTCTTTAAAATTTACTCAACCAATTTACAGAATTACTCAGTTTATGTGAGTCAACAGTGATGATCTATTTCAACCAGCTTTATTATGATAATATTCGGGATCACACCCTGGTTATGATGCAAACCTGGGAAGCAGCATCAGGGGATCGTTCAGAATAATATCTCTTAGATATGATCTTTGTTCTGTGTGTACCAAAATCAGAACCCTGAAACCCATACATACCATTTAATTAAGCCAGTGGTTCAATCACAAATATTTATTAAACCTGGGAAGAAACGTTGTGGATCACTGAGAGGGATGTGGTTTTAATACTCAGGTATTTACAATGAATACAAATATTCATCATATCAAATATATATACAAATATGCATAAATATATAAATAAATATATTTGACTGTCAGCTCTGTCAACTTTATGGTCATCCAAATTGTTTACTTTTGTTATTTTGTTTGAACGTCTTTAGATACAACCCCATCTTGCGGACATACGACTTGTTGGACCAGAATCCAACATGGGACAGGGGAAGTCTTCCATGATAGCCAATGGGGAACCATCTGTGATGATTTGGGACAGAATGATCTGATGTTGTTTCAGACAGTTTTGGTTTCACTAAAGGACTGCGAGCATCATCAGCTGCTGAGTTGGTCAAGGTATTGTAATCCAAATTCAAATTTTGGGTTTTTGTGTCAGATAGGGGTTCAACGATAATTCTACCTCCAAATAATTTGTTCACTGGTCTTTATTATTCCGTTATTTGTCATATTGTACCTTATGCTGATATATTCCTGGCTCGATTTTTTAGGGAAATAAATACGTATTGAATTGACTGGAATTTAGTAATTTATTTTTATGTCATTTTGAAGTTTTGATTTTTATATTGAACTTTGTACCAAAATGTCCATTAGGCAAAAGTGTCCGTTTTTTGGTCTCCATATCATTTTATAATCCACACGTTGGCATTTTACTTTTCTTTTTTTTTGCTATGAAACAATGTCCAATGCAGCCAAAATTGCTGGATCAATTTGAATTCTCCATGCGTGTTTTAAACAAATTGTTCACATATAGGGTATGAATGTTTCCCCAAATTTTGGAGGCCTCTCTTACCACAGTACTTTGTGTATGGGAAATTTGGTCTGGTTCATTAACCGTGTGAAACATGATCATATTATTTCATGGTATAAAACAAATCTGTCACTATAAACTACACTGATTTTAAACATAGTTGATTGACATATTACATTTGGTTTAAGTTTGATGATGTTATCCTAGCGTTCCTTGTGTCATTTTAAAGGTACTGGTTCAATTCTCCTGGATGATGTTGAGTGTACAGGTTCAGAGACAGCAATTGCAGACTGTCCTAATGCAGGAGGGGGAATAAGTAAATGGACAACTCGAAGATGTGGTGTTGTTTGTTTGACTGATGATGAAGGTAGATACTTTGATCTGTGTATTTTGTATGCCAAATAGTTATTTTATTCAACAAACATATTTCTTGTGATGCAGGCAAAATTTTTATTGTAATTATTTTACTTGTGTCTATATTGCGTAGAATCTTTTTTATGTGAATATTCATAATAGACAGACGATATTGAATTTTGTGATAGTCGATAATCTCGACAATCGTCGTATATTATATTGATGTCTCAATACATGAATATTTTATCGAAATTTATCGAGTGTACATTGAACTACTTGGATGCCAAAATACCAGTACTACTGACAGAAAAGTTGCATAGATAATAAATGGTGTGGAAATGGTCAACATTTGAAATTAATCACCGAGCGCTTGTGTCAGTCGGTTGAGTATGACAAACAGATATTAAAGGGAAAACAATTATTAGATATTTCACAAAATAGTTGTTAAGCTTGGTTTAAAGTAAAATACCATAATAAATTAATTTTTGAACATATGATTGACTGTAAAAACATGCGTCTCATTAATTTTTGAGAAACGTAAATTTTAAGTATTTATTTTCCCTTTCTGAAATACAATTTGTTGGGAAGAAACTTCGAAATTGACATTAAAATAGCAGAAAACACAAAGGGGATACATCTTTGTATGCAGCGATGTGATTTCTTGTTTTTTTTTTTTTTATTATTTTTTTTTATTTTGTATTGTTTTGTTTTTATTTACTGACCCTGGGAAATTGTATCAATTGAGCTACAGGCAGGAAATCTGATGACCTGAAGACATATAAATTAGCTTTCGATCCAAACCGGGCCTTCATCAGATGCTTTTACAAAGTACAAACATAAAACACATCCATTTTTAGAAACGGAAAGCAGAGGATCATGGTGGCGTTATACTCAAATTCAATTGAAGACAAATTTAATCGAATTCCACCACCACTACGAATTATATAAAATAAAGATCCACTTCAACGGTCGAACTATCGGTGTAGAGACAGGTCTGTCTGAAGACAGATTGCCGGCAGGTTGAGAGGTTATTGACTGGCTTGAACACCAGTTGATGAAACAGTTGTAAGCTATACCGAATACCTCACAAAGATTATATAATTCAGGTATAACAATTTTCCAGTTGATTCTTGGTTAGTCCGGAAAACTAATTTTGTCGACCATATCAACATTAAAAACTCTTAGACAATATTTCAATCTTACCATTTATACCATCTACCATGAAAGATCTTAAAAATCAAAAACAAATCCAGACCTTCAAATGGAGTGCTTGGAACTATCAATGTGAGAACATTGGTAGCAGACAAGAACGAAGAGGATAAACTAGAATTCGTTCTATAAGAACTTGAACGAGCCGATGTAGATATAGTTGAATCAAGAGACTCGAAGTCCTCAAAACAGGATAGATCTCACTCATTTGATAACTACGACGTACATCTCTGTGGCTACAAACGTAAACCAACCTCAGGTCACGAATGTGGGTAGGCATCGCGATCAAGAAAAACAAAAACATTCGGTAACATCAATAAATACAGAGACCTGCTCGGCACGGATGTTATCGGTCGACCTTCTGGTATACGGAGTGAAGGTCAGAGCAATCTGCGCTATGGACCTACTGAAACTGATCCATCTGAGTCGAAGAAGGACCTTTCGGAGCAAACTGAAACAAAAGGTTGTGCAAAGACCTAAGAATCACCAATTTATCGTTTTGGGATCTAAACAGTACCTGCAGCTTTTAGAGACGAGATAACCAGCCTATTTCTGAAGGTCAATTCGTTGACTTGATCAACAACTCAAAACGGCAGCCAGGATGATGGTACGATTCTGCGCTGAGAATGAAATTATGACATTGAAACAGCTTTTTTGAAACACAGGATGAAATATAGGAAATCATGGTACTCTAACGATGGGAAGGTCCGAAAGGCGATTGATATTGTTATGTGTAATTCTTGGCAACCAGGTACCGTATGGATATGAGGTTGAACTAAATGGGACTTTCACAGAAGACCACAGACTGGCAAAATCCACCTTTCGAACACCTGGTCGGCAAAAAAAAAGATTGGCCGCTTATAAAACGCAAAAATCTGAGTTTAGATTCTGGCACAAGGATCTTAGTGAGGACTGGGGATTGCAGATTTCAATGTCGAGGTTGGAAAGACTTATTCTTTGAAAAAAAGACCCATAAATGGCGGAAGAAATTGTCCAAACACTGGGGTTGCCCGAAACAACAATCTCCCAAAAGTTCCAAAATCAAGAAGCTACACAAGACCTTACCAACAACCAGATACTGCAAGATTTGCTCAGCAAAAGGCAGAAATTCGCAGCCGTGGGCAGCAAAGCTGAGTACAAATTGCACATAAAATGGTCCGCAAGAGGGTCACAAAGATAAAAAATTACTGCTACAAAGCTGGTTTCCAACTTTCAATGATGCAGTTATAATGAAACGACATGGAATCAGCGACAAAACGAAGGAAAGCACAAGCCAACTTTGTACGTAAGAAACCAACACCCATCGAATGCTCGGCTCGCGAAACACTTCGAAAATTATTTCAACCCGACCAACCAAACAACCCTCGATCCTAATACAGCGTCCATTACACAAACCAATTATCAAGTCCAAAATCACCCAAGACTTGCCAACAAGAGATGAACTGAAACAAGTCATCAAGCAGCTTAAAAACAACAAAAGCAGCTTCGACCTCCTGGCGGAAGTTTTTAAGCTATTTACGTTGAAACTAGATATATTCATGGAAAATCTATTAAATTTTTTCGAAAATATCTGGAAGACGGAAGAGGTGTCAATACATTTTGGATTAGTAAAAATATCAGCGCCATTTGGAAAAACAAGGGCTCAATGAAGGATTGTACTAAGTATAGAGGCATCACGCTTAGTAGCATACTGCCCAAGATAATGGTAGTTGACTGGTAGGCCAGAGACTCACAGATGCATATGATGAGGTTTCAGATGAGGGACAATTCGGATTTAGGCCCACAGAGGGACCAATAGACGGACGGCTGTTTGAAAAGATCAGCAATGGGGCCAGAAAACATCAGACGGAGCATAATGGTGCGGTTGATTGACTTGTCGGCGCGTTTGACCACCATCCAGCGTCATCAATGCCGGCTGTTTTCAGCAGTAAGGGTGGCCTTAGGGGAATCGAAACGAGAACTTGCCCGCGCACCTGTACTCGACTACAACATGCTCTGGCGTCAACCAATCCAACCACACCTCCAAAACCACATCGCCGGAGTCCGTCAAGGCGGCCCAGAAAGCCCATATCTCTTCAACAACATACGCAAATCATTGTACGTCAATCTTCTCAAAACTAATCCACGAACAAAATATACCAAATACATTCAAACTCAACTATAGAATTCCCAAACTCGTTCAAAACTGAAAAATAGTAAAGGCTCAACTGAAATTTGCACGAGGAAGCTATGCTGACGATCTAGTAGTGTATGCGGAAGCAGCAGAAGATTTTACAGAAAAATGCCATAATAACTGAGCCTATTTTCAGGGACATGGCTTGACAATCAACGAGACTAAGACCGAGACGTTGATATTAAATTGGAAATTGGAAAAGCAACAGCAGAGGAGATCTACCTGAAAACCATCACAACTTTGGAACGAAGTCGACATCAAGAACTCTGAAACGTTCAAATACCTTAGGCCAACAGTAATGTTAAACAATGACAGCTCCGCTGGGGAAGTTGGAAATTGATAACAGGATAACAGCCGCAACATGCAAATTTCTTTTGAACACCAGTGCAATTCTACACCAATAGAAGCATCAAACTTTCAACAAGAATCATCTTCTTAAACTCATTGGTTAGATCGGTCATGACCTGGCATGCCAGACATGGCAGCTCTGAAGAAGAAGGGAATTTGATAAATTGGAATCTGCATGCCACAGGTTTCCTGAGGTTCATGATGAAGTTAAGGTCACCAGAGGCAGTGAAAGATGCACAAAAGTAAGGAGAGAGCTGATGCGCTGAGGAGAATTTAATACATTTGTACACTCAAATGTGAAAAGCCAAGGAGATAGCAGGGTCTGGAAGCATTGTGAGCTACATCAAGAAGCAACAGTACAACTTGATTGCCCACATCACAAGGCAGAAAGACGCCGTAGAATGACTAAGAACAATATTTGACACGAAATATATGCCAAGAAATCTGGGATAACAGAAAATACACGTCGGCAAGTGCTGCCTCCACCAAGAAAAAACATTTCACCAACAGAAAACAGGTAGATAATACTCAAATGGTAACAAGAGAAAACTTTAAGATCTATGATCCAACCACAAAATTCGGTGAATATACGAATGTGGAATCAATCTATCTATCTATGGGGGCGGTATCCAAAAAGCGGGAAAATAGCAGCTGAGGTTGCGGGGGCGACGTGCCCTGAAAGTTAACGCGGGGCCTAGGAATGGCTGAGCGTAAACCATCAGAGGAGTGTAAAATAACAAGTGTTAATATTTACGATAGATGAAAGTCTGGGTAATCTAAAAATAAGAAGACCAGGGAACTCTGTTGGGAAGGGTTATTGTTACACCTGCAGTCAAGAGGTGCTAAGGGGGGGTACAGAGGGCCCTGTTGATTGCTAGTTGGACCCCTGCGTTTGCTATGACCCCGAGGTGCCAAGGTGTTGCCTCAGTTACACGAATCACTCCTGTATAATGTATCAGTGAAACAGATACGTCTTATATGGAGGTCTTATACAGTGACAATGGCCTCTTTCGGCAGTGCCATGGTAGCTGTATTGCCGAAAGGAGGTATTTATGAGGTCAGGGTTTACACACATCAGTCGAGATGCCCTGGAGCGATTTGTTGATGGTGACGTCTAGGAAGCTCACGCCATAGGGAGAGTAAAGTTAGCAGTGAATCCTGATGGTGGCGTGGAATCAACAAATGTAGTTGATGATTCATCTAGCCATTCGTAACAACCAAACCAGATGGAGAAAAATATCGTCATTAAATCTACCATTACTAGAGGACGGTGGTGGGGGGGGGGCAGAAAATAGCAATCTGTTTTCAAGGCTCAAGACAGGTAAGCAGATTAGCGTAAGATGGTGCCATCTCTTTTGGTCTAGAGTGCAAAACGTAGCTTGATCAGTATAGGATTACATCTGTGATCACTTGAGGTGTCTCACAGAAGGTTTGGTTCGGTTGTTGGATCAAAGAGCATTGGCATGCACCACCCCTCCTGTGGGGATGCCAGTATAAGGCTGGCGGGCATCTCTGTTCATGATCTACAGACCCTTTGTCAGCCAAGGTTTGATGACTAGGGTTGGTGGTTTGGCGGAGTTCACCGATGGCATCCTGTTCAGCACAGGAAAGGTTGCTGGCACACCTAGTAGGAGGTTCCCTGTGAAACCCAGAATTCACTGAGTTGATGTAATTATCTGCGCTGCAATCCTTATTCTTAGGGGCACCCATACATCTTTTCTTTCAGCGGTCAGGTACAAATGTCCCAGAGGGATCATCATCCGGGGTTCGTCGTCTGTGGAGGGCGCAACGTGAAATAATTCACGGAGTCGTAGTCTGCAGGTTGACGGGGCCATTCCAGTTGGAGTGGAGGAGTTGATTCAGCTCTTTGGGTGTGGGGCAAAACTTAAAGACCTTTCTTTGACAGCAATTTAACCTGGGAACTACTGAATCACTGAGTAGAGGTATTTCTTAGTGGTTAGCTTGGGCATTACGGCATTTCTTTGTCCTGTTGGCGTTGTAGGAGGAAACGAAGGTTGGAAGATAGAATAATAAATAATAATACACTGAAAAGCACATATCCATCCTGCTCATGGCGGAAACAGAAAAATATGAATACAAACAATATACAATGATAGCATAGAAAAAAATATGTACTGAGATACATGTACCTACAACGTAATTATAAATATACATCATCTTTGAAAGCAACAGTGAGATAAGATGAGTTTTAAGCAGCGACTTAAATCTAAGTTATACTATGACAAGACGGAGCTGAGACCTATCACCCAGTTCCGTTTTGAAGTTAGTCCCTTTAGGGAGATATGTTGCTGGAGTGCAAATTATGATGGAGTATAGACTTCAGCGGTTCAGAAATATAAATTGGAGCAATGTTATTAAAAAGATTTGTGAACAACCATCTTAAGTTTAAAAAATAATTTTTTGTGAAACAGGAAGCTTGTGCAGTTCTTTCAAGGATGATATGGCATGATTCATGTGCACTTTCTGGACAAAGTTACAACACGAGCTGCTGTGTTTTGTGGCGTGCTGAATACGAATATTTGATCCTGCGGGAGACCGTATGAGAGCATTCTGCTATCGAGCCGTGATGTGACAAACGCATGTAGAATTTGTTCAGCAGCACTTTTATTCAAGTATTTCCTTATTCAATATTTCTGATAAGGAAATGATGATATGCGAACAATGTTGGAGATATGAGGTTTTAAAGTCAATAATGAGTCAAATATACACACCAAATTACGTACTGTGATGAGGGGTTATCTACAGTCACCAATTGTAATAAATGGAAGAGAAACTTTAGATAATTGCTGACGATCCAAATAGAACAAATTCTGCTTCGTCGTTCAATTTCAAGTAGTTTGTCTGATCCAACTACAAAAATACTTGAATACATTCTTCCAGCGTTTTTAAAAAGTAATATAAAGATGGCGTCATCAGCATAGAAGGTAATTTCAATGGCATCAAAATGACATCACGAACTGGAAACTAAAACAGCAAACCACTGTGGGCCGAGCGCCAGTTTGGGGTACAGAATAGCTGCACCAACAGGCTTAAGATTAGCGTTACCTAAACAAACATGCTGAGGCCCATTTAAAAAGTAGGACCCACCAAATTCCAGGGCTGTCAAAGGCATTCCATGGAGCGATATTGAAGGCGGGGAAGGATTTTGTGATCGACTGTACGAAAGCGGCACCGAAGTCTAACAAAAACTAATGCAGCATTTTCCATCATCCATGGCAGATAAGATGTCTTTGCTGACACGGAGAAGAGCAGTTTCCGTTCCACAGAAACAGTTTATAGGCTGACTGAAATGTCAAATCTGAAGGGTTATTATACATGAATATGGTTGAGATCCGTGATGAAACAACTCCTCGCCTGTTATTAATAGGCACCGGCATTTTGCTACCAAGCAATTGGTCGGTAATTCTTGAAACTTCCTTTATCCAAATTGGGTTTCTTCAGGAGTGGCTTAACATCAGGAAACAAGAAAGAGAGTCGTTTACAATAATTGTGATGTACTCTAGAAAACACATCAATATTTTGTTTTATTAGCGGCTGGTACCAACAAGTCTGCTGATTTTGATGGCGATTTCATGATGAGTTTCTTGATTCCTGCAACACAAGTAGGCGAATAAATATGACAGTCTACAATGTGGATCCTTGCGTGGTGGTGTTTGTGATAGGTCTGCAGATACTGGGGAAATACCGACATATTGTTTGACAACAAAACCCGGAAAATGCATTTGCGAGGTCCTGATCGAGTGTGTAGAAGGAAGCACTGGGAGTTTCGGGTTTATGAAGCAGCTTTTCAAATAATGTTAAAGAGTTTTTCCTGATCGCCAGAGCTTTCTTCCACAAGAGATGAGTAGTGAGCTATTTTGCCTGGTTAATCATGTTCTTCACAATATCACGTTGTTTATCGCCGGTGCGGCAATATTCTTGCCGATGTACTCTAAGTTTCCCACGGTTTATTACTTTCGAGGCAAGCATTTCACGCGTCATCATGAGGTCAAGACAGTGACCATATCGATGAGTGGTGCTGTGATGTGCTGGATAAGTCCACAGCAGAGAGCAGATGTTTAAACTGATTTGCCAATTGTTTAAAGATGTCCATGGAATGTTAAAATTGCCGGTTAAAATAAATGTCTGATGGGGTAAGAGATAATCCACAATTAATTTTCTCAAATTTGCATGCTACTCATCAACGTCCTCTACCATATATATTAACAAGGCGAATATATCTAGGGTTGCATGTTACCTCACAAAGCATGCAGGAGATTCAACCAGGTACCGGTAGTCAATGTTAAGATTTGTTACTGACAGGTAAACTGACAATCAGGCGCAAACCTCACCGGCCTTTTTGGTCTGGGGATATGATGGTGAGGAGCACAGATACCCTGCGGGTAGCAAGTCATTATCGGTTTAAGCGAACCGTCTGAATATGGCAACAAGATCCAAATTAGCTTTAAGAACAAAGTCAATGAATTCATCTGATTTGTTACCGGCGGATTGAGTATTCACCACACAGAGTTGAAGTTTAGACTCAACGCGAATATTTGGAGTTGACGTTGCGCCAATGTCGCTTGTTGATGTGGTTAAGTTCACTGTTGGGGTTGGTTGTGGCCGGAGTGCTAGCGGTGTAAGTTTGTCCATTCTACGGCGAACAGCTTTTTACCTCTATGCGTGCGGCGGTATGTCGGGGGTTGATTGGCAAGTATTCCCAAGACAGTTCAATTGACTCAATGCTGAATAAGATAAAGCTGTATCAGTAAATGGAGCATTGCAAGATTGAGGAAATTCATTGGCTGTAGGAACGTTCTCGCTAAACTGAGTAGCATTGTGGGTGTATGTTGATTGCGTTTCAGGTCCAAGGGTTTGGGCTTAGGCCACCAGAAACAGGTTCCAGGCAAAGGCAGAAACACCATCATAACATGATATAGGACAACTCAAAATTTAAGATGGCGGATTTTTAAATTTTATGTAGTACAAGCTGTAGGTTGTATGCTGCTAATATATTCTAAAAGATGAGTCACAGACATAATGGTCCAGATAGCAAGAGTAGAATAAACAGAATGTGAGACCTCCACTGTCCCATCACAAGCAATTGATCCAAACAAAAAGGCTTGTGGTCAAGCTTACATGTTATAATCTAAGTCAGGGCTGACTTCACACAAAAATTAAGATACAAGATGTGTGACTACTACACAGTAAAATCTTACAGCAGTAGAGCAGACAAAATACAACAGTTTTCCAATTTATTATAAGAAGACAAATGTACAAATACTCACATAAAACGTCCAGTAGATTCCAGGTGTAATAAGAACCACCAGTATAAAATGAAGACAAACCTTGTGGCCAAAAAAACTTACCAGCACAAAAACTGGAGAGCTGGCATGGCGGCTGCTTGTTAGGCGCCCACATCAAGTTAATGATAATTAGAGGCAACCACTTTCAATTGAGATTCTGTACTCTCAATATCAAGTGACTGCTTGCCATTTTAAGCATTGGGCATAAGGGGGACCGCCCACCAATATAGGGGCTGGTTAGCTCAGTTGGGGAAACGCTCGTACAGTATTCATACGGGATACAGCAAATTAAAAATTTATTTTTTTAATTTATAGTAAACCCTTGCAGAGAATATCTGTTCACCTGCCAGTGATGGAAATGTATACCTATGGACCAGTTTGTAACCCCGGCGAGACTGCTCCGATGGTTCGGATGAGGAAGAGTGCGGTAAGTAGATGGATGTGACAGCGCAATCTTTGTTGAGGTGGAATAGGGCTTCTGGGGAAGTCCGGGATGGATCTAGTGTGGGGGTTAGGGCCCCTTTGCACATGGCAAAACTTTTCAATGCTAAATCCATTACAGTACCTGACCGTTCAGTATCCGGGACTACGCTGCAATACTGAACGGGTGCTCAGCTATTGACAATTGGATTCCCCCAAAAATATAAATGGTGCCGTGCCTTTTGGTGGCCTAGGGATAATATACTATTTCGCGAATATTTGTGATGTCTGAAAAAATTGAATATCTACGCAAATATTTGTGATTTCGATAAACAAATTAATTCTTTGCAAATTTGTGATGTCAAAAAAAACAAACACACACACACAAACCATCACATACATAATGTTTGCAAATATTTGTGATGGATATTGTCCCTTTGTAATACAATACAACCAAATCAAATCTACATAAAAAATAATAGCAATAAAAAACTTGAGATGTATTTAATGGATTATTTTCCATTAAATATAAGGACATCAGGTGCCTCAAATTTTGAAGTATCAGCATAAATAGGAAGATAATATCCATTCATTTGTGAACCATCTATGAACTCCATAATAAACCTTCATCCTTCCAAAGGTAATATCATGAGCATAAACATTGATCCCGTTTTTAATTTGACAAAAATAATAAGTGGGTTCATTGTAAATTTAAAAAATTTTTCTTTGTCTCAATTATTCTTATACCATGACTTTTTGTGCGTCACTGTTAAAATTAATATTTCATATTATAAGAGCAGTGGTGTAGTGAACTACAAAAATCTGAGACCGGGACCAAAAAACCCCATGGTCTAAAGGGAGACTGAGACCTTTTAGTCTGAAACGAAACATTTTTAAATTACATAATAACAATCTAAGATAATAAAATTACATGTTAAACAAACTTTATTGACATATTAATAACATTACGCCTCGTTGTACTATGATCATTAACAACTGTGGTTTTTAAGCCAAATCTTATAACCAGGTCTATGGTCTTTAAAATTTTCAAATAAATCGTTAAAAATCTTTCAAACAAATGGGGTTGTTAATACCTTTGCGTTCTGTGCATTTAAAAACAAGAATAGTCCTTATAGTAATGCCAACATCGGGCAATTGGACCCACACTATACAAGACCCAACAAAGTGATAAAGATTTTCTTAAAATACATTAAATATTTCATATTATCAAAATAGTTGGACTCAGTAATTTATACATATTATAAATAAACAAATCCTGGATAGAAACCTTTGGGCTGAGCTTTTAAATATTAAAGTATAGTCATTGGAATTAAGTGGGTTTAGTTAAGTAAAACTCTAATTGCAAATGGGGGACCTCTCTCCCATCATCAGGTGTGCTCCTTTTTGAAGATCCTAATTTACAGTTTGCTTTACAAGTTTCCACTAGAGTTATGTGGCAACACTCTCAAGCTCAGCTTTTGTATGCTCCCAAGTTCAGTTTACTCTGGTAGCATAGAACAATAATTAACATTTTAAAAGCATCTATTAATATTGGGCAATTTTCCCTTTAATCATAAAGATAAGTTGCTCAAGTAAACTGCTCCATCTCCATCCACAAAAATTTTACCTTACAATACATAATTGTGGGTCATGTGCCTTTAAAAATAGTAACAGATTAGGACATCAATAATTTGATACATTCTTGGCCTCCTTTCCCTCCTACTTAATTTTTTATTGTAAACTAATCTAATATTTCCCAAACATACACTATAAAAACATTGTTCACTAAATTGTCAATATTGAGTCGGGTACTCCCAGGGTGATGGTGGGTATATATCTACCCCTCAACACACAATTGTTGTCCAGGAGGCAGGTCACCTTTTGGGCCTGTAACAAACTTAAATTATTCAATTCCTCAGTAACATTCAATAATTATTATGTTTGAAAACAATAATTTGAGGGTCTAACAATGTAGAAAATTGTTGAAGATTTCTAAAAGATGTAGGCTTTTATCAAGTGAAATTTGTACGCAGGAGATACTAAATATATTTTGAACAATATCTAATTCAGTAGTTTAGTTAAAAATTCAACATTAAATGGGAAACATCAAGGGCATGGAATCAGGTAGTAGTTTTTGATTAACTTAGTGACTGAAATAAACCCAATATGATGTCATTATAAGGATATCAGAATGGAATGAGTGTGAACATTTTAAACATTTTCCCTGATTCCATAAAATGATTCTTTTCCAATAATGAAATACAGTCCATTGTATTAATTTTTCTTGCTACTCAGCAGGGACACAGGACGCTATTACTAATTACCTGTTGATGTTCATGTATGACTGATACCAGATGCAATGTTTTCACATACAACCTTGTGGTTCTGACAGGACATATTACTAATTACCTGTTGATGTTCATCAGTATGACTGATAAGATCACTGTTTTACTTAAAACCCTTTTGGTTCTGACAGGACGATATTACTAATTACCTTTGATGTTCCCTCAGTATGAGAGATGACAGATGCACTGTTTTGACATACAAACTTGTAGGTTCTGACGGACGATATTACCCAATTCCTGTTGATGTTCATCAGTATGACTGATGACAGATGCACTGTTTACACATACAACCTTGTGGTTTCTGACAGGACGCTATTACTAATTACCTGTTGATGTTCATCAGTATGACTGATGACAGATGCAATGTTTCACATACAACCTTGTGGTTCTGACAGGACGATATTACTAATTACCTGTTGATGTTCATCAGGTATATATGACAGATGACTTTTTGCACATACAACCTTGTGGTTCTGACAGGACGATATTACCTTAATTACCTGTTGATGTTCATCAGTATGACTGATGACAGATGCAATGTTTTGTAACACCGTTCAGGCGATATTACTAATTACCTGTTGTTGTTCATCGTATACTGATGACAGACGCTTTTATATAAATGTGTTCTGACAGGACGATAACTATTACCGTTGATGTTCATCAGTATGACTGATGACAGATGCACTATTTGCACTACAACCTTGTGGTTCTGACAGGACGATATTACTATTACCTGTTGATGTTCATCAGTATGACTGATGACAGATGCAATTTTTCCATACAACCTTGTGGTCCTGACCGGACTTTCCCTTGCTGTTTAAAATAAAGAAATTACCTCCCCCGACAAAAAAGGGGCATTTTATTGCCGTTATTCGCCCAAAAAGGGGTACTAATCCAAATGAAAATGAAAACCCCCCTCGAAAAAAGTCTTTGTGAAAATAATGGTTTAAAATTGCGTTTTTTTAAAACCACAAAAACAAACGGGGGTAACATTTGAGGTTTGTGTGCGTTTACTTCTGTACAAGATATCTCAAACGTTCTCCACGGATTCGGATGAAATTTGATAATATGTTGCTTGCTGCACGGGTCGTCAGTTGAAATTTTTAAAAAAAAAAGGTTTTTTTGGACACATTTAAATTTTCGTAATTAAATTCAAAATTTTGTTGGGGTTAAATTTGGGTGTCGGGACCCCGTTCAGTCCCGGGTTTTTTTTTTTTTTATTTATTTTTTTAAAAGGGGTTTTTTTTTTTTTTTTTTTTTAACATTATTCTTTACTTGATTTTTGATTATTATTATTATTATTGATTATTGATTCATTGTTAACATTAATTCATTATTTTGATTATTGATTTGTTATTGTTATTGTTTTGTTTTGATTCTTGCATTACTTGATTTTTATTTAGACATTGACTTGTTTTTTATTTTTCTTTTTAGACTTGCTTACAGGGAAAAGTTTTTATTTATTGACATTTTTCATTGATTTTTATTCAGATTAATTTTGACAATTCTGTTTTTTTTATTCATTACGTATTCTTTTTCTTGTTCTTGGAGACATTTTCTTTTTCTTACGATTCATTGATTTATTGTTCAACAGTTTGTTTATTTTTAAAAATTATTTTTTACATTGATTTTGTTATTGTTCTTATTTAGTTCTTGTTTTGACAGTTCTTATTCATTTTATTATTTATTGTTTATTATTTATTTTCATTATTTTTTTTTGTTCTTATTCTTTTATTAGTTTAGTTCATTTTTCATTACTTGTTCAGTTTTTTTTTTTTCAATTTTTTTTTTAAAACAGACGACTTTTTAAAATTCTTACATGATTATTTACAAAATTTTTATTCTTACAACAGACTTAATTCTTTTTTTCGCTTTTTTTTCTTGAGTTTTACTGTTCGTTAACTTTTCTTGTTTTTGACAGTTTTTGACAGTTTTTGCATTACTTTATTCCCAAAAAATTTCAGTTCGTTCATTTTTCATTTTCCCTTTTTCTTTTTTTGATTCATTGCTTTTTCTTTTTCATTTACACATTTATTTTTCTTTACTTTTTTTTTCATTTTCTTGTTTTCATTCCACACTTCCAACTTTTCAATTTTTTTCAATTCCCCACCAGTTATTGGGAAAAAACCTTTTTCATTTTTCACACATTATTCACACCATTTTTTCATTTTCCCCCCCCCATTTCCCCATTCACCTTCCCTTCCCATTGCCATTACCATTCCCCCTGGTCCCGCCCCCGAAAACCCCCTAAACCCCTTTTAAAAAACCCCCCCCCCCTTAAATTTTTTTAAAATTTTGTTCCCCCCCCCCTTTTTCCCTCAAAAATTTTTTTTAAATTTTGTTTCCCTTCTCCCTTCCCCCTTGGGTTTTTAAATTTGGGGAAAAAAATTAAAACCCCAAAGCCCGTTTGGATTTAAAAAAAAAAATAAAAAATTTTGTTTAAAAAATGGTTTGTTAATGAACAATTTAAATTTGATGGTAAATAGGTTTTCTATTGGGGGGATTAAATGGGGTTGTTTTAAAAAAATTTAAAAAAAAAGGTTTTCCCCAAATAAAATTTAAATTAAAGGGTTTTGGGGTGGGGGGGGTTTTTTTTTTTGGGGGTTTAATTTTTAAATTGTGGTGGTTTTTGGTTTCCCCCCCTTTTTTAAAAATTTTTAAATTTTAATTGGGAAAAAAAAATTTTAAATAAAACCCCTTCCCCCTTCTTTTCCCCCCTTTTTTCTTTTCCTTTTCCCCCTTTTTCCTTTTTCCTTTTTTTTTTTTCCTTTTATTTTTTTTTTTATTTTAAAAAATTTTTTAAAAAAAATTTTTTTTTATTATTTTAATTTTTTTTTTAATTTTTTTTTAATTCCAAACTCAACAACATTAAATTAAAAAACGCTTGCCTCTAAATGTTTTTCTAGTTTTTCCCCCCCCCTTAAAAAAAAATTCCCCTTTTTTTAAATCGTAATTTCTTTTTTTAACAATAATCTCTAAAAAATTGCATTTTTTGGACCATTACCCCTTTTTTTTTCAAAAATTCTGAAGCGCTTTCCCTTCCCCAAAAAATTAAAAAATTCATAAAAAAAAAAAAATTTCAAACAACTTTTTTCAAAAAAAACGCCGTCCTTTTTAAAAATTAAATAAACCCCCTTCTTTAACAAAAAATTAATTCATTTTAATTTTTTTTAAAAAATTCTTTTCTTTTAAAATTTTTTTTAAAAATTATTTTCCTTGGGTGATGTCGCCCTCCTCGGCCCAGGACGGTGTTTTTCACCGCCACCGGTGGCCTGACTTTTTCCAGGGGCCTGCGGCAGTGGGCACGGGTGCCCATCCAGACGCCAGTGGGCCCCACTCCTTTCACCCCTCCTTCCTAGTCCTCACCTTCCCCTTAATTACAGTTGCACAGTCATATTTTTGGTTTCAATTATTACTGGTGGTTGAGTATAATTCATATATTGATCACTCACTATCACTCACTCCTCACTCCTCCTCCTCACTCCTCCTCCTCCTCCTCCTCCCTCCTCCTCCTCCTCCTCCTCACTCACTCACTCCCTTACTCACTCCCTCACTCACTCACTCACTCCTCCTCACTCACTCACTCCACTCACTCACTCCTCCTCCTCCTCCTCCTCACTCACTCACTCCTCCTCCCTCCTCTGGTTATCTACAGATACAGCATAATCAAATGTAAGATTGACGACTTGCTCTCTAAGAGTGTTTTCTAGTTTTCAGTCACATGTATCTTAAACTGGGACACCAATTCCATACCTGTTTAAAGTCACTATCATTGTGACGATATTGTCTCTTTAACACAGTCACATAACTCTCAAAGCTGTTGTGACAATTGCTGGATTCCATCTCATTCAGCTGCTTTCTCAGCTGTAGTCCTCTGATGATTACAGTGATGCTAGCTTAGCATTGAACAGTTGAGCTGAAATTAAAGACAACCGTTTTCGCAAATCAAACTAAAATTGACCATTTCAGAACCTTTCCTGTTGGCGAAACAGTGAATCTGTCAACAGTCACATTCATAGACATCAGCAGGTAATTATTAATAGCGCCCTGTGTACTGGTAAATAGCAAGAAAATATTAATATCATTTCATTATTGGTAACAAAGAACATTTCTTCTATGTGAATCAGCCTTAAAAATGTCCATAAATTTATTTATACTTTCATTTCATTCCTCATATCCTTATATCGTCCTGTCAGAACAACAAGGTCGTATCTAAAACAAAAATGCAACAAGGTCATGTGTGCAAAGTGCATAAATTTGCATACATTAAAACAATCGAGAGTGCTACAACTTATCTTCTTCCATAGGTTTGTGTGTTCATCCTGGAACTCTGTATAAAGATACAGCCTTGTTACTGATGGCATTATAATTATATCACCAATAAGAAAAAGAACCCAGTATGGACACTGACTATTCTACACGTTCTTATAAACATTCTCTGCGTGCATATAGTGTGGATCGATCAGAATCCATAATACATCAAGTCCTCGTTGTTGACGAATATACACGTAATCATTCGCGAATGCTTTCGTTAAAACTATATGTCAAATCATTTGTATTTGCAGACCTTTTTGTTTTCATTTTGTTTGACATGACAAATGTTTAATATATTTGTGATTTTGATGTTTCATGAAATCACAAATATTTGCAAAAGAATGTTGTGATTTTTTTTTATGACATCACAAATATTTGCGAAGACATTTGCGATATGCTGATGTCCTTGAAGACTACCATAGTATGGTGGGGAGAATTGTGACACGGCCGTATCATCAGAGTAGAACTTAATACCCACAATTGGTTAGTGCTGGGGCCAGTAATACAAATTTGGGCAACAAATAATGGGTAAAATTCGAAATACAATAGAGTTTTCAAACTTTGTGACTTGACAACGACCCTACACCTGTCCCAAAATAGCCTGTAACCAGTACCGGACACAGCAGCGGTATATGAATCTAGGTGCCAAGTACGTTGACATTTTATGAATCCCTGAAGGGTCCAAACCTACGGAGCTCTGGAAGTGCCATCCGGATTGTTGAGATCCTTAGATAATTTATCATGAGATGTCGTCATCTTACGTAGATGGTATCGTCATCCTGAGATCTCAGGATCTCAGGATCTACACAAGTCGGATATGGCACTTCGGAGTTCAACTACACATCTACTCTTTCAACTTGGTAAAACGGGTGCGCAACCGTATCATGTTTTCAAAAGCATTAACTCTTTAATAATTGAAAATATCCACGACAGATTATACTAAAATGTTCCCTAAAATATATTACGTTATAACGTGACAGCGCCTGTAAGATGGGGTAACATGGCTGGTGCGTAACTAAATGAGAAATATATATGCTAGCAATATCGCGGAGCATAATACGTGACTGAAACTCTATAAAGAGAAGGGTAACTTTACGGGTGTGGAACTCAGGTATCTTTTGTTTCAGTTGATGAAGTTGATGAAGTTGAAGTGAATATCCACGACAGTTTATATTAAAAGTTTTCCCCGAGGGAAACATTTGGTGTTTCGCAGAAGATGAAATTATTCTCTGTAATCAAACACGCACATGGGGAATTGTAAGGATGCCACAATAACACAAGGCATAATCACGTATTGAAACTGTTTAAAAAAAAATAATATATCCCCTTGAATTGTTGAAGTAATCCTTGCCTGTGTATAGTACTTTCTTTATAACACATTTGATTAGGAAAAATCAATTCACACTGCAATCAAACATAAACACTTGAAATGTCATTGGCATTTAACACTAAAATAAAAAAATATATTGTAATATAAAGAGCAAATAATTGATGGTTTTAGGAGAAAGTATAGATGCAATCAATCTCGGAAATGGGAAATATTCTTGCAGTAAAAATCAGTTAGCTTAGTAAAGTGACACTTAATTCTATCAACAGGAAACATTGTCAGTATGGAACTCATGTATCATATTTAAAAATAAAATGTTAACTTCTAATAGTTGGAGAAGAGGCGCCTTTTCCAAGAATATTGCTATAATTTATTCAAAGTAGTT
Source organism: Zoroaster sp. YZ-2022 (assembly GCA_029582265.1). Classification (NCBI taxonomy): domain Eukaryota; kingdom Metazoa; phylum Echinodermata; class Asteroidea; order Forcipulatida; family Zoroasteridae; genus Zoroaster; species Zoroaster sp. YZ-2022. Next base: position 8,192,315 of record CM055822.1, read on the forward strand.
GATACATGAAAAGTGACGAAAGCTGTATGGTAATGACCATTGATTATTGGGGTGTTAACACCTACGTCATCTCCGTATTAAGGGTAGTGGGAAGAACGAATAAAGTGACGATTTTGAATTTTGCGTAACAATTCAGAATTGTGTGGTCAAATCGAAACTTAGAACCGAAAGTGCGTTAACATCGCATTTGTTTTACCTTTTGATAATTGTGTTACGTTGTTGTCTCAGTTGATAAAACCTCCTGGCTAATATTTTTGGTGAGAACATTTTTGACTTTTTCTGTTTAATCTTCCTCATTGTTTGTGTTTCTAGCATAGGCCTATCAGGAGTTTCTCCATAAATAATGGGCTGGAATTAGCAGTGAGGTTTTATTGCGAAACTGGTTTTGGTGTTCGTTTTGTGTCTAGTATGCCAGTTTCTGGAAGCGTTTCCTTTGAAAATGGTTAAGTCGATATTCGATTGAGGTTGTTGGGTGCATCTGATCCATTGTGTTTGTGAGATTTTGAAATCTTCAAGTTCACCACTTTAGATAACTAGTCCGTCATCTCTATAGCGCCACCATGTTAGGATATGATCAGCCTGTTGGCAGGATTTTATTTTTCGAGATCATGTTATGTCATAGCTTTTGAGCCCATTGCACAACGATTTTCTGGAGTAGAATGTATTTCAAATTGAAACAATTTCTGTCGATATTAGTTCGAGAAAGTTTTCGGATATGATGGAAGGTGGTTTGTTGATGACATACGGATGGTTGGTTTGGTCGCGAGGGCATTGCATACACAGTTTTGGCGGATATTTGTGTATACATTGGAACAACATCGATTGTAATAAGCCCATCTTGTAGAAATGTTATTCCTTCGAGGTTCCACAGTATGCCCTGCTTTTGTCGCGGACATAAGTTGGAGCAATCAGAGCATACTGATCCGAAACGTCGATTGTAACCTCCAGTTCTTTTTCAGACTGTTACTACTCAATAGAGATTTTCACATGGTTTCACCGCAATTAGTCTTACATATCCTCTTCACCATACAAGGCTACAAGTTTTACCTATCTACGCTCTACGGGAGCCTACTGCCACCAGGTCCGGTTGTTCAGAGCGAGCGTCGATCAGACGTTCTAAACTGATGAACAACCTTGTCTTCCTGAAACGATGCCAAGACTCTAACCTCATCCCACGCCAACCTCACTTCTTCTTCGAGCAGACACGCGTTCATCACCACCGACGTAAGCAGATCTACAAGTTTTCGCAACTTTAACAACTGGATACGGGATCTTCTACATCCCTATTCCCTCGCGCGTTCCACTCAGTCCTAAGGAATCTACTATATCCCCACGACAGCTGATCTGGGTCACCAAATTTCCCATATCACCTCAACAGCGTTTCTAGGAGACTGGATACGGGATCTTCTACATCCCTATTCCCTCGCGCGTTCACTCAGTCTAAAGGAATCTACTATATCCCCGACGCTTCCGACTCGGAGGCCTGGAGATCTCCTATATCACACTCCAACAGCGTTTCTAGGAGACTGGATACGGGATCTTCTACATCCCTATTCCCTCCCGCGTTCACTCGGTCTCTACTCGGTCGAGGTTTCCTATATCCCGACCTTCCGACTCGTAGAACTGGAGATCATGGTTATGCTTATTTATGTAAGGAAAAATAAACAAACAAGCAAGCAAACAAGCAAACAAGCATTCATATCTGGACCATTCTAATGTAATTTGCATGTAATTACACAAAAGCTCAGTCAGTCTGGCGTTGTACATATGGAGACACTTGACAAATTAGGCAGGATATAATTACAAATCAATATTGGGTTTAAACGTCTTTATAATCTTGACAACAGCAACAACAACAACAACAACAACAAACAGCAACAACAACAACAACAACAACAACAAGCAACAATGACGACGACGACAGCAGCGAACTGACGGTGACGAGCCCAGAAATGACGACGACTGACTGACCCAGGCAGACTGACAGCAATGACGACAGCCAGGCAATGACAGTGACAGGCAATGAGCAGTGCAGACGGCGACGACCAATGACCCAGTGACGAGCCGAGGCGACGGCCCAATGACGACTGACCCAGTGACGGTGACCAGTGACGGTGACGGTATTGGTATTGAGCAGGCAGGCAATGAGCCAGGCAGGCAGACGACAGGCTGACGGGCAATGACGCAATGACAGTGACAGACGGTGACGGCGGCAGACGGTGACAGGCGACGGGCAGGCTGACAATGACAGCCCAGGCAGGCAATGACTGACGGCGGCGAGGCAGGCGGGCGAGGCAGTGAGACGGGCCAATGAGACGGCGATGACGGCAGTGACAGGCAACGACGGGCGAACGGCAATGACGAGCGAACGAGCAGTAATGACAGCCAGGCGCGCATTGACAGGCAACCCAGCAGCCCAGTGACAGCCAGGCAATGACTGACGAGCAATGACAACAACAGACAATGACAATGACAGCAACTGACAACCCAATGACGAAACGGCAAGCAACCCAAACCGCAGACATGGCAACAACAGCAACAACAACAACAACAACAGCAACGAACAGCAACAATTGCAACAACAACCACAACAGCAACAACAACAGCAACAACAGCAGGCAACAGCAACAACAGCAACAACAACAACAACAACAACAACGAGCAACAGCAACAACAACAGAACAGCCAACAACAACCGCGCTATGTAACAACAACAACAACAAAAAAACAACAACAACAACAACAATAACAACAACAACAACAACAACAACAACAACAACAACAACTTGTAACAACAGCAACAAAACGGTGGTGTTGAATTTCCATTCTAAATCAACTCGAAAGTTTCCGAGATTACACAGTATTTTATGAGCCGCCCATACATTACAGTTAACCCAGATTCTACGATCTATGCAACAGGACCGAATTTCCCTGGTTAAGGGGACTGACATCCTTTATTGTGTGTGTCAAGGCGTTTTGTAATAAAATAATATGTTTTGAGACCCACCTGTGTCTATTTAATCATTGGTTCTGAGTACAAGTATTTTTAAAACAATGTTTGAAGTGTTTGGGGGAAGCGGCCCCTGCCCCCATGGTGGGAGCTTCATTTTGCATAAGATATGTGATGACGTAAGGTCAGGAGAAGATCCGATGTGTACACAGTGGCACATATACATACGACATTTCACACACGTAGCGGCGATTTAATTTCTTCCGTGATTTTGTTTCCGGAACTAATAAAATGCCGGGAAGATGTCATTTCTGCAGATGCAACAACAACACCACCAAAGACAGTGTTAGCCTTCATCTGTTCCCAAATGACCCAAAAATCGCGCCGTATTTGGACGAGCAAAGTTCAACTGACAAGAGTAAAGTGGTCAGGTCCATCGGCTCCACATAGTTTTGTGCAGCGATCATTTTGAGCCGAGTTTTGAGCCGAATTTCTCTTCCGACATGACGTCACGAACAGCTCCTCCCGTGCAGGGCGTAAAGTTAGGGGAGCATTTTACAATGAGTAAAATAACACTCTCAAAAACAATAAAACACACAACAAAACTTTTATTGATCTTTTACTGATATAAAGAATAAAACGATCACATGTTTAACTATTTGATTTAATCCATGTCCAGTCCCCTTTAATGAATTCACTATATATTTGATTTAGAGCCTCCAAATTGTTTGTTAATAGCTTCATCCAGCCTAGAAGCTGAACGTAACTTCAACTATGTAATTAGGCATATGTCTATACATTGGGGCAACCGATGAGTGGTTGGTTAATAATCCGCAATATACATCTGATGTGGCCTCTTCAGAAATTGGCCTCGAAATTTCCATCGTTTTCAGGTAACGCTTTGTTTTCCTCTGTTGTTCTTTTTATTTTCTATTGGTCTTTTAAATAGTGTACCATGAGGCATGGAGTTCAAGGAAACAAAATAGCCTAAAATCTGTAATTTTCAAAATTTCCAATCAGTGAGTTTTGGGATTGTCATTGATAATCTTTCCAACTTATGAGGGGCAGGTTAAAGGGGGACTGGTATGGTTTAAATCAAACAGTTAAAGCTATGTGATCATTTCTTCTTTTATATCAGTAAAGATCAATACAATTTTTGTTTTTGTGTTTTATTGTTTTAGTGTTATTTACCGTGTAAATACCCCCCACTTTTACCATACAGGAGGAGCTGTTTGGTAACGTCATGTCGAGGAGAAATTCGGCTCAAAACTCTCCGGCTCAAAATGATCATGCTGCACGAAACTATGTGAGCCGATGGATTACAACCGCTACTCTTGTCAGTCGAACTTTGCTCGTCCAAATGCTGCAATATTTGGAGTCAGTGGGAACAGATGAAGGCTAACACCGTCTTTGGTGGTGTTGCTGCGTCTCTGAAAACATCTTCGGCATTTTGTTAGTTCCGGAAACAAAATCACGGAAAAGCGAAAACGTTTGTATGTATATGTACTAGGTACATCATGTCACATCGGATCTTCGACTTTGCAAGTCACATATCTTATACAAATGAGCTTGCAAACCACTTCAAACATTGTTTTAAAATACTTGTACTCATAAATCAATGATTAAATAGACTGGAGTGGGTCCTCAAAAACAATATTTTTACAAAACGCCTTAGTACACACACACAATGAAGGATGTCATATATATAGACTGAATTCAAGTTAAGGCTTGGAAAACAAATTTGCTGAGTTTGCGTTAGAATTGATTTGTTGTTGTTTCATATAAACCCCAAATCTTTACAAGTCATCAATATAATCACATTACTCATTTATTCTAAGTAGACTGACCAAAAGGGTTTCATTACTTTGTAAAATGATAAAGGGGTGCATGCCGACCAAACGGCGAAGGTCAACTCATGCTTTATTTTGCCACATGGAAGCGTAAACATTTTCTGATGTTCTTTGGCAATACACACAGACGTATGCGTCATTTCGTTAATCGAATATAGTAGTCTAATTAACTGTGTTGGTAACGAAATGTTTCCATTTAAAAATGGTACCTGTAATACACACAATAAAGGCATCCTGCCCATGTAAGTTGATAATGGTGCGAAAGGACTAATTGGCAACCTTTTTCTTGCGAACTCTATTCTACATGATTTGAGTATCATTGCTAAATGATCTTTATATTTGCACCTGCCTCGTAAATGCGTAGGTAACTGGAGCTGAAATGTTATGTTATAATCAATAATACAGTGAACGTTATGATGCATTATTTACATCACAGAGAAATTCTATGAACAAAATAGTGAACTCGCATACTTTATAGTCAAATGCTTAACACCGTTCAACATTACCTATACGTTTACCAAAGTGCTTTGTGTTTATAAACCCGCGCCATTTTGGTTGCATAAAGGTTTTTCGCTTTTTTGAGCGATATAATCACATTGGGTTTTTTCACTCGAACTGCCATATTTTACTTGGCTTGTATTCGGTTGTCTCGCATTTCTGTCGACATTTCTCTATCAGCCTCTTGGGCGCGAAGTTTAAATGACTCTGTTGTCGATGCCGACCCGAGAAGCATGGATTGGCCTCCATCTGTTTCCAGAGAAACCGAGGGGCCTAACTTTTATTAGTCTTCTGAATGTCTATGTATTTTGGGGAGATTAAAAGCCCCAAACATTTAATAGCCAGTGTGGATACCTGAGCGGAACAATGACTGAGAGAACGCTGCTGATTTAGGTCAGACTTAAAGATTTAGTTCATGGTTTTGTGTAACCCAAACATGGCTACTGAGTCAAATAGCTTTGTAATAACAGCATTTGGGTCATTTCTTATTACCACTCTACATGTATAAGTTTTTAAGGGTCAGATGCATGACCCCTGTGTAACTCTTATATAAATCATCATGCCTACAAGGCCTCTAAGTTGATAGCGATTGAGCGGATTACCATTATAATGGTACGGAAGCAGGGGCCGGCCGTTAATAACAGGTGTGGACGGCCAGACAAAGTGACCTCAAATTCCGAACCTCAAAACTGACGGCAGTGCTTGCAAAATATGAAATGAAATCGGTAACTAAGAGTCATCAGACACGGCGCGGTCCCTTGTCAACCCTACAGCAACTTTGAAACCAGAAAGTATTTTTGTGGGGTCAGGACGACCCTGTAGTTCATGTGTGGCAATAACCCATTCCCGCGCCAGGTTTTGTTGCGCTATGGTTAACGGGGTGGAGACCCGCGTCTGAGATAACCACACAATAATCCTCTAATGTTTTGAACATTTTGGTCTATTCGCCTTGGGCTGACCCGAAAATGGGTCTGACATGTCTGGTTCGCATAAGGGCCGTCTCACCATCTACACTAGTACATAGGAGGAGCGTCGAATTGCAGCTGCTCATGATGCAGTCTGCCATAGGGGCACTACTTGAGACTGAATCGACATCTAAAAAACTGTACAAAGAAACTGTCAGTATATTCCAACTGCCCTGAATCTAAGCCGTCTTTAAAGACATATTTGACTTTACAGGAAAAAAGAATCTCGACAGATGCATAATCGGGTGACACCGAAAAGGATGCTGTTTGTATTGGACAATTGCATTATCATCAGAATTATAGAACTTAAAGAGGGCGAGTATCGTCACGATCAGAACACAATTTTCAACAAGGCATGGTAATCATCCCGGTGTCCTAGTTTGAATGAACACATTGACTGAAAATTTACTGAAAATATACTGGCAATGTTCCATATGGCAGCAAGGGGTATATGACTGTATAAAAATGTATGTATTTTCAGTCACCGGGTTAATAATCTAAAACTGGCACTCAATTCCATGCCACTGTTTGATCATGATGATATTGTCCTTTATCCTTCGGCGCTGGTTATAATAATAACCATAGTAACAAAATAAACAAAATATTGTTTGATGTAATCCCATTGATTATACTTAATTAATCAACAGAAAACATTTGGATAATTAATACACTAAAAAACGGTGGAATTATGAATGTAAAACAAATAAGGAAAAAAAAACTACAATTTTAAATGCTCATGCTCTATCCCTTCAATATTTGAAGAATATCCTTAGCAGTTGTAATTTGTATCTTAAAAGATTTTGCTTATTTTTTTAAGAAATCCATTTTTCCAGAAACAACTCAATTCAAGGAAATATCTTGGCAGTTTTAAATAAATGGTAAAACAAATGAAACAAAACACCCCAACAGACACCCCAACAAACAAAAACATAATGGATGGTTTATGAGAGAAGCGAGAGATTTACCAGCAAATGGGAAATATTCAAGAAGTTGGAATAACTTTAAGACATAATAACGTGAAACAGACATTCTATAAATAGTGGTTAACATTGTGGGTGTGGAAAAGAATGTTTTATGAAGAAAATGAGAAAATACATTTTGTTGAATACATTCGCTTATTACGTGTTTTGGGGGAGCTAATTTTAACTGCAATTTCCGAACATTGTCTTTTTCTCTCTCTGTGAAGAAAGGTTACTTTATTGCGAAACTCAAGTTTTCATGACATCAAAATAAATGTTTGCCCCCTATGTATTTTTGTACCAGTTCAAACCTTTCATTGACATATTTAAATGATTTTTCATACCGGATGATGGTTTGACTGGGTATACCATTTTATTTTAGGTTATTTATCTTATAATGTGTCTAGGCAATTTTGCTAGCAATATCAATATATAAATTGGTGAATACGGCAAATATGTATATATAATAATTATATGGTCGATAAAAGGCCCCAGAAGGCCTAACTCCTACTCAAGGTTAACCAGACTCAAGTGGGATAAGACGAAGGCCCGGCTTCCAACACACAGGGTGGTCAGATCCAAGTAGGGGTAAACAAACCCGGCGTACCATACTCGGTATCTCTCGACTCATTGCTCCTCAGGTTGATCGACCCCACTGGGCTAAGCAGTCAAGGAGAAACATGTATATATTAGTTCCCAAGTTCAACTATTCTTAAATATTATAGCAGCCCACTATCAGTCTTCTAAAATATATATCCATATGTTTTAGCAAAAAAACAAAATACATAGAAACTTACAAGAATAGGCCTATTAAATTAATTTTACATTCCACCTTGGCCACATACAGTCTAAATAACTCACGTAATACATCCTTGTCGTCATTTATAACTACATATTAGATAATATGCCATACAGCACCTGCAGTTCTACCCCTATGCTACTCGACATTCAATCATATTAAAATTCTACATCCAATAAGATATGCGGAGTATTAATATAGAATGCATTAAATGTATAACCTCAGTCTCAATACAAGAAATGCAATTGGCAGTCACATTCCCCATGGAAATAAGTTACGACAACAGAGACTGTACGCATTTCACAATTGGCACCGAAATCATTGTTATCCACCAGAGGGATATGTAGGTGCACTCTGAAATAGGTCAATCCGAGACATTTGAAACCAGTTGGTGAGCGCGATGGTCTCAATGCTAGGTTTGTGCATGTCACTGGGCTCTGCCCAACTCCTGCACATTCCGGTAATCAACTGTACTTCAATACTCAGCAGCTGTTTCGCCCATTGGACAACTGAGTCCTCAATAATACAAACCGTCCATCTATTTTAACCAGTTTGTGTCGGAGCCCGTATAGCACGCACATTTTTGGGGACAGCGGATCGGAGAGCATCTAAACCACGCCACAGGATTCTCCGGGAATATTTGTATAGATTCCCGACGGTCAGTCTCCCCGGTCACACTCTGTGAGGCACCATTGTTAGTCTCCTGGTTCCTCCAACCCACGCGTCAGAATTTGTATTGTTTTGTTTGCTGTTTGCTAAAAACGATATCCAATTGCCAGAACTAAAATTGTTCAATCCGGAGTCTGCGGCCTCTATTAACCACCATACTTTGTGTATGGGAAATTTGGTCTAGGTTCCATTAACCGCGTCTACATTTTATTATTATTTATTTATTTTATTTATTTATTTATTTTATTTTTTTGCCCTAATGGTCAGATGGATGACCCATATATGTAACTAACATAATGCACACTCTGTAAACGCGCAGTATACGGGGCGGGTGTAGGGACACAACCACCGGAACACACACCGGAAACTGAGTCATCAGGCCATGCTCGTCCCCAAGCCTTTCATTGCAGTTTTGTTTACCTCATGCCCCATAATGTTCTCGACCTGGATTCAAATTTTTGGATACTGTGTAAAAGAAGTGATAGTCTGATACCGGTACTAATAATATCGTGTACAGCTGGGTAAGGCTGGGACTAGGCCATCCAATTTATTTATTATTATTTCAGTAAAATAGCTATTAACTAAATCCAAACATTGAAGAATATCATTGCCAATTTATAGTAATATTCCATACATGAGGTATTTTAGGAAAACAAATCGAGAATCTACATTCTAATCAAATCAACAAATTGAAAATATTCATGCTGTTATGATGATAAGTCAAAATAAACGTGACATAAACTCTAACAAAAAATGATAATTCGCAAAATAAACCCTCGTTTTCTTTACAGTACCTTGCACTGGGGATATACAATTCTTTTTGCAGAATGTTGTTTACAAGAAAAAAAATTGCTTAGATTTTCAGGTTACCAATGAAACGTCCACATAAAATGTATGCATTCCCGCTTGGTAGTCTGTTTAAATTTGGCAAATAAAATTCTCTATAGTTTTATGAAATTAGTCCCCTACTTTTACTTTATTAGAAAATGATTGATGACATAATTGTCACCATTGAGCATTTTGAAATATAAGCATTTACTCCCACTTTTTGATTTCCAGAAATAAGATAAATTTAAAAAAACACTTGGTGGCGTACTCATTTCTTGTACAAATTATAAATAGTTAAAATATCTTTAAAAACATTTTAGCATCTGATATAAAACTAGTTATTATACACTTTAAAATAAAATTATTTAAATTCAATAATCTCTAAGAACTGATCTATTTTGGAAAGAGCCTAAAAATGTTAATGACACTTGGAGTGGTTCTATTTTCTCATATGCATGTTATGTAATGCATGTATATATAGGAACACACACACGTAAACACTGTAAACACGTGTCTATCTTTCCAATTTGCGTGTGTGATGGAGCACTGCAAATTCTTTCCAACTGTTAACATCTAGTAAAAGGGTAAATAATATATTCATAATATGTCAACGTCAAGATCGATGTAATCTATAGTTCCTTTTCCTTAACTTCACAAATTGAATTGTTTTGTATGGACAGTTATATTTTAAGGACAAAATATATGGAGGTGTTTGGGAAAGTTTGTAATTTTTTTATTTATTTATTTATTTTGCTAAGTCAAGTTAGTGATTTTCTTCAGGAAGGGCATGGACACACCTTGAGAGTATGCCATGCTTAACCCAAACTGAACTACTCAGAGATCGTAAAACTCAAAATGACTATTTGAAAGGGCGACGTTCCCCTAAATGTATAATTCCTTCAACGAAAATGAATAAAGTAAAATTACACAGAAGTAAAGTGAGACCGATACTCAGCGGTAATCGTATCAAGAAGCATAATTGAGTAATATAATACAGTTATAATAAACATTGGTTTTGGAATGCTACTTTGGCCTCCATTGAAGGTATCAAAGTGTAAAACAGTATCACCATACAAACTCATGTTATACAAAATATGTGCAATAAGTCGACATAGAAGGCTGTGAGCAAGGAACATGTGATTGGGAATGAAACACACAGGGTGCACAATAGACACAAGGAAATGGACCTAGCGTTTTATGTAGAATCTAGGTCGAAAAGATAAGAGTGTGTGAGAAGGGAAAGCAATGTCAACATCAAAGACTTTTGTTTTACTCGATGTGACGATATAAACATACCCTTTGTACAGATATTCTTCCGTTTCCGAATCACAGAACGGCCAGTGTAGCAAATGCTATGCGTGTCACAACATGTGAGGCCTATATTAATGAAAAGAACCTAAAATAAAAAAAAATCGGAATCTTTGTTCGTCCTAAAACTTTTTTTTTTCAGTTAAACCAAATTCAGTCAAACCAAGTTCTCATCCCAAAAATCCCCTTATAACGGTGACTAGCGTTATCTCGTACGACAGGGGAGGGTCCCATGAAGAACGCGTAAAATGCATAGTCCATATATGTGTCATTCTGCACAATTTCCTGCTAAATATCTTGTGCTAAAATATAAACTACGTGGGTTATCATGATTTCAAGAAAAACAAGTAGTTATCACCCAAAAATGAACCTCGGTGGAAAGGGGGAGGGAGGGTACACACTTCGCACCACTCCACTGATTCGATGAAGAATTAGTTGCCTCGTTAGTCGCCTCTATATGTTTTGTTCCCATTATATCCGACATGGGGTTGGAAGGATGAGTTGTAAGATATATATATGTGTAGAGGAAAAGCACAAACAAACAAGCAGAGAAAATAGCCTAGTATGATTCACTAGCACTGAATTTATAGCAGCTCTAGGCATGTGTAATGGTGTCAGATCGATTAATGGAGAGCATGGAGGTTGACGCTCTGACGTCCCTGATTAGTCCATTTATGTGCCCTTATCCACATGTACACACCTCTAATGAAACCCTCACAGGCATGAAGTTTTTTGGGCTAAAAATCACGCCTACTCCATCTTCTTTCAGATCTTCAATTCCGAGGAAATTGTGTAAAAATCCACAAATGTGGATACACATTTAACGACGAAATTATAAGGGTGTCTTCTGTTTTATTTATCTTGTATAAAATCAAGATTCCTCAGAAAACACCGGAGGTAATATTTATTTGATATTTTTAAGATGTGCAATACTGCGGACATATTTTGCATATAGGCCCTAATGGGATGACAAACATATGGATTATACATTCTACTGCCATACACAGCTTATTTTGTCTTTGTGTGAAGTTTTATAATGTACTTCAAAGTCAAGTCAACCTATCTGCCACTCTCCTGACACTTTTCTCACCCATCTCTAATCCCGTACCCTACCATACACTCAATTCGCTTATACCTATTTCTTGTTATGCAAGATAACATCTAACAACTTTACAATCCCCATAAAGTAGTAGGTTTATTAACGGTGATTGATTACACATAGATATCTTCGCATCTAACACCTCCTCATCACACTCTTCCACATCGTTTCCCCACCTACTATTGCTTATACGATGATAAATATTGATATTACTATTTGATATTAATATAGATAACAATAGAAATATAACAAGTAGTAGATTTCTGTACCTTTGTTTCACTATAATTGCATATGTAACGTGTTCAAATGTATGTTGCCTTTATCATAAGTCCACTTTCTAATTTTATATGAAATAAATTTTCATTTAATGAATTTTATTTTAATTTCATAATTTTTATGAAAGAAATTATCATTTTATTACATTTTCTAAATTCGACTTTGTTACCAAAATTTATTTCATATAAATTAGCAAAAGTGGACTTAAGTCAAAATACTTCTGAACATGTTATGTATAATGATAAATATCGATACATTAACAATCATCGATTTTTCCAAATGCTCAATGATGTTAAGGTGCATCACATGAGTCTTATTCAGCCTGTTCTCCTGGTATAGAATCTGCAAATATATATTTGTATATCCCCAAAACATTGTCCTGTAACTTCCTGCCGGACTAGGGGTAACATTTTCCAGTGTTAAGTTTATAAACCTATCAAGCCTAGACCCTTTTATCGTTCTTAGGCCTGGAGGATGCTCATTATACCCCCTTCTGTATTTTCTGTATTCCTCAGTCGATGATACGATCTATGAAATGAGGCCATAGAAACTTCCACAGGTCAACATTAAAGGGTCTATGGGTGTGTTTTAATCTTAATTTGTATTGTTATTTTATCAGTTGGTGTGAATAAAACAATTTTAAGTTTGTTTGTGTCTTAAGTGGATTATTTATTTTAATTAAATTAAAACAAATTGTTTCAAACTTTGCACGACGCGAGGTGGCGCTTTTCAGGTGTACGTACACCTGGGGGAGCCTTACAGGTGCACCCACTATATAAACTCCCATAGTAAGCAGTGCTAAATACAAACATTCAAAAATCATTAAAAAATACTTAGAAGTCATTACAGTTTTAAAACCAAAAGAAACAATATTGATCGATATGTAACATTTTATTTTCTTCTCAATTTATTGTGGATAGTCCAGGTTTCCATCGAGATATTCTCATCCCAATGGAAATCACCCTCTACAGTAGTGAAAACGCCCACACTGAAAAGCATCCATTTTTGGAAAAGGGCCTCATGCTTGAAATCAAATAAGGACCACTAGTGTATCCAAAACACTCAAATGGACCTTTCTCTATGTTTGTAGTAATGAGATCGGAATCGCTTACGCAGCGGCAGCGTGAAAAAAGTACGTCTTCCATAAATCGATTACAATGACTGATGTACCCAAGACTCAGTGTACATCACTATGGGAATAAAAGCTTGGTATCAATGGGTACCAGACTTATTACACTGTCGCAAACACTGGTCTAAATTTTTATGGCGTTTGCTCGTCTATTCTAGAGAAATAGAATGAATATACCTTTGTACAGTGTTCTGACATCTTGTGTGGACAATTTGAGAACTAAAAAAAATACTTAAATTTTATGACTCAAGTTACTTAAAATAAGAAAAGTAAATCAAATAATATTAATAATATTTTGGAGTAAAAATTTGGTTAAGTAAAATTGATGAGATACTCTCCATATGTAAGTATTTTTCACTGAACTTTTGAACCTTGTGATTTTTTTAGTGATTCGTGACTGGGACTCGGACTCGACCTTCCTGACTCGTAACTGGGACTCGGACTTGACCCACATGATTCAGGACTCGGTCTGGGACTTAGACTCGACACTGGGGACTCGGACTCCCGGACTCGAGGTTTGAGAAGTCAGAATACAAGTCTAGTTAAGGTTCTCAAGAATGTTACCAGTCGATAGAGAATATAATGTAATTGGAAAACGATGAACAGATGGGATGCAAAAAGGCTGTACTATCCCGTGAAACATGCACCTGTAGTCAGCGCATTTTAAATTTTTTATATACTTTGGGGATGCCTATTGTCAACCCCCCGGGTATTTTCCCCCCCAATTGGATGTAACCTTTGGTAGTTTTATCTATACAGACACCCGAAATAAAGCAGTTGACAACTCTTTATATAATTTATGCGATATATACAATTTATTTACAATTTACTCAAACAAGAACATGTCGAATGGTCTGATAAACCATTAAGCGTGTGTATTATTACCAAAACCAAGTTTACACATATATATATATTTAATAATCCTTAATTTAGTTTAAACATCAGTGGTTTCTCATCCCGTTACCCGGTCGTGGGGTGGTGGCTGACCAAGAAGCTCGGTCTGAATATGGGGCGGTGGTCCCTGCCAGGCCCTCTGTCCTGCCTCCATGAATGGATTAACTCTCACCCAGTCCCGTTATTGGTATCGCCCCTCTCACCCTAGTTATTTTGGTAGTGGTTTTTCCCCTCAAGGAAGGAACCTAAAAAATACCAATAATACTGTTCGATACAATGTCTACACACTTTAGAACAATGAGAAAACAATATTCACAGGAAAACCCTCTAATAAACAATGTTGATTTCGATACATACTTCTGCATTATTCATCCGAAATCGTAATAATTCTTAAGTAAATAATCCAATTTCACAAAATATCAAATCCGTTAAACTTACAGGTCGTTGTGACGATCCTGGTTCTACTCATCGGTGTGCTCACACTACCAGATTGGTTTACGGTGATTTTGTTGTCACAGACTAGTAAGCACTCAATTGCTCTAGAAAATTATCGTCAGAATTTAATCAAACTCGCCTAGTTCTCAGTAACTGGCTTCACTTAGTCATCGAGGCTGACAGAAAAGCGTCCTCTCCTCCGGAAATTCCTCAAATCGAGATGTGACCAGAAAATACACCAAATAATCGAATACCTACAACCCACCCTGAACATAATATAATCACCCGGTTTTAAAACGACCAATCACAGCCCTTGAAACACCTCACCCTACAATAATCCGCTTTGCCTTTATACACTAAAATAACTCGTTCAAAGCGTTTTGCCTTGTGGCCAGCGACCTTTAAATTATGTTTCTCTAAGTAATTTCTTTAAAAATATATTTCACTCCGTGACACCCTATTTTGCCCAAAAGCATCACCCAACAGAAAGACTGGGTCTTTTTATCATTGCTACTATATAAACTTAAACATTTATTTTTAATTTGCAGTAAGCCCTTGCAGAGAATATCTGTTCACCTGCGCCAGTGATGGGAAGTGTATACCCATGAGTTGGGAGAAACCTTATGTGTAAATCACATAATAACAATCTAAGATCAATCAAAAGTACATGTTAAGCAAACGTTTATTGACATATTAACTACCCTTACGCCTCTTATACTATGATTATAAACAACTTTAAACCGTTGTGTATTCTTTTTCATTATACTAATTATTAACAATATAAAATAATTGTGGGTCATGTGCCTTTTAGAAAATAGTAAAAGATAATGGACATCAATATTTTGATACATTCTTGGCTTCAACTCCCTACCTGACTTTTCACTGTAACCTAATCTAATATTTCCAAGCATATACTAGTCGATACACTAGTCGATTCACTAAATTGTAAATTGTAGTCATAGGCGTAAATCCCAGGGAGATAAAGGGGTTTATATGCTACTTCGTCCAACCCCCCACCACCCAACACACACAATTGTAGTAACCAGAAGGTAGGTATACGTTTTGGGCCTATAACAAACTTAAATTAATCAATTCCTCAATAACACCCAATAATTATTATGTTTGAAAACAATAATTTGGGGTCTACCATTCTTTTCAAATATAGAAAATTGTTCTCAAAAAATTAGCAAAGTTCTCAAAATGTTTCCAAACTTGGCCCAACATTTCTAAAAGCTGTAAGGTTCCTTCAACATATATTTTCAATATTTAATTTGTTTTCCTCTTAAAATATGTTTGTGTTATCCAATTGAAATTTGTATGAAGATTATATATTTTGGAGACCCGAACAATACCGCACAGTGGGCCAGGGCGAAAACCAAAGTGCGCCAAAAGGGTCATTTGCGTATGTTCCAAATTTGATTTCTTTTACATTTTTAGGTTGTTAAGACCCCTACGACTATTTTATAAACAAATAAATTTTCAATGACTGTAGAACTGCTCTTACAATCTCAAAAATCTTTTTTCTTTTCTTTTTTATATATAAAGCCCGTTGCTGAGTAACAAATTTAAAATTGTAATTGTGGGATTTTGACAGAAGCTATCGTCAAAGTAAACCCAGTGCATGATCTACGTTCTTTAAAAATTAAGTCGATTGTAAATTAGCTGTTTGATTTCATCAGCAAAACTGAGGAATTTGGTTAACAAAATTATTTAAAAATTTGTTCATCTATGGTGGAACTAGAAATTCCGCCGATTCCCGCCTAAATTTTATATTTCCCTAAAGCTGAACCTTTCAGCAACATTTTGATACCAAAATTAGCTGCGACCACCTGCAACATGCGATTTTGTAGCTATTTTTGTAAACCCCATCCCAACATTTTTGAATGTTTTTTCATAACTCAACTGTGAGCAGCGCGCGCCACACAGTGAAACTGACAGGACTTAATTATTCCCTTGCGGTTTCCGCTTCGTAAATAAAGGCTAGTCTGGCGAAATGATAGCCATGATAAACAACTCGTCCCTATTTGCCATAGTGACAATCCGACCTTTTTCAATTTTAAATTTTTCCTGCCTATTAGTACATTCAGGAAGAGACCTACCATTGTATCTAATCCACATGCATGTATTCCTTATAGTTTTGGAAATAGAGCATGCATTCAAATGACGAATGCTCTAACTGGCTATTTTGTAATTTGGCAAAGTGACCAATACCGCATTGGTCACTATGCCAACTTAATTCGGGATTGGTCACTATGGCAAATTAGGGACAATTTGTGCAGTTAAAATTGTCATCAGTGTCTTTATAGTGAGAAGCAAGACGTATCTAAAAAGTAATATTCAGTCAGTAAGCCCCTACTGGTTAAATTCGCAAAAAAAAAAAAAATGATCACAGATCTACATGAAACTTATTGGTGTTAAATTGATCATGGTATCAAACAGGGATGAAATAGTTTAGTCTCATGTACTATCAAATTAGTAAAATAGTGAAATAATGTCCAAACATAATTGCTGTCCCTCTGGAAACAAAAAACAAATCAACGTAAGAATGAATACAAAACATCTGAATGCATTTTCATTATTTTCTCGGATAATGACACATAATAAACTGAACCTTTTATATGTTGGTTGTTTAATGTATATCTTGAATTAAAGAAAGTAAATAAGCTTGGGCGATATCGATTTTTTTTCATCTACGATATATCGGCAATTTTCGATAATATCGCAATTATTTTTTTCATTCATGCATGAGTGCTTTAGAGCCAATAACCACAGTTAAGTACCTTCTACAAGCATTACAATAAATTGCAAATTCGTTTGGGTTGTGTGTATGTACTTATGAAGGAGTTCGCTTTTGTTTCTCACTTACAAAAGACAGTTGTAATTTTGTTTCCATGGAATTCCTGACTTAACTCTTTTTAATCGCGATTTGCCGATATATCGATAACTCGAATAAAAAAAAGGTATCGCGATATTCGATATTATCGTGTTATGGCCCAAGCTTAAAAGTAAGGATACTTTTAGAAACATTATTTTTACAAACATTACCAATAGTGTATAATGGATTTAAATCACAAACTTCCTCAAATTGTTTAACGATACTTTTATCTTTAAAATAATTTATAGCCGTAACAAATACACTCGATTAGTGTAATTTAAAACAAACAAAAAGTCAATAGAGGCTATAAAGCGTGAATTATCGGCGGTCCAATCAGAAATCAGTATTTTGATGACGTCACACATGTTTTAAAATACTTCCATTGACATCTGCGTGTCCGAAAACATATCTGGGTGTAATATGCCATCAAAATAATGGACAATTTAGTTTTGGCGCACTTTGTTCCCACCCTGGCCCACTGTGTACCGGTATCTAATAAGTATTCAAGAGGGGAGAAGGTATTAGTGAGGGAATTGTTGAGAATACACAACAAGTTTACGATATTGATTTTAAAATTTAAAACCTTGAAAATCATACCTTGAAAATCATTAAAAGGACAATAATTATCGTCATGATCAAGAGGGCATGGAATCGGAGTGGTAGTTTTAGATTAACTCAGTCACTGGAAATAAAAAAAACAAGAAAACATAAATACAATGGACTTGCATTTCATTCACATTGTCAATCACGTAAAAAATGTTCCATAAATTTGTTCATACACGTTTCATTCTTCATATCCTTATATTGTCCTGTCAGAACAACAAGGTCTTATCTAAAAAATGCAACAAGGTTGTATGTGCAATAGTCCATAAATTTGCAAACATTAAAACAATTGAGTGCTACAACGTCGTATTTTCTTCCATAGGTTTTATGTGTTCATCCTAAAACTATGTAAAAAAAGATACGACCTTGTTGCACTGAGAAAAATCAATGTCTGCAACAAAGTCGTAACTATGATACGACCTTGTTGCACTGATGCGACATATTATTATAATTATATTATATGCATTTGTTATACAACATATGCATATAATATAATGTAATTATATTATAGGAATATGTTGTATAACGCTGTTTCTACCATTACATGGCCGTTATAAATAGTATAGACAATGTGACCTGTGACGTTTCTTCCCGGCGGTATACGCACACATCCTGTTTTGGTTTAGGCGTGACGTTACAGGTCACATCGTCTACAGAAAATGCATTACACTTCATTATAGTGATGATGGAGATCAGTGGAGATCAATGAGACGATTTCAGCTGTGACGTCACGTCTCAACCAAAACAGGATGAGCGCCAGGACAAAATGTGACCAAACCACAATTTTGTCACATTGTCTATACTGACTGAATATCATGAATTGCACGATTTTTGCGCGATATTTGTGATAAGTGATGTCCTTCATTGTCACCATAGTATGGTATAGGGAGAATGGACGACACGGCCGTATCATCAGAGTAGAACTTAACCTTACAATTGGTTAGTGCTGGAGCCAGCAGTACAGAGAAATACAGGGCAACAACTAATGGGTAAAATTGAGAAATACAATGGATGGGGATTTTCAAACTGTAGCTTGACAACCCCAACACCACTGTCCCCAGAAATAGGCCCGTGATCAGTACTGGACGCACCGGTGGTATATGAATGCCAATCACGCTGACATTTGTTTTTTAAGCTCTGGACGTGCCATCCAACTTGTTGAGATCCTGAGATAATTTATCTCAGGATAAGATAATTTACCCAGGGATGTCAACATCTTGAAATTAGGATGTCGTCAAGATAAGTTTGGGATATTATCATCCTGAGATAAATTATCTCGGGATGCCGTCATCTTACGTAGATGATGTCGTCATCCCGAGATAAATTATCTCAGGTTCTCAACAAGTTGGATGGCACTTTCAGAGCTCCGTACAAACAATTAAACCTGCAATTGTTCGTAATAACTTGATACAAACTCTATAACTGGTGCGGAACTTAAATATCATGTTTTCAAAAGAAAACATTAACCCCTCCAATGCTTGAAGAATACCTACGGTATATTATAGTAAAATGTTCCCTAAAATATATTACGTTATAACGTGACAACTCCTGCAAGATGGGGTAAAATGACGGGTGCGTAACTAAAATTTTGAAAGGGAAATTGAAACCCCTCCAATAGTTAATCAAACCAGCAATGAGAAATATATATGCTGTGATAACTCATAGGCATAAATACGTGACTGAAACTCTATAAAGAGAAGGGTAACTTTACGGGTGTGGAACTCAAGTATCTTGTTTTCAAAATACAATTTAACAACTCCAAAATTTGATGAATATCCACGACAGTTTATATTTATATTTTCCCCGAAAAACATTTGGTGTTTTATGAGAAAATGTAGAATTCTGCTCTGTAATCAAAGACGCAAATGGGAATTATTAAGGATACAATAACGCAGGCATAATCACGTGACGGAAACTGTTTTAAAAAGAAAATGTACCCTCGAATTGTTGGAGAGTAATCCTTGCCTGTGTATGGTACTTTCTTCGCAACACATTTTGGTAGGAGAACATCGAAAATTCCGCACTGCAATCAAACCTGAACACTTGAATTGTCCTTGGCAGTTTATAATAAATGTTTCCCAACATATTTAGTGTTTTAAGAGGAAATAATGGGTGGATTTAGGAGAAAGTATAAAGTACTACAATGCAATCAAACTCGCAATTTGTTAAAGATTGGGTGATGGACCATATCTCATATACACAAACTCTAATTCTGGCAACATCAGCTCAATCGAGACTAACGACCCTGTGGTCCTGATTATGAATTCATGAACTTTTTTTGCGCCGAGGATCATTGGTCCCAATCTATAACAAAGACAAAGCTCATAATTTGATATCGGTTAAGCTTTGGTTATATATCTGAGAGTATACACCCAGTTTGTGACAATGGGGGCTTGCTCGAAAATACCAAAACCAGGCGAATAGAACCTCGAAAAGGGTATTCTTAACCTGAATCATGTCTCTTGACTGACACTCTTAATTGATGTACTATTTTGGAGTTATACTTACAGTATATTTTGATATACGTACCTGGTAGAATATACCATCAAACAGACACACCCATCAGATCAAAATCCTATCCAGTATCGTATGTTGTACAATATGTCATTCGAAAAGAGGTTGAGACGATGCAGAGGCTTGACGTGATTAAGGCCAGTACATCACCGTATGCTGATCGCATCGTCTTAGTTCATAAGAAAGATGGAAAAAAATGCTTTTGTATTGACTTTCGTAAATTAAATAATGTGACAGTGTTCGACTCAGAACACATCCCTAACACATAAGTCTTAATGGCCAAATTCGGAAAAGGGAAGGATTTTTCCCAGATAAATTTGTCAATTAGATTACTGGCACATTTCCATTTCTCAAGACAACAAATAAAAGACAGCATTTTGTGACTTCTTTTTCAATTCTTCGTCTTCGTCAATTTGACGTGGTCAATGGTCCGGCTGTTTTCGTAGGATGATGATGCGCTGACTGTTGAGTGGTCTCAATAATGTGGTGAACTACATAAATGACGTCCTAATTTACTCATGTAACTGGCAAAACATGCCAAAGTACTTAGATAGGTCATGTGTAGGCTTAGGACGGCTGGCTTAACCGCCCGTCCAACCAAGTGTTATATAGATTTCGAAACACTGGATTTCTTAGTTCATATTGTAGGTGAGGGTTTAATACTTCCTGGGTCGTAGGGGCACGGCATAATTTTTAGTTAAGGCTATGCCTAAAATAGGTTAATTAGGGTTTCTGTAACAGATTTATACAATGGATTAATGTAATGACTCGTGTGCTAAATATTTGATATAATGGGAAGATTTAAGAGAATCAAACAAACTCGCAAATGGGACATGCAAGAGAATATCGCGAGTTTCGCACTGGAATCAAACTCGCAAATGGAATATATTAATTATTACTGTAATGCAGACATAATAATGTGATAGAAACTATGTAAGGAAATGGTAAATGCTAATCTCAACTATCATGTTTTCATTAAAAAAAGGGTTACCTTTCTATACTTATGTAATATCCTTGGCAGTTTATAATAAATATATTGGATATTTCATGAGAATATCGAGAATTCTCACTGAAATCAAACCTTCAAATTTAAAATATTCATGCTGGAAATAGGGGATTAAGGGGTGCAGAATTCAAGTATCATGTTTTCGAAAGAAAATGTTAACCCCTTCAATACCAATATTTATGGAAATATCCTTGGCAGTTTTTATAATAAATGGTTTCCTTACAGACCATGGGGTAGCATAGTTCCGTACTGCAATAAAAACCCGCAATTGGTAAATATTATACTTAGCTGCTTAATGGGATACAAACTGTGCACTTGGTTGTAAAAGTATGACATTCTGTATGGGGATTCAGAATGTGCCAAATATCATTTTAAGCTATGGACCCAACTCAGGTCTTACCCTTTTGGGGGCGGGGCTAGATTTTTGAAAAGTGGGCGTATAAAACCCAAAACGAGCAATCTAACGTCATGAGATTATGTCTTCATAAGACTAGATAATGACAGACATTCAGATGAAAATCGATTTTTTATTCTGACTGTTTATGGGCAGGATGTTGTTTTTTAAAAATTGGTGGGAAAAAGATCAAATACCGATTTGACCCTAGTAGCCCAACTTTGAAAATAAATAAATATTAAATAAATAATTTTTAATTTTAATTTTAGGTAACCGTTGTTTACGCACATGCAGACCCAACTTGTATTTAACCTTTTTATGGGCGGATCTATGTTTTCATAATCTGATCCCGTCCATAAAATAAACAGATTAAAAGAAGGGTTCATACCATGTTCATAAATGTTTTAACTTTATCCTATTTCCATTTTAGACACAAGTTTAAACAAATGTTCAATGTTGTTAATGGTGATGCCAGGTTTCTCGTTTTCAGTGTTGTGCGGCCCACTTTTTTTTTTAATTGTGGCTCCGCCCATAAAATAGGCAGAATACAAGAGGACTCTACATCTGAAAATGTTTTACCTTTATTCAGTTTTACTTTCGAGACACATTTTACCAAACTTTTAATTCTCAAAGACAGGTATCTTGTTATTAATACTGTGGCTTCGCCCACTGAATAGGTAAAATACGAGACGCATGCACATCTCAATATGCTGTACCTTCTTCCAATTTTCTTTTAAGATACAAAATAACACAATATTTTTGGTCTCATGCCCCAACTGTTAACAAATATAGTCCCACTCCCAAAATAGGTGAGACCCAAGATAGGTACATAGTTTAACATGATATTTGGCACATGTTGATCTTCCATGTAAAATTGTACAATTCTTTTGCTTAGCAGCTGGAGTAACTGCGATAATGCAGAAATAATAATGTAACATACATTTTATAGAGATAATTTTACGCGTGCGAACTAAAATATCATATATATTTTAAAGAAACATTTTAAAACTCCAATATATTAGCAAGTTTATAGTAATGAAAACATTACTATGTTTGGGAGAAAATTTGGGAGATAATCGCATGTTCCGCACTGTAAATAAACCCGCAAAAGGAAAATATTCCTGGTGAAATAGCGTAAAGGCATAATAACGTGTCAGACTCTATAATTTTAATAATTGGAGAATTCAAGTGTCATGTTTTGAATGCTCACTGTCGGCGAGTTCTTGATACGATTGGGGACGCGGTGTGGAGCTGGATCCATGACATACCCCCTCCCAACTGACAGTCCCCCTAAAAAGAATAAAAAGAAGGGGAAAAAAACACAAATTTGTATCTATTTTTTTTCAAAGGTTTTAAAACAAGTTGGTAAAATAACGGGTTCGGAACTCAAGTATCATGTTTAAAAAATAATAATAATCCAAAACAATTATTAAAATAAATAAATAAAACATTAAAAATATACTCCAATAATTCCAGTTGATAGTAATGTTTCCCAAAAATATATATTTGGTATTTTAGGAGAAAATCGAGAGTCCCGCAAACATGCAATAACACTGGCAAATGGAAAATATTCATGCTGTTACATAATAACGTGACACAAGCTCTTTAAAAAAAGGGTAACATTTTCGATGTGGAACTCAAGTGTCATGTTGTTAAAACAAAATGTTAACCTTCTATTTTGTTAATAATCTCTTTGGAAGTGTATAGTACATATATGTCCAATTAAAAACTGGCAAATTCAGGAGAAAATAGATAGTTCCACACTGCAGTTAGTCCATGAGCCAGCAATTTGTTTGATACCACCTGGAGGAACTAATTCATGTATATGTTTTCTTGTCAGAAAAAAATGAAAATTCAAAACAAACAGGCCTATTATAGACTTGCTGAAACGGTAAGCGACTTTTGCGGAAGAAATTTGCACTGCTCAGCCTTGTAATCTGCAAGGAAAAATCTTGTCCAGTACATTTTTGTTGGAATATCTATATCTTTATCAGAACAAAATAAAATAAATAAATAAAAACAAACAACAAACCTGTATAATGGGCCTTTTCAATGACTCCATTGATGGATAACAGTGATATTCAACACATTATTAAAACGTGAAATATAACCCAAAACACTGAAACCTACATTTCCACGTTTGAATAAATTAAATGCAGAGGTGTTCGGTCATGTCAGCTGCGGTAGTTTTATTAAAATCACTTCACTCGATTCCAGGCACATAATACTTAATAGGCCAAGTATCACATTTGTATGGACAGATAGTAATGTAATTTTTTTTGACCTTGTATAAGTTTGCTTCAAAGATGGATATATGAAGGTGTTGTGGTTCAGTACACATGGGTACCGTGAACAGCAATGTTGGGAATGGGAGTGAACGTGTAGTTTTGAAATTTATAAAAATGGAAAACAATATACCTAAATGTATATATGCCAATAATCAGTTATTGAAATAATAGCGAATGCTGGGAAATGACACATGGGTTTATCTTTGTTCAGAAACAATGATTGTATTATTTATTGAATCAACACAAAAACATATTTTAGGTATTAAAGCGATGTTATATTAATCATACAGTACTAATTGCGCAATGATATATTAGAAAAATAAACAAAGCAATTAGCTGTCGTGATAACTTTAACGAATAAACGATTATATGAAAACAATCATGTTTTATTTATTGATTCAATACAGTCATTTTCGTGTCAGTACAAAAATATGTAATGCAACAAATATATATACTTAATATGTTAGTGAGGTTATGTTAATTACATTTAAAGGTGAGGTATTAGTATTGGTAATGTTGACAAACTCCTTTAACAAGTATCGTTACTTTGTTTGATTCAAGAATGGAACAACCAATCTGTTAAAGTTGAATCTTAATTGGTCCGCACTTATAGGTTTTCAAACACAAGTTATGAAAGTCCAGTATAACTACTCAAAACTGATTGTAGTTTCATACTTCACACGAATGCAAAATCAAAGTGAACTACTGTGACATTGACGCAAAGGGAATTACTGTGACATTGACGCAAAGGGATTTACTGTGACATTGACGATGATGTTTCGCCCCTTCACCACTGTTGATGTCATGAAATTTGCCTAGTATTCGCATGAAGTATGAATCAGCTTCTATATCTAGCTAGAGATGCACTCAGAATGATGTACATTAGGCTGGTTCAGATTTCACTTTTTTGTGTACCCTACTGCTTGGTTTCCCATGGTATAGCATGTGAGAACTTATGAAGAAGATATAAAACCTTTGAAAATCACAGGGGTCATAACATGGGTCATAACATGGGTCAAAATGTTGGGTCAAAGGTCAAAAATGACAACTTTTACCAATAGAATAGTGTCAAAATGGTAAATTATGACCAATACGCTTAGTATTTAGCTTTTATTTAAGGTACCTGCTTGATTTTGGCTTATTTTATGAAAAGCAGCATTGCTGAAGAACATTAAAGTGACTTAATGGTTGTTTGCAGTAAATTAGTATGGTTTTAATATACTGTCTATAAAATTCAAATCAACCTTTAAGTTAGCACTTCCATGTTAAATATAAAAGTGTTTTCAATAGGAGTGGGTTTCCTGTTCCCCCACTTAAATTTGGTTGTGGAAAGATGGTAAAGGATATTGCAATGGGAGTAACTAAGGAAATCCTGGTGTGTGCTTGTCTCTGGTACTTCGCTATATGAAGAGTGTAAATTACTTGGCGTTCCTACCATCAGTGACTCCAGAGGCATATCACAAGCTGATGCATCTATTGAGCTGCTTACAGCATGAGACCTGACAAACTCGACAGTGACATTGGTATTCTACACCACAACTAGTAACACTGATATTCACAAGGGAGCTGCCAAATTGCTAGAGAAGTTAGGAAGAAAAGTATTTTTCCTGGTCTGTCGTCACTATGTGTTTGAACTCACAATTGGTGCTGTATGGGAGCAATGTCAAGAGACCTGAAAACCCTTTGTTCAAAGAGTTGAAGGAGGCCTAGTCAGGGATTAACATGGAGAACATCAACATACTGACAACTAGGACCAGGCAGAACAGTTGGCTTTGGGAGAAGAGGGAGCAGACCATCACATTGCTCAATGGCATCCTCTCCAAGTCAGACCCTACCAAACTACCCCAAGTTGACTGCAGAGAGGTGGCAGAGCTCATTATCATCCTCCTTGTTGGCATACCCCCTCGGGAAATCCACTTTTGCAGACGAGGAGTAATACATCAGGTAATGTGGATTGCAATTAACATCTATATTCCATTAAAATTTTCATGTTTGGGGATGAGATAGGGTATGATGCTGTGACGCAAAATAACCTGCAGAAGATCAACCATTTCTTTGTGCTCTTCTACTCATTACATTGGATGACAGCCACCAGTGTTGCTGATCCACCTAATAATGACATGCAGCTGATACGTGACATGATGAAGTACCAGACGATAGGTAAAGAGGTGGCTGATGCAGCAATATCAAGGTTCAAGGTTCCATTTATTCATCATATAATAAAAATACATGAAATTTGTGTTCTTGGGTCAACAGCAATGAATACAAAAATAAACAACACATATCTAATTTAAACTACAAAAACAACCATAAAAACTAATACAAATTTACAATAAGCAACTTAAGGTACTATTTAATATCAATAAACAGATCACTATCTTTGAAATAAATTATTGAAAGAACGAATTGCACTGGGCAAGATAAAACATGGACGGTACCAAACTCAAGAAGTGGTCAGATCCAAGAATGACCAACGTAATGAAAGGCTTGATGGCAACCAAGTTGCTCAACAC
This sequence comes from Zoroaster sp. YZ-2022, assembly GCA_029582265.1. NCBI lineage: Eukaryota > Metazoa > Echinodermata > Asteroidea > Forcipulatida > Zoroasteridae > Zoroaster > Zoroaster sp. YZ-2022. Next base: position 8,219,167 of record CM055822.1, read on the forward strand.
AGAAATACCAGATAAACCCAGAAAGGGGAAACCTGTTCTGCAAGCCATCGCAAAGGACACCACACTATTTGATCTAACTATGCCAGAGTCAAACTTCATAATTATTCATTGCTCTCAGCTCAATATAAGTTATAATTGCCTATCCTTTACTGTTTGGTCTCGTCTACTGTGTGGTCTCGTGCAGAAATATTTGAATGACATAGCAGAACGAGGAGTGAAGATGATGAGCGACTTTGCCAACATCATTACTACTGACCCCCAACAGCGAGCTTGACTTCTGTAAGCAGTGGAGTTCATCAGGAAACAATTTGACAGTTTCGCAAAAGCAACTATGAACGCATAAGCACTCCCTATCCATGATATAGCATAAATACAACTGTAATAATATCACTTTCAAAATACTTTGTAATAGAAACACAGGCCTCAAGTCAATCACAAGTATGTCTACAGCAATTACCCTAAGACAGGCTATATTATGTCTATTGGACAAAATTGGATTTGTTTGATCTTTGACCCAAAATTGTGACCAATATTGTGACCCCAATTGTTTCCAAAGCACTCAAACTCATTCATCAGTACTGTGCATTGCATAAAATCAAACCAGCACGTCGGCAGCAGGATGTCGAAAGACTTCAAGCGTATTGGTTAAAATACAATGTAGGCCTATATGCAAATGTGTACCTTTGACCCCAATTGTTTACCAATGTTATGGTCTCTATGATTTCCAAAGCAATCCAATTTTCTTTAGCAGTACCATTTTGCATAAATTCAAGCCAAACTGGCTGCAGCAGGTACCTCAAACAACACGTTACACTATACAATTGGTAAAATTTTTCATTTTTGACCTTTGACCCCACATTTTGACCCAGGTTATGGCCCCTATGGTATTCAAAGTGCTTATATTTTCTTCAGCAATGATGCTTTGCATAAAATCACCCATCACGTGCCTTTCAAGGGTCATTATACTAACTTTGAGATTATTTTAGCAAAAATAACCTAATTTCCTCATTAAGAAGTCACGTGATTTCAGGGCTCTTGAGGGACCATACCCCATTGTCTGAGACCAAAACGGGTATGATTTTTGAAGTTCTCACATGCAAAACCATGGGAAACCAAGCAGTAGGGTATAAAAAGTGGAGAAAAAAAGTGAAACCTGACCCGGCCTAATGTACATGAATATCGACCACTACATCCATGATATGTCCATTTACATCAGTACTATTCATAAAGTCCAACCAAATGTCATTTGATTCGGGACCTATTTGGTGTTGGAGCGAGGTGATTGTGTGTGTCATCGGAACTACATGTACCTTCACAAGTACATGTACATGTACACAAATTTAATGAGTTCAACAAGTTAGTCATGTTTACAAAAATCCGACCATCTTTAACCAGTTATATCAAATGTCCCCCAACTTTGTTGATGGTCCATAAATAAATAAAAAAGAAATAAATATCTTAGCCTATCCTGACTACTGAGGACTAGCCTACCGTTTGTCTTGCAACACAACAAATACCCATAAAGCGCTCAGAACGCTACACAGAGCGTCCAGGAGACTGGAACAACAATCCACCACCCCATTTTCCCGTCCATTGGCGTAGATCGGTTTTGAATTGAGGCCAGTTGAAGGACATGTATTCCCAACTTTTTTGAGTAGGGGTGGGGTGGGGGACGACAGTATTTAAATAATTGTCCCCACTTTGATAGCTCATACAATATAATGCTCTAAATAATTAATTAGCCTTACCCTGAATCCCAAGGAGTTTTCTACAATTTTTCTTGCAACCCCAAAGAACGTAAAATAAGTCATCATGAAGCACTCAGAACGCACTACCGAGCATCTAGAATCAAACAATTTCCGGTGTCCGTAAGGCCGTCCCTTACACCGAGGCTCACCCATGCAGAGTAGCGGAGAAGGGCGGATCGAGGAGGCCATTCGGGCATTGGTCCAAAAACTGTTTTTCTTTTTTCTTTTCCAAAGCCGTCCCCCTCCCCTTCACAATCGTCGATATGGTTGGGTTGGGATTCACATCTGCATCATTTTCTAGAATACCGGTACTTCACAAGCTTGGTCCTTAAAACGCTCATATTGCATCAGACAGCCTAGAATTAGCGAAGTTAGCTGCTCATGGGTCCTGCAATGAACAGGTTATATCATATAGGTTATATCATACAGCTAGTGTATCAGCGAAGTTAACTGCTCATGTATCTGGGCCACTCTTGGGTCCTGCAATGAACAGGTTATATCATATAGGTTATATCATATAGGTTATGTCATACAGCTCGTGTATCAACAAAGTTAGCTGCTCATGTATCTGGGCCACTCTTGTGCCCTGCAATGAACAGGTTATATCATGTAGGTTATATCTTTGCGCAGAGGCGATATCTTTCCGGTTGACAATGTGTTTCCTGCACTTTGCTCATCGAGCAACCTACAACACATCCAACCAATACACTCTTCAAGATGACGTCACAGGGACTGCGACGAGAGAATAGCCTAGCACTCCACTTGCCTGAGAAAACAGCACCAGGTGATCTCTTCAATATCATAAAAGCTGTGATGAAAGAAGACGAAGTGAAATGCGTGCAACACCTCAGTGAATCTAAATGGATCGTCACCTGCACATCAACCCTGGCCAGAGACAAGCTGTACGGAGCAACATTGAAAATCAACCAGAAGGACATCACCACCACAGCCGCTAACGGGAGCACCGCGTTTGTCAACGTCTTCTTCGCACCCCAGGAACTCTCCGATGCCGCCTTAATCACCAAGCTGAGCCAGTATGGCCGAGTCCTGGGGTGCAGACGTGGCCACTGGCAGACCCAGCCGGGATGGGAGAACGGCATTCGACACCTACGCATGGAGATCAAGACCGCCATACCGTCCTTCGTACGAGTGGGACCACACCAATTAATGATCAAGTACGAAGGACAACAACCAACATGCCGAACCTGCGGAGAACCCGGTCACCTCGCAGTAGGATGTCCATCTACAACTTGCTACAACTGCGGGGAGGCCGGGCACCGAAGTGTCGAATGCCAGAAACCGAGGCGATGCCGCATCTGCAATAAGTCGGGGCACTTGGCCAAGGATTGCCCCGACTCGTGGCGTAACAACACCAAGCGGCACGCCTCGGCAGACCATCAACCTTCCACCCCGGCTGAACCAACCACCAACGCCCGTCAGCGGCACGATCCAAAAACACCTCCGAGACCAACACCAAGGACAAACCCCACCAAAAACTCATCAACCACACCAACTGCTACCCCAAGAGCTGCACCGAGAAACAAAACGCCCACAGATCCCGCCAACACTCCGTCAACATCATCCGCCGCCGCCCCATCGACAACACCCGGTACCGGCCCAACAGCAACGCCCGCCATTATAACTGACAGCCCACCCAACAACAAAACCATCCGGTCAACTCCACCATCGCCCATCCCGAGAAAAACAACCCCACAACAACCTGCTAAGTCTCCAAAGCCGTGGTGGCCACAGAACTTAACAGACTCCAGTAGCGAAGAAGACGACAACACCCCATATCCACCCCTACCCAGTGAACAGAAAACCCCGGAAATTCAACCCAAGAAAATTCTATGGAGCGACCTATGTGAGGCTAAGCTTAAGTCCAGCCAATATTACATTCTTGAAGATGAACTTGAAATGGACCATATTTCCGTGACGTCTTCTGGTGGATCCACAATCTCGTTGGCCAGCGTGAGCAGCAAACGTGTACTTTCCGAGTCTTCATCGTCACCTGCTGGCCACGCTGGCCAACGGGATGATGGTTTTAGACTGCAACGAACGAGGAGGAAGAAAACAAGGAAACCCCAACACTGAACTTTATTTTCATCTCAACTGGACTCTATTTTGGTATGTTTTTCTCTTGGTTATTCACCTGGTTATTTTTCAATGGACTTAATTTACTGAAACATGTATATGTATATTTATTTTTATTTATATTCATGTATTATGTTAGCTTCATTTAATATAGTTTCTTTAAACGTAAATGGTTTAAGAAATCAGGTCAAACGCCGCCAAATTTTCGACTTCTGCAGTAGTGGGAATATTGATGTCCTACTGCTGCAGGAGACCCACGCCACTGGCTACAGAGAAGCCAGGGAGTGGGGTAGGGAATTTGGCGGCGAAGGGGTTTGGTCTTTCGGGACTGCCTCCAGTGCAGGAGTAGCCATTTTGTTTTCTAAACGCTATTCGTGGAAACTCACCGACAATTTACTAGACAATAGAGGCCGTTTAGTATCCGTTACAACAACCCTACCAAATACAAATACGACTTTGCGTATCGCCAATTGCTATGCGCCTAACGACCCCAGAGATAGACAATGCCTGTTCTCCGAACAGCTGGCGAGTCATCTCAGGGGTCACAGGCACATAGTTCTTGGCGGGGATTTTAACTGTATTTCGGACCTGGTTTTTGATACCAAATATGGGCAACAAACTTATCAAGGGACACGGGGGGCCACAGAATTGGGGAAGATCGTAGGAAATTTCGATCTTGAAGACTGTTGGCGCAAACAACATCCGCGCCAACAGCGCTTCACATGGCATAACCGGGATAATACTAAAGCCACCCGTATAGACAAAATCTATTTGTCTCGTGAATTATCGATGGGTTCCCAACATGAGATTATCGCTTTCCCTCTTTCAGATCATGACATGGTAAAATCTTCTATAACAAATCAAATTAAAAACACAGGGAAGGGTTTCTGGCATTGTAACACATCTTTTTTATGGGAGGGATCTTTTACGGGGTTAATTAAATCTGTTTGGGCTAATTGGTCAAACAACAAAATTTTATTTGACAATATTTCAACTTGGTGGGACATGGGGAAACTACAAATAAAGAAAGCGATAATCTCATATTCTGCTGATATTTCAAGACGACGTAACTCTGAACGTAAAAAATTGCTGAAAGAGCTCAATCTCTTACAAAAGAAAGTTGATAACGGAGACACTGCATGCGTGCCCCAATTAATCGCCGCAAAATCCAACCTTCCCAAAATAGACCAAAAATAAGTCGGCAAAACTTTTCGGAAAACACAATGCCCTCAGATTAGAGGTGAACAAAATACCCATTGCCCAAATACTAAAAGACCTGATAGTAAACGTATGCAAAGTCTCCGTGGCCGGGGTGGTGGTGTAACAAAAGATGCCGAAGAAATGACCGATATTTGCCGTTCCTTTTACAAAGATCTTTACACCGCTGTCCCGGTCGATCAAGATGAGATTGAGTTCTTTCTGGACTCTATGGACAGGTCATTGTCCCTCGAGGAACAATTACTTCTCGAGGGACCGGTGAGCCTGTCCGAAGTCAAAAAGGCATTGTTCGATATGGAGGCGGGCAAAACGCCTGGTTTAGACGGTTTGCCCGCCGAATTTTACCGCACGTTCTTCAGCGAGATGGGAAAAGATATTTGCGAGGTCCTAAATGAAATTTTTAAATTAGGAAAACTTACTGATACGCAACGGACGGGTTTAATTACACTCATTTATAAGGGGAAAGGTAGCCGGGAGGACCTCGCAAATTGGAGTCCCATTTCGCTGATGAACGTGGATTATAAGATCTTGACAAAAGTCCTTGCCAACCGAGTAAAGCTGGTCCTTCATAAGATCATTAATGCAGACCAGACTTGCTCGGTGGCAGGGCGTTCCATATCGGACAATGCCCACTTGCTAAGGAACGTTCAGAATTACGTCGATCAGAAAAACCTCGGTGCGGCTTTTGTATCTCTCGATCAACAAAAAGCTTTCGACAGGGTCGATTGGTGGTATCTGAAGCAAGTACTGGAAAACTTTGGTTTCGGTCCAAATTTCAGAAAATGGGTCAAAATTTTATATACAGACATTAACAGTGCAGTAAATTGTAACGGAAATATATCCCAGACCTTTTCGCTCACCCGAGGTGTACCGTAACGGCAGGGGTGCCCATTGTCACCCCTGCTGTACATCCTAGCACTAGAACCACTCGGGTGTGCGATTAGGTCTGATCACAAAATTCATGGGGTTAAATTACCGGGGGGGACCGAAGCCAAAGTTTCCATGTACGCGGACGATACCACCTTGATCCTGTCGGACGAACCATCCATTATACGCAGTTTCAAATTGATCGAGAGGTATGAACACGCATCGGGGGCAAAATTAAATCAGCAGAAAACGAATGGCGTTTTCCTGGGCAAGTGGAAACACAAAAGCCCAGGACCGGTTGACATATCATGGGTTACCTCGGTCAAAATACTTGGACTCTTTTTCGGATACAATGACCCAAAAACCAAAACCTGGACCGACAAACTCGATCAACTAAAAGAGTCCATCAGAGCCTGGGACGGCAGCGGCTTGACCATGAAAGGGAAAGTCGCTGTCGTCAACAATTTCATCCTATCCAGGCTCTGGTATACGGCTGAGGTAATTCCGCCCCCAAAGGATATAACCCGGAAAATCAATCGCTTGATTTTCACTTTCCTTTGGGGGCAAGAAATAGAATGTGTCAACCGAGTATCCCTGTTTCTCCCATCCTCCCAAGGAGGTTTGGGGGTCATGGATATAGAAAGCAAAATGGCTACACTACAGGGTATTCACATCAGAGACATCGTCTCGAGAAAACCAGTAAAATGGAGAATTCTGGCCGAGTATTGGTGCGGGATAGCCCTTCGGGACGTCGTTCCTTTTAAAAACGACGTCCCGCACTGCGACACTCGGCCAGAATTCTATGATTCGATTATACAAACCTATAAAAAACATCGAGACGATGTCCCTGATTGGACAAATACTAAACAAAAAACCCTGTACCCGATCATTCTGGAGGCTCAAATGACCAAACCCAAAGTAGAAAGAGATCACCCCGGTAAAGACTGGGCCACTATTTGGAAACGCACACTGTGTACAAAATTGACGAACAAACAGATTACACTAAATTTCAAGATTGTACACAGTGTGCTCCCCACTGGAAACAGACTCCGAAAACGATCTAAAGACCCGGGGATCTGCCCACACTGCACTCAGATGGAGACAATAAAACATCTCTTCACTGAGTGCAGTGTGGTAAAACCAGTGGGGGCGTGGCTCAGTAGTTAACTGGGTGGTCTCAATCACTCAACAACAGTAGCCGATGAGGACACTTTAATCTTTTCTTTGTTCAGGGCCCCACGCGCCAAAGCTATCGAAACATTTATGGTGCGGGCCCTGTCCAAATTTCGCATGTCGGTGTGGTTGGCTAGAAACAGAGCAAAATACGATCACAAGCCGACCACACCGACTGCACTTTTAAATAACCTAAAATCCTTTTTGTAGTGTCCTCATTGGCTACAGGACCTGTTTTCTCAAACCCCGTTTATTAGCTAACACCTTTAAATTTGCTAAAATAAGTCAAAGAAGGACATTTTCTCCTTCTTCCTTTAAATTAGCTTAAATACGTCAAGGAAAATTTTCTTTTCTCCTTCCTTTAAATTCTGACAAATTTGTTAATTTGCTTAAATTAGGTCAAGGGAGAAATTATTCTCCTCCCTTAAAATTAGACATTTCTTGTTTTCTTCTTCTTCAAACCGTTTAAATTGATTCACTCCTTTTACTTGTAATTTATTTTTTCTGTAATACGTGTATATTTTATTTATAAGAATAAAATATCTTTGAAAAGGTTATATCATACAGCTAGTGTATCAGCGAAGTTAGCTGCTCATGTATCTGGGCCACTCTTGGGTCCTGCAATGAACAGGTTATATCATATAGGTTATATCATACAGCTCGTGTATCAACAAAGTTAGCTGCTCATGTATCTGGGCCACTCTTGGGCCCTGCAATGAACAGGTTATATCATGTAGGTTATATCATACAGGTTTTATGGAAACACCAACCAATATTTTGTAGCAAACAGTCAAGTAAAACACCAGCAGTTTAACAGCATAACAAATTTAGGAGTTATTGACATACCCCTGTGTACCCAGTCATTGGCGGATCCAGGGGGAGGGGGGCTAAGGGGGCTGTAGCCCCCGCCCTAAAATCATTTAAAAAAATTAAAATTAAAATAATAAAATAAAAAGAGAGAGAGAGGAGGAGAGGAGAACGCACTCCCATTCCCTCACTGTGCTTTGTTTTTCTCTCCCTTTGATTATTTCATTGTAATGTTTGTAGTACTGAAAAATAATTGTTTTTGATTCTCAGCCCCCCCCCTAAAAATGTTCTGGATCCGCCCATGCCAGTTGCAGGTGGAAAAAGTTACTTTCAACCATTTAATTTTTAATAAATAACAATTCAACACAAAGATGGATTAAACAAATAAACTCTTGTTAAAATTGCTAAAAGAAAATGGCTAAGTGCCCCACAATGAACTACTGCGAATTATGAATTGTATAACACATTATAATTTGCCTAACCCAATGTATCACAATAATAAAACAGAAAATGGAAATGTCGAACAAAGCTCACATTATGATGGTAAAACTATACATACAATAACATGACAATATGCATTTCAATAAAGTTAAATACATGAACTAAAACGCTAGTACATCGTAAACACTCAACCCAACTCATAATAATAATTGGGCCCGGAATATGTCACACCAAAAGCGTAGCAAAATGGGATGTTAAGATTTTCGGAAGAGAACGGGACATAAGTTCAGTTTCTCATGATCGATTTTAACTAAGGCTACATCCATTATACTTAATAATACCCACCCAAAATAAAGTAAAATATTGGGGCAAGCTTCCGTCTAGATTGCATTGGTTGAAGTCACCAAGTATGAATATGGGCGAGTTTGGTTATAAATCCTCCATCTGTTAGTGATTAATAATAATAATAATATGTGGACTTATACAGCGCACGTATCCACCAACTAAGTGGTGCTCAAGGCGCATTCTTTTTTACGTGCATTACACAACACACGGGACCTACGGCTTTACGTCCCATCCGAAGGACGAAGCAATTATGGTTAAGTACCTTGCTCAAGGACACAAGTGTCATGATCGGGGCTCGAACCCACACCCTGCTGCTGGCAACACCAGAACTTGAGTTCGGTGCGCTAGACCGCTCGGCCACGACAAATTGTGATGGGAACGTCTTCCAGTGTCACTGATAAACTCGGTAGAATTCCAATCAAACTTCATTTCTTTCGTTTATGTTTTGCTTAACTATACCTCGTCATCACCTCCCACTTCGTACTTCAGGCAACATACAATCAACCATGGTTACGTCACATAATTTATTCATACAATAATTCGCAAGTTTTAATCTTAGTTTCTTCATAAAGAAACACAATGTTCAATTATCAAGTACTATCCCAGTGGGCACACGACGTCTTTAAGACGTACACACACCTAGAAAACGACCGTAAAACGACGCCGTAAAGACGTCGAGTTTTTTGTTGTTTTTTGGCGGGTGGGGATGAGTTTTCGGGTAGGGAGAAAGACGTCTTTAAGACGTCGTTTTTTTGGCTACGGCCGCTGTAGTACACACGACTTGATAACGACCGTAAAACGACGTCATAAAGACGTCGTGTTTATTTTTGTTTTTTTTGGCGGGTGGGGATGAGTCCCGGATAGGGAGAAAGACGTCTTCAAGACGTCGTTTTTTGGTCACGACCGCTGTAGTACACACGACTAGATAACGACCGTAAAACGACGTCTTTAAGACATCGTGTGCCCACTGGGTATGTGCCTTCAATATACCTATCTTGATACCTGCATCATACAGAGTAGTTTTGATCAAACGAGATATTGTCTCAGATTCCACTTGTAATGTGTGGGGCAACATCACTTCACTTATAAATAAACTCCTTTGCTGACCTCGCAAAGGTTTTGTATTAAGATAGTGTGTGTCTTTATGTTTATCAGTTTATCAGTTTATCATGAGGATACCTGTACAGCACCACACTGAGGTGGTTTGCCGATTTTACTTGTCTTTTGTCCATTTAGAAACAACAAACATTAACTTTTTAGTTGTCACAGTAACATGATATAAATCAAGTAAGACATGGTTTGACATCTCTGTTCAAAAATCAAAGCAACAACCAGCTTTATCGTCTTTTTAAATACTAATAACCTATCACAAGGATACTAACGTCCCATGTAAATGTGTATCTGGAAATACTGGGTCTCATATTGAATATGCCTGTCATGAATCTTTAATCAGTGGGTGACACCCATCTATGAGGCTACAATTGCTGACAGTGCACTGCGTAGTGTTTTCAGCGTGATGTAGCCGTTTCCTTCGTCAAATCATTCAAGAATCGCAGCTACAGATCCTCAAAGTGGATTATTTTCTGACAGAGCACGGAACAGATCAAAGATCGGTAAATTGGCTGATGAACTTGCTTGACGTCGCAGGTTTTCCCTGACAAATGGCAGGCCATCAGTAGGAGATGATCTCGCCATTGGTGAAGTCTGCCTGAGGAAGGAAGTGAAAGTAAATCAGTTCCTTGAGGCAATATCACTGGTCAATTTGAGCATCTTTGAAAACCAACTGGGGAAATGCATCGACTTTATTGTTTGACCAGGCTAGTGTAAAGGCATCATTATGAAATGCGCATGGATCAGGATTCCAAGATACATAATTATGTGGATGGATCTAATGGTTTATTCTTGACGCAAATATGTCAATATTAGGTGTCATGAATTTACCAATAATTTGTTGGAAAATCTCTTTGTGCAATTCCCATTCGATATGTATCAGCATACATGTTACTGACCGCAGGCATGTAAGACACACATAACCATATCTGCCAGGTCATGCACCATGCATCATTTTCAATTGGTAGTTCATTTAACTGAAGGGAATGTGTGCCGCCACATTACATTTTATACACACAGAAAGTCTCACTTTCTGCCCGATTAGACTGTCCCTGTCCTCCGTTCTGGGGGAAGTGGACAACTCCATTTTCTGTTATTTGACAGTAGAAAATGAGAATTTGGAAAAATGGGTTTTACCAAACTTTTGGTTCTCATTCTCCGTAAGTTATAGCGCATACGGCATTATAGCTTTTAAGACTTGGTATAGCTGATATTTATACAAACGTATCACGTGTTATAATAGAAAGAGTTGTTTATATTGTTCATGACTTTATATTTGTCTGCAATGTTACAGAAGCCAGAAAACAATAACAAAAATGTTATTGTTATAATTATCTATAATTATGCCCTGTGTGTTAACAGTGGAGCGCGCTGTGTACGTACAGTTTACACGCAGCGTGTAAAATGAGACTAGGCATTTTGTAATGATAGTTCTGAATATATGACACGGTTCTTCTGTTGTCTGATTTCAGAAGTACATGAATGTCCCTGTGCTCATTGGAAAGGGACTGTAAAGCAAAAAACGCAGGTTTGTAACTCAAGATAATTGACATGGTAAACAGCCTTATCAACTGATCATTGTCCACCCAATGCATATGTACTTTACACTTGGCACCCAAGCCCATAGTAGCTGTATCAGTGTTGATAATGATATCGGGCTTGTTTCTGTGAATTGGGGTACTATGGGTGGTGTTCAGCAAGCCACCAATTTAAATCTGACTTTACCCGGTCAGACAGAGACATTTGTGGCTTAAAATGGTTGCCATTTTCAGTTAAAGCTGCATTTTGTTTTAGTTTTAACAATAATTTGCTATACGGTACAGCTATCTCGCAAGAGAGCAACAACTCTATTACTATTACTCTATTAGAGCAACATCACAAACTGTTCGGACATTGAGTCGTACTAATGGCCATAACCATTTTCCATTTTGTAGCTCTTGTGTGAGGGCTAATCGAGCATTAGTATTAGTACTGCACTCCGTAATCGTTGAACCTATCAACAACGAGTCGTCAATGCAATCACATGACTCATAGCATCTTTGTCTTCAAAAAGGCAATTAAAAGCTTCATTATTATTACTATTATTGTGGGGAGGTGAAAACCCTCGGGACAAAATGTAACCCAAACGGTAATCAGGTAAATTCGAACAATTTGTTTTTGCATTAAAAACGCAAAAATGTTCGATCATCTTTGGCAATGGGTACTGCAAGTTTTACAAGTCGACATATGTCATGAAGCACTTTGACCGAATTAATTGCAGTGCGAACTAGATTGTTTCCATTTTGGAATTTCCAATGGAAATAAGCAACAAATTTATTCAATTCACAAAGATTGATGATTTGGTCCTTTTTAGACTGAATACAAATAATGTGAAGCAAAAATCACCAGCAATGTGTGATGGCTCCTTTTTGGAGAATTTCTTAATTTGTTCCGAGATAATTTCCGAGTAACCCCCGCGCACTGATCTTCTTTGATCGTACTTGTCCGATCCCCGAAAGGCCAAAAACCCAACTTGATGCCCAATTTTGTTTGTATGCTGTAAAGTTTTACATTGTTGTGAGTAAATTGTCCCCAAACAAGAATCCAGTTACGGAGCACAAAGCGCCTCACTATCTATGTTAATGTCAGGTTTGATCATTTCACGTCTTCACATATTCAACTCTATGGATGGCGCGCCCAATCACCGCCACAACATCAAGCAGTTTGGTGATTTCACCTTTTATATCGGGGTCTTATCCAGTCAGCCGAGTCAGTTAGTATATCACACTGACAATTGGCACAATGTCCTTCACCAATGCACAGTGCTTGTTGCACTTTCTGAAACTGTGTATGTCCTGTGACCATGCCTTCAGCAGAGGGTTCCATACCTCCGGGTTTATTTAACTGCGTGTACTTCAAATTCTTGACATTGGTCGGTCTTTGGAGGGTCTTGACTTTGTCTGCTGCCTTGTCAGTCATCCGGCAGTTTGTGGTGGGACATTTTGTCCACAACCTTCGCCGGTTTATAATTTAATGCCGCAGCGGTTTGTGCGTCTTCTGCATACAACTATTCTAAATGTTCAAGCAGCTGGTCATCTTGGCCTGTAGTCGCCTGTGCATCTAATAGATTCTCTTGAAGGAGCTCTTCTGCAACCTTTGAGGCTCTTTCGATTATCTGACTCGGATTCCGAAATTGGCCGAGGCCGTGTGTGTGGACCAATTTAAAATGATTGTCCATCTTAGCCACGTCAGTGTCGCCATTTATATATGGTCATTGGTGATAGTGAACAAAACTGAGAATTAAAAAATGCCTTTTTGAATTAAATGGAGTGTACAGGATCAAAAAGTTTACTTGCTTGTATTATGGTAATGGTGTTGCTCAACACCTTGTGATGTTATTCTGTCTAATATATTATCACTTTCTAAAAGAATAAATAAAAAGACATTATTACATATATTTGTTACTATTTTCATTGTTAATGACACCATGAAATGGGCTCATTTTGTATTCTTATAAAGGATGCAGGTAATTTCTTTCGTTGTATCAATGGTGTACACTCCTTGTAAGTAGACATGCTAGATTGCTCAAATAACCTGTACTAATAATTGCTTGACATTTAACAGTTTTGTCCATCCAGACTAAATTTGATCATAATGATATCAAAATATATTGGAAAATCATTTTATGTAAAGAACTTTAATTAGCGACCTGCAAACAACTTTTTTTTTTAATAATCTGTATGGTACCTGTCAATCTTTTAAAATAATTTTCCTCTCAGACTTTGGGGCCAAGTATATTGGATAACAGGCCATCACTTGCTTGATTGCTAGTACATATACTGCGGACTCTTTTTTCAAAATCTCTCAACTGTGATTAATCACTCCGGTGGAAAGTGTAATGTCCGAAATGAGAGGTGATGACGAGGTAGAGTCGCTGTAAGTTAACTTTGTCAACTTAACAATGCCGAAAAGTCCAATGCGAACAGCTCGCTGGGGTAACTTAACAATACATACACGTGACTTCCTATGTGAGCAGCGGCAATTGAGACCGCCCTCTCAATCCAAGTGTTAACTTAATATTACATTTTTACCTTATTTACGAAATGTTGACAATTATTCGCGGTAAGTTACCTTAAAATTAAGTACAATGCGAACACAGCTTTAGGATGTAGGAGTTCTCTTGGTCTGGGGAGGGATATTGACTTTGGATATCTGTAGTAGGGGTCGCCAAATATCGCCGAGGTAGAAGCCGACAAACGGTGTTATGATTGAAGATCTCGATGGCCTCTCTGATACGTCTGAGATGCTATTTGTTGATTGGTGTGATGAGTTGAGCTGACTGCCAGTCAATTTGGTCCTTGATGTGAGTGCTCCACGATAGCTGACACGAAAAACATGTATTTAAGCATAGGTTTTTAAGCCGATTACATTTCTGATAAAATTCAGCGTCCTTTCCGATGAAAGAAATTAACACCTTTTTCGCATTGTGCGGATAAAGATGACGGCAATAACATTTTCTCACAAATTTCAGCTATCTACCGTATTTCAGCATCAAATAGGCAACATTCTGCGTTGTATTTATATGAGTGACATTTAATCAATACATTTGCGCATTGTTTATCCGTAATATTTAAGCAAGCTTTCATTGACTTATTTCCACAAAGTTTCCCTTCTCAATCCGTACCAATATATTTCCGCATTGCTCCATTCTAAATTAGTAACCTTTCACACAAATTTTATCCGCAATATTTCATGTTTCAGCAGTCATATGTGGCTTGGTGACGAATGTAACATTTCCCAGCACGTCTTTATGTTGTCTTTCCGTTAACATCTCTTAAATAAATAGGCAATTTTTACTTTACGCTGTCATCTATACCAGCAATATTTTTATTCCAAATGAGTGAAATTTCCATAATAATGTTTGCAATGTTTAATCGCTATAAAACATTGTCATCCAATTTAGTTTGATTCCAAAGCGGAGTTCAGGGTGTATTACAGAATTCAATTAGGCTGCATTAAATGCAAATAATAACATAGTTATGATGGAACATCTAAGAACTTTTTAACGATACCAATGAGACAGAGTAAAGTACATCCATCAACTATCCATATATGGCTCAGTGGCAGATTTCTAAGTGCGTCTTTTCGTCTGTAATTTGTGTAATCGTTGTATTGCTTTAAATTTTCGAAATTTCACTACCCACAAATAAGTTGCGAAGGGAGGGGAGAGGACACCCCGGCCCTGCATGGGACAAACCTATTCACTACCCACAAATATGTTACTAAGGGAGGGGGAGAGGACACCCCGGCCCTGCATGGGACAAACCTATTGGCAAATTTATGGCGATGCGGGTTGTGCCACTGATCCGCCACTGAGTCTGCGTAGACCCGTTATTAGAGAGACTTGAGAGGTACCAAAACTTGAGCTAAATATTGGCAGCAATGGTTGTCGCAAAATGCCTAGTTATGACAACTTTTTTTCTGTTATACGGTTCAGAACTACTGGGGATCTAACGCTATAGCCACACAGTAATCATAAGTAATAATAAAGAACATCAACTTCATGAACAGGCAGTTCGCTCTGCAATCATGTTACTAGATAAATATAACGAAAACAATATCAAAAGAAGGTAGTTTAAGGTTTACACATGTTCCGAACAAAAGGTGCATACTTTCTAAGCAAGACATTTAACATCACACCAGTAATCAAAATTTACTGTATACTATTTTGCTAACATTTTCATCATTTAAAATGTATAAGTTACTAAATGTACCTGCAACACAATATTTGACTACGTGACAACAAAAACCAAACTAAACTTCTTCTTTTTTGGGGGGAAGGATTTTTTTACAATCAGCAATATTTTCTAAAATAGCAAGATGCTTTTTGTCTTGATATACAATAATTACATATAATATACATGCACAAATTTCCCACTTTGTAGGTTAAATTTTTTAAAATACCAAATTATAAATATTTACTTCATTGATCTAACTATTTATTATTTACACCGATGGACAAGTTTTGAGGCAGGTGACCAGTTCTATCCCGTCTGCTGTTTGTGGTTAATGCTTCTGTGGTAACATTCTGACGATAAAATAATAATAGAAAGTATAATTTGATAAGAACTGTATCCACACACAAGAAGTATTTAGCCTTATACAGTTCGCTTGTGAAAATATGTGTTGCGGAAGACACATAATAAAATATATGGTAACATTTTCCTTTTTTTCTGAAAACAGATTTCCTTGTAAAGGGCAAATTAACTTACTTTAACAATGCTTTATCCTTCGTCACAAACGCTCCAGTTCACATTGTCCTTGACCTCATACTCAATCCCTGAAATGTTGTTGGATAAAAACAAGAATATCTGAGAGAATATTAGTTGATTATTGTGAATATATTTTTTATAATATATATTGTGTATTACAAAATATCAAAAGTAATTTCATGCCACCAAACTAAATGTTTCAAACTAAAAAAATAATTACTCAGAAAAAGTTAGTATATATGGGCTATAAAAGGGAATCCTATACAGTTTAGGTAAAGGAAAGGTGATTGATTTTTGTTGATTTCTTTGGAGAGGGAGAATTGGTAGAAACTGTCATTCGAGCAGTGACTATTTAAAGCCAGCCAGGAAATTAGAGGGGATTAGTGGAACCTTCATTCGAACAGTGACTGTTTAAAACCAACCAGGATTTGATGGAAAGGAGGGGATTAGTGGAACCCTCATTGGAGCAGTGACAATTTAAGGCCAGAAAGGAATCAAAGGGGCATTAGTGAAACCATCATTCGAGCAGTGAATAAAATCAACCAGGAGTTGAGAGGAGGGAGGTGATTGGGCGGAGCTTTCATTCGAGCAGTGGCTATTTCAAGTCAACCAGGAATTGAGGGACGGGAGGGGATTATCTGGAACCCTTATTTGAGTAGTCGCTATTTAAAGCTGTGTATTTCGAATGAGGGCGGTATATATGGGCCCTCATTTGTAAGTAGGCTATAAAATCAAATTGGTTCGCCTCTTATGAGAAGCGCAAATGCAGTGATGATAATATCATCATGATGTAATGTCCTAAATAGTGCAGATTCGCCCATTGCTATATGTCAAATATAATATAACTTTACAGTTATACACAAACTTACATTGTGTTGGAGGCTAGGTCCTGACTCTTCCGTTATTTTAAGGTTGGCTTACTAAATAAATATTAATAATACTCACCCGGAATATGGACCTTTACTCCGAGTATTAAAGATCCATCACAGACAAACAATTCCATGAACACATTTTCTTTATTGTAACGGAAATGTTTCGTGGCGTGATTGGTTAAAATAAGACAATTTCCAGGGAGGCTTACATGAAGAGCCTGATCACTGTGTGCCTGCTGTTGGCTAATTGGTTACTTTCTGCCAAAATTCTAACGGATCGACCCTGGGCCGGCCAGAGTATAGCCTTTAGTTAAGACCCACCCAGCAACATGGAACACAATGCACGAAAGAAGACCACACACGAAAATCTTTGAACAAGGTGTAATAAAGATTTATTAAAGTGAAGTCCATAATGATGTCGTATCCTGTGTCATTCATAGTCAACAATACATAGGCATGTTGACAAACATCCAGTTGCTGTAGATATGGAGTTGTTCCTGTATGAATGCTGTAGTAGTTTCATATAATAGTTCTTGTTTCCAGTCACAGGAGTGAGGTGAAGAAAATTGTTCACAAATGGTGCAAAAATGTGTAGAGGCGCCTGCCTGCTTAGCTGTGCGCAGAGTCAGAGGGATACGCATGTCACGCAAATGTGCACTATTGCGCCTCACAGTGGTTTCATTGGGCGTTTTGACCTCATATGACCGAGGTTCCTTGCAGACTCTAGTCACTTCGCCTGGTACCCAAGATTTGTTGGGATGGTCCCCAGGATCCTGACTTTCTGTCCAACATACAGTGGGGAAGGTCTGGACCAGCGCGTTTGTCATGGTTGGCTTTCATTTCGTCTCTGCGGAAAGTTAAGTGTTCGTTTAACTTCCTGAGGCTTCTGTGTAGTGCTCAAAGGATTGTTGCTTGGCAAGGTGGTACGAATCGGCCTCCCAAATATTATTTCTGCTGGTGCAGGGAGGTGGGCATCAACTGGTGTTGCTCGTAGGTGTAACAAGGCGATGTTGACATATTGGCCAGTCATGTGGCACTTCTTCATCACAGACTTGACCGTGCGGACCATGCGCTCTGCCATACAATTTGAGCGGGGATACCTTGGAGAGGAAGTCGTGTGAGTAATTGACCACTCTTTGCACATATGCTGGTATGCTTGTCCAACAAACTGGGGTCTGTTGTCGGAAACAATCTCCACCGGTGCACCGAAAAGGCTGAACATCGCTGAAGTTTCTCGGGATACTGAAGCACTTGAGATATCTGTGAGCTTTTGAACAACGGGGTACTTGGAATGGTAATCCACGATAAGGAGGTAAATTTCCTTCTCCAGCTCAAATAGATCTGTGCCTAGTTTCGTCCAAGGTGTACTTGGAACTTCATGGGGTTCTAACGGTTCCTTCTGGTGACGAGGTTTGTGTTCCTGGCATACTGAACAGGAAGTAACTAGTCAAGTTATTTGTTTGTTGATTTTCGGCCAGTATACCGAATTGCGTGCAAGACGTCTCGTTTTCTCAATGCCGAATTGTGAAGCTGGCTTAGTGTGTCGTCATGCATGCACTCTGGGATCAACACTTGTCTGCCTTTAAAGATGAGTTCACAAGATAGTCCAAGTTCGTCTCTGTATGACCAATATGGACGTAAGTCTTGAGGGAGAACCTTGACAGAGTCAGGCCATCCAGAGTAGTTAACTCGCTGTAATTCCTTGAGAACTGGATCTCGAGCTGTCTCATGTTGAAGATCGGGTTGTTTGGCACTACCAAAGTGGACAAGGTCAATCGACTGCTCTTCTGTACTGATGTCAGCAACCGTTAAGTTCAGCGAGACATCATCCTCCTTGTTTGGGTTAGGAAGTCTGCTCAATGCATCGGCAATCACCATGGTGATTATTCCATATAGTCACCAGTGGCTTGTGGTCAGTGAGGACACGGAAGTGGCAACCAAACAGGTAAGTATGAAATTTGGTCCCACCAAAGACCAGAGCAAGTGTCTCTCTCTCAATGTTTGAGTAATTGGCTTGAGATGTTGACAAGGTTTTAGATGCAAAAGCTACAGGTCTGCCATTCTGAAGAAGACACGCACCAAGGCTCTTTTGCGATGCATCAACTTCAAGAGTAGTCTCAAGGTTAGGGTCATAGTACTTCAGACATGACTTGGAAGAGATGGAGTACTTGAGAGCACGAAATGCTGCTTGATGGTCCTCTTCCCACTGGCACGGGACGTCTTTACGGAGCAAGTCTCTCAGAGGAGCAGCTTTGTCTCCGCAGTGTGGGATATAAGGGGAGATAATGTTTACGACACCCAGAAACCGCTGCAGGTATTGAAATCGGGATTAACATGACATTGATAACATCTTCATATTATTGACCTTTTGGTTAAATTTAAGAACATTAAAAGGTCACCTGAGGTCACATGAAGAAGATGGAGACTGATAATCCTTTTTAAACATATATCCTTGGATAATCTACTCATCGCCCGTGTTTTTCGCTATTTTCACAGCACTTTCCTAACACTTTCCTTTAATATTCTTTTCATCGAAACATTGCTTTTTTTAATTCGTGAAGAGAAAACACATGCATTTACCTAAATGACAACTTTTCTAATTGGGTCCCACCATAATTTTAACACATTTTTTTCCCCGGTAAACAAAGTTTCAAATATTTCGTGAAATATCTCATTTCAAAATATTCGTTTTCCTTCAAATAGGAAATTGTCATGGTTCAAACGAAAACCAACATCGCTGTTAAAATAGCGAACACACACATTAATGACGATTATCTAATTATTTGTGTACTGTTTAGTCTTACTTTTGTTCCTTCTTATTCTCCTCGATTCATGGTATGCAGATCAACCATGTCCCGATGTCTGCAGTTGCGATAACGTTGATTACATTGGTCTAACAGTCAAGTGCACAGATGGTTGGAACCAGTCCACTATCGCTGGCATCAAGAGTGTAACAAGACAACTGTAAGTACAGGGGATCTAACTGAGCTGGGATATAAATTACATTTTAACTCAATTAAATTATGAACAGACCTAAATAATGGTGAGTTTGTAACGTAATTCATATAAATTGTTTGACAAGTTTAAATAAGTTAATGCCATACTTTGACACTAGGCCTATGTATAATAAAGCACTATTCTTTGTATTTTCACACATTTTATCTGCAGTATCTTATCGGGTGAAAATATCAGCGTTCTGCAAGCTGGTCTTTTTAAAGACTTCCCGTACTTAACAAGATTGTAAGTGTTGATGTTTTTACGTTCTTCGTTTAATTTAAGATCTACTGAGACGCATTATCATGGAGTGTCGTGGCCGAGCGGTCTAGCGCACTGAACTGAAGTTCTGGTGTTGCCAGCAGCAGGGTGTGGGTTCGAGCCCCGGTCGTGACACTTGTGTCCTTGAGCAAGGTACTTAACCATAATTGCTTCGTCCTTCGGATGGGATGTAAAGCCGGATGGGACGTAAACCCGTGTGTTGTGTAATGCACGTACAAAAATAATGCGCCTTGAGCACCACTTAGTTGGTGGATACGTGCGCTATATAAGTCCACACATTATTATTATTATTATTATTATTATCATTTACAGTCCAACTAGAATCCACAGTCAAATGAAACTATATAATGAACATCTCAGTTTCTCGGCCCTTCAGCTTATTACTGTAGTGAAAACAGCCATTACCTTCAATTGTATGTATTGATATTGCTGTCAATTGTCAATGTTATTTTACATAAGAGTACCTATCCAACCGTTTTGTTGTACAACAAAGCGAATGCGAAGCGAAATTTACGTCATCAAATTCGCGGCGAATGATTCGCGCAAGTTGAAATGTGTTCAACTTTTGCGAACCTTCGCCGCGAATATTTATTGTGAACCATTTACTGTGAACCATTGTGAATATTTACTGTTGACGTCACGAATTTCGCTTCGCATTCGCTTTCGTGTGAAGTATGAACCGGCCTTAAGATCAGTTGAAATCGCAAACAACAGTGTTCGACATAATTATTATTAATTGTGGGTTTTAAGAGACAGGGTCACAACATTGTTTATCTAAAGCAAATGTTATGCTATACCCTGCATATGAACAATTCAACACTTGTATATGTTTTTTCCGCCGCAGCTAAAAATTTGTGCATTCATTCAGCACAATATTCACATCTGTGATTTAATAAACTACATAAAGTGACCAATGCCGGACGTCAAGATTTTAGCAGAGCGGCATAATAAAACAGGAAACAGGAATTACTCGACCCTAATAATTATAATACATAGATAATAATGTGTGTTAATCGTAAAACAAACCCAAGTACACTGGGGTCCTCAGACCCTGCATAAACACATTACTGAGCCGATCAAACTGACATGGGCTAAGTATAGGCCCGATCATGGTCTACAATTAGACACGTGTGATAGGTTAAACAGGCCCTATTTTCAAAAAGACTCCCAGGCATTTATATAAATGAGCTGACAGTGCTGACATGATGGTCTAAACACGCCTAATATTCAACAGTTGAGTCAAAGACTCGCATGGCTCTCAGGCATTCATACAATTGGGCTGATAAAGCTCACATGATGGACTAAACAGGCCCAATATACAATAGATAAGTCAAATACTCGTATGGCTCTCAGGCATTCATACAATTGGGCTGATAAAGCTCACATGATGGACTAAACAGGCCCAATATACAATAGATGAGTCAAAGACTCGTATGGCTCTCAGGCATCCATACAATTGAGCTGACAAAGCTCACATGATGGACTAAACAGGCCCAATATACAATAGATGAGTCAAAGACTCGCATGGCTCTCAGGCATTCATACAATTGAGCTGACAAAAGCTCACATGATGGACTAAACAGGCCCAGTATACAATACACAGTCAAAGGCTCGCATGGCTCTCAGGCATTCATACAATTGAGCTGACAAAGCTCACATGATGGACTAAACAGGCCCAATATACAATAGATGAGTCAAAGACCGGCATGGCTCTCAGGCATTCAAACAATTGAACCAACAATGCCAGTAACAAATAGTATCGGTAATATTTCACATGGAACATTAGACTGATTGTCTACAAAAGTCTACAATGAAATGTTGATAGAAAAAAACCCAGATTTTAGACGATTTTTGTTTAATCACTGACAAGAAATATCACATCTACACTGTTTTATTTCCAAATCTCCAACTACGTGTCCAGACGATACTGTATCCCATAATAGGACAACATACTGAATGTCTTCAACCTTATTTAATGTAACTAAGGGAATAAAATTCCTGTTTCCTCCGTTCTGTGTTCACTTAAATTATATAAAATCTTATCAAAACTACTGCTGCACTTGGCATGATTTTATTTTACAAATTAAAAAAAAAAAAAAAAACGAAGAAAAAAATCTTAAACTCGACATAATTACAATGGAAATTTAAAGTGTTCCCCAAAACACAATTCTGTAAAGTATGAATTACTTTTATATGAACAAAATGGTACATTCTTCAATATTTTACATTGGTAATAAAATAAATAGTTAACCCTGGTCTAGATTCACAGAAGCAATACATTGATTTAGAAATATCTATAAACACCTTAACAACATTTTTATTATTGTTGTTCATATTTTGCGCAAAAGTCATAAGGTTGTGGTCTTGTGTACACCACAATGGACCTGGTTACTGTATCAAGATACATCTCAAAATGTTGCAATGCAAGAATTAAGGCCAAAGCCTCCTTCTCGACAGTGAAATGACTTTGCTGATGCGATTTAGTTTGTTTTTAAAGTAACAAACTGGGTGTTCCACATTCTGGTCATCTTCTTGCAAACAGCACTGACCCAACTCCTACATCACTAACATCGGTCGCAAGTTTAAACGGCTTAATGAAGTCAGGAGCAGCGAGAACTGGAGCGTTATCAAGCATGGCTTTTACCGTCTCAAAAACTTTTGAACTATTCATAGTCCACACAAACTTAGTGTTTTATTATTAATTAAAACCCTGCGGTGTGTGTGGTAAAACAAATTAATGACACTTTTTTACAGTAGGTCGTAAAATCGTTAATTACCTGGGTTAATTAACTGATTTCCCCAATTTTGTAAATCTCAACTTGTTTCAGAGGGTCTAGAGATGTTTTTTATCAATTAAAAATGTTAAAGTTGTTTTAATGTTTTATTAATGAATTAATTAGTTAATTAATTAGTTAATTAACACTGTGTTCCTAAAATCGTGTCTTACCTTTATTTAATACTCTGATTAAATGCAGAACATTGCTACAGCAGAGTAGAGTGTAGGTAGACCTCATATAATGAAGTCTAGGAGAACACTCTCTTCACATTCCTCCAAAACATCCAACCTTTTACTCCATTTACATCTCGTCTTCATCTCATCTACATTTTCTCATTCAATCTTCAATAGATGCCATGGGATTACCTTTCTGTACTGTGCCAATAATTAATGTTGTTGTGTTTCTTTTTGCTAAATCAGCTAACTTGTAATTAAATGTTGTCTTACAGAATCTTGGTTTGTTTCCCCCCACAGCTATGCCGCAATGTAAACAAAGATTGACTATGGGCTTGTTGTAATTAAATGTTGTCTTAAAAATGGACTTTTTAGATCAGTGATCAATAAATTATAATTCAATCAAATATCATCTACATGTACTATGCGGAGAAACTGAACTCATCACAAATACACTACTAAACAAGAGAACGCTTATCTTTTCCTTTGACATTAACAATCTCTTTATGAAATTCTTGGTTCGGATTTTTTGTTATTTATATATGAATGAAAACTAACGGATCAGTATACACAACTATCGATCTGGTTGGACCACTAAAAACAAGTTCAAAATGCTTGAAATACAAAACCAGCTAGGCAAGACACTCCTTTTCAATGGTTGAGTAATTTTGCTGATGTTTGTTTAATTTCTTAGAAAAACAACAAACTGAATGATCAATTTCCTGACCATCTAATTGTATGAAGACAGAACCAATACCTACATCACTGGCATCTACTGACAATTTAAAAGGCTTGGTGAAATCTGGTGCCATCAAAACTGGTTCGTTAGCTAGAATGGTTTTTACTAGCTCAAATGACGCTTGGTTGCATTCATCTGACCAAATAATTGTTTTCTTGCTGAGCAAATTTGTCAGTGGAACAAGAACATCCGAAAAATTCCTTCAAAATTTCCGATAATACCCAGTCATGCCGAGAAAATGCATAGCCATCATCTATGTACACTTCAGTGTTTGTCAAACCCTTGATTACATTATTCATTAATCTTTGAAACGACGCAGGCGCATATTTCAAACAAAAAGGGAGGACCTTATACTGATATAACCCCTGAGGAGTCACAAAAGCAGAAACTTGTTTTGCACGAGGAGTGAGAGGGACCTGCCAATATCCCTAAAATATGTACAAAATCGAAAAGAAGAATCAGTTTTTGGTACCAAAATACAATGGTGAACTCAATTACTGTCACTTTCCTCAAAAATATCAGTGACTTTCATGTATTTATTCTCCTCATTAAAATGTGCTTTAGTGGTCCCACTCTGTACTAGTTTTAGGAAAAGGCCCTACACAATTTCACCTGCTCTGTGAAAATGAGTCGTAATCAAAAATCGCAATTTTGTATATTTGTGATTTCTATGTGACTGGAATGAGTACATCATCAGCTTTAATTTGGTATATGTTAGAGGTGTGTGACGTATTGCATTATGGAGATATGCCATTTTTAATAATCAATAATTTGCATAATGAACACAATTGAAATCTTAGGAAAACAAGCATTCGAAAGGAAAACGTGACAGAAATGAAACAACCTACTGACAAAAAATCATTGATTTTAATATTTTATTGATTTAAATTGACATCAATTTCAATCAATAAAATCCACAATTAAAGCCACATAGAAATCTCAATTTTTCAAATGTGCGAGTTGTGACTCATTTTCACAGAGCGGGTCACAAATGGTTCTTCGTGACATATGCGGAAATATTGAGCAACTCAAATACCAGGCCAAAAACAATCATGCACAATTCAATCACATGTTTTGGTAATAGCTAAGTGTCTAGACGTAGGTTATGAAATAATATTAATTATTCTCTACTTCAAAAGATGCCTGAGTATACAGCATAAATGCTGAACCCTTAGTAATCACAATGATCGGTACTCATTCCATCATCCAACTAATTTGAAAAACAAAATCATTAAGAAACCCTATAGGTCTCATCAAGTAGACTAGACATACAAGTTTCAGAAAGGTCTAAATCTGCATCAGTATGAACTGGCGCCTTTAAGTTTACTTCTCATGGATCGAGTTGTAACACAAGTGGGGAATATACCAGGTAACTCCTCTAGTAACCTAGTATTGTTATCAGAACATGGCACACCCGTCATACAACGTTCTACAAATACCCTAGTACCAGTTACTTCGTTACCTAGCAGTAGTGTTATACCATTAAGCCCTTGAGGCAAAGTGGGAATTACACCGACGGTCATGGGACCTGAAACTAAGTCCGACTATAAATACAAACGATGGAGAGGCACATCAATAGATTCATTACATGTACCCGTAATACACTCATCTATGCCAAATTAAGATCCTTCGGTTAAAGGAAATTCCCCTTGCAATAGCACATATTGAGTTGACCCCGTATCCCTCAAAGTTAGTTGGTAATTCGGTAAATCAGAACGCTCATTGAGAGATACAAATTATTCTCTAAGGTCGGACAAACACCCCTTGACTGAAAACTTGTTGATACGGTACAGCCAGGGTTTTCAGTTGTGGGCCGAAAAAGAGAATCAGAATGGGTAAAACAAACAAATATGGAAACGTACTGCAGTTTCATTCTTAAAGCGTTTGCAGAGATTGTGTAAATCAGTTTAACATACTTGGTATGTAAAATTGTAATGCAGAAAACTGTTGGAAACATTTTTTAGTATCCAGCAGAAATACTGCAATCTGAACGCAGCTCTAAAAAAAAGGCTTTGAAGAAAACCTTTACCACCACCTATATCCATATTATTACACAAACAGTACCAAGTGGGCATAACAATAGTAATTACCACTACTGTTTATCAAATGAATCATTTTGAAGATTTTAGAGTGGCTACGGAATTCGCTGAATTCCGGACAAGCCCCCTAATTCTGAGGACTAAAAGAATAAGGGCACGGTACAAACAAAAGAACGGCATACATATATAACAATATTTATCCCATCAAAATAAATCTTTAAGTGTCAACAACTGGTCTGGTATAGGCCATCTACGGAGTTTCAAAAATTGGTCTGGTTTAGGCCATCGTTGAAGAATGCCAGAACCGGCTGGTTCAAACCATCAACTTGAAGGAGATAATTACAACAGGTGTAACTCACTGCCTCTGCTGGTCAAGTTGTAGGGCCGACGCACCATGGCACAAGCTAAGCCATGGAGTGATAACGGGGTAAGGCTGATGGAGGGCAACAAACATCATATCAGCAGAGGAGAAGTAGACAGAACCTCTGGCTGACCTCGTGTTCAGATGAGTGTGAAAATATATGGGGCGAACAGGTCTTAAATAGATGTTACACCCAAACCCAACGCATTCCGCTTCCGTATTTGTGGTGCTAAAAGAACAATATACAACAATATGAAGAATATCTTTATGTATTAAGTACTCTCTGGTGGTGGTGCTCAAGACTTAAGATGCTTACAGATATTCCTTGGGTGAACCAATAATAGAAACACGGCCGAATGTCTTAAAGGAACTAACCACCATCTGTAACAGTACTTCTTGTTTGGAGTTCGAAACAATTATGTGGATGCTTTTTCACTATTTTCTCTTTTACGACCTGATAGTGATAATATAATAATAGGATTTATATAGCGCAGTTTCGATACGACACAACGCAATTAGAAACATTGTTACAAATCATTTAATGAATGTATATCTGGATTTAACAACACATGTTGCTTATAGAATGGATTGTATTTAAAATATTGTCCCACAGTGTAACACTCAATAAAGATGGAAGATTGCCACCGAACATGTTTATATCGATGCAAGTGTTGTCTACCGATTTCCATTCTTCTAAAATAATTTAACCTCAGCCAAATATGGTATGTGACATTTTGCAAAGTATTTGTTTTCCTTTCTAAAAGGAAATTATCAATGTTCCCATGAAAATAAACATTTACGGAAATTGCCAGTACAACACGTGCTATACATGTTATACGGGATATACCGACCGAAACCAACGAAAACAACTAACGTTATGTACAAACATATATAGGAACAATGAAGTTGGTAGACACCAATATTGAGAAGAAAACATGCTACTTGTTCTGGTAGAAAAGATGTTTAAATCGGCAAAAATGATTGCGATTTAATGAAATGATACTTGGTTGTTCCCCTCCACTGATCAGAATTCATCCTTTCAGCCATTTGTCCCTGAGACTATAAATCCAATACAAATTCTGCTTATAACTAATCCATGACATACAGTAGTTTTCTTGCAGACCGCGCTGGTGAGAATGGATTTATCACTGAGTATCAGCAGCCCAAAATCCGTGCACCTTTTCTCACCACATGTTTCAAGTTGTCTTCTTACTCTAACTACTCTTTGAAAAACATTGTATTTGGATATTTTATAGACTGAACTCCCTAAACGCCACGTATAGACATATTTATTTGTTTACATTGTACGGTGGACTGGACCATATTTCCCAATTTCATTTGTAAACAAATAGTAAATCTTCAAACTGATAATCTCAAATCGTTTGGTCCGTCCATTCAAATCGCTAGTTTGATTTATTTGGATGTTGATCCTTTGTTTGTGATTTCGTATTGCACATGCTCTATAGTCTATAGTTTGTACTTAAAGATGTTTAAAACAGTATGGGCAAATGTGATGGGTAAATTAAATCGCACAATTATTGTTGAGTCGTGTTTTCCAAATGTGTGATGTTTTCGGTGTTGGGTAAACTTTAAGCTCTAGCTGAAAATTGGCTATACATCGAGTCATTCAAGTTGGGTATTTTTGTTACAACTTTTGGATAACTCAAATGTATTCATTGTTGGGCATTATGAGAACGATAACCTCATTGTTGGGAATATCCGCTTATCGCCAATTACAACTGTTAGTGAATAGGGAGCATGACTGGCGCTTTGGTCCAACTGCTACAAAGCTGTTTAATTGTTAGTGTAAACCCACGCGACAGAGCATTTATCATCATTGTTATTAGGTAAATAGGCCACTAATTCTCACTAGCTTCAGTAAATATCACAATATAAAAGACACACAAACAAACTATATCACATGAGTTGGGAAATCACTCAACTTCAATGCGGAGAGGGCTAAATTTAACTTAACATTTTACAAAATTTAACAAATAAACTAAAAGTATCAAATACAAAGATCAATAATAGGAACACGTAATTACACAATTAATTATCTGCGGTTCGCGCCAAAAACCTAGGCAGCGTCTGCCATCTTAATAACGATAATAACGAAGTCTTATATAGCGAACGTATCTACCTATAAGGTACTCAAGGCGCTGAAACAAAGATAAACAACCAGATGTGGGATTTGTAAAGAAGGAATTATAATGTGAATAATCAAAGCGCCCACAATGGGAGACAATGCAAACCAAGGAAAATGAAACAAGAATAAGTCTTAGGCGATAACTGTTTAAACAATAAAGCACTTGTGAATCTCCTTAACATTATCAATTGTGAAATATATGAAATAAGTCTGTCTTAAGGACATTCAATATAATCGTAAGCTATGTCATCAATAATTAACAATAATTAACGAAATAATAGCAAATAATCACTAAATGAAAGTATTAATGTTAATGAAAGTGTAAATTTGAGTTTAGATAAATGATATTTTTGAAATATAAGTTGAAAATCATATGAAGACGAAGACATGTAAATGGATCTTCGACAGAAAACAGTGTGAAGGTGGAAGCGCGCGATAGAAATGCAATCGTAGAGGGCGCTTCCTCAATTTGAATAATAATGCAGTTGAGTAAAGAGTAAAGGTAAGTATGAACTAACAAATAAACTGGGGTGTTAAATTATCAGTTAATAATTTCTAAGCCGTCACGTATGTAATGCCGGGTTTTATTTATTCATTTATTGTTTTCTTTTGTAGGATATTTTCAGCAATGTTTCGATGAAAAATAACAAAAACATGGGCAACATATCTTTACACAAATTAGTATTGACTTATTGACTGACACAAACAATCTGAACCATAGAGCAAGGACTTGCTCTATATCTGAACATACTGAACGTAGGGTAAATTAACTGGATATAATTGAGACAAAAAACATGATTGATACATGATTAACTATACATTCATTAGATAACTAATTCTCACTAGCACCAGTAAAAATCATAATATAAAAGCCAAATGAGTCAGGAAATGAATCAACTTAAATTCACTCTAGCATCAGTAAACATCCTAATATAAAAGCCAATAAATGAAACCAATCAACTTAAATGAGGAGAAATCACAATTTTACCAAAATATGTATCGCCAGTGTTTTACGTTATTTTACCGATAATTTCCGGCAAGTGTTGTTTTAATCGGAACATTGTTAATTTTATTTTAGAAAGGAAATCAAATACTATGAAATGAAATATTTTACAAAATCATTTTTTAGAAATTTTGTTTTACAGTCAATAAGTGCCCCAATGATTTATGATGGGGACAAACCATAAATAATTTCGGGACATTATTTGATGTAAATCCCTGTTATCCGTCCTGAAGTAAAATGTTCCTATGAAACGGAAAATTACCGGTGATGTATCTATAAAAAGTATCAACTGACAACACAATATCTTAACATAATAAACGTTAAGGAAATCAAATTTATGTAATCGAAGGTATTTTTTTTTAATTTATAAAAATATTATTAAACCTCAATCAGGGGCGTAGCGAAGGCATTTTCTTTGGGGGTGTGGAGTCAATTTGCTGACTGACATCAGAGTCACATGTCTACAAAATGACAATGTTAATGTGAATATAGGAAGGATGAGTTTCTTTGAACCAAGTTTTATTGAAATATGGGTTGAAATACTTGGGGGACAGCGGCTCTCTACTTTCATGGTAAAATTATGGTTTATTCTGTAATGTAGAAGATAAGAATGCAAAGGAGAGAACGGTAAGATGGTCTCTTGTCTTCGGTCAACATTGGACTCATCCGTTATTTACACAATTATATTAACAAATCGTTTCCCAAAATGAACTCAATAAAGTCACATTTTATGCGTTGAAATAGCTCATAAATGCTCTCACAAATCCTCTTGAATGAACAGTTTCCCTGAGCCCTTAAGCGGACCCGCATCGCTCTCCACGCCGTGAGTTCGAAAAATTTCGCTGGCTTGCTTGTTTCGATTTACGCACCCCCACCACTTTCAAAATAAGTCCGCCGCTGTTGCATGCAGGCTTTTCAGGGGGGAGGGGGGGGGGGACATGGCCCGTCTTTATCAACACTTTTGAGTTAATGATTGGGCCCCTTGTTCAAAATTCCTGGCTACGCCTGTGATATCATGTTAAAATCCTCATGTTATCACTAACCAAATAGTAACATTTTTATTTAACACTTACCTGGTGTAAAGCTGATGATCCGTATCAATCTCTTCCCTAAAAATGATTGTGTCTGAGGTGTTGTCTCTTTTAGGAAAATACATTGTTTTTGATTGCATAAAGACAAATTCGGGTTAACGTGTCGGCGCTCTACCAACTGAGCCATCTATCCCTATGTTGGCGATCCACTTCTAATCTTGTGGTTGATTTGATTATTTAAAAAAAATCAATTGTTTGTTTGACTTAAGGAAATACTAACTATTTCCTAAATTTCACGTTAATAATATTAATGTATTTTTTATGGTTATGAAATAAAGGATTCCTCAAAAGTGTCAGTAGCACTTTAGCTGAATAAGGCCTGTGATGAAGATCTTGATAAGACGATTAAGAAATGTTAAGATTTAAATGTGGGAGGAAAACCCGGACAAATATTCTGTTGGAAAACCCACGTTATCAGGTTGGGACCGAAAACCCTATCCTCTCGTTGGAGTGGAATTCGAACCCGTGTCCACGGAGGTGAAAAGGCGAGTAAAGTATACCACTGCGTCAACCTGATCCCCCAAACTTTCACATATTGGTTGTTTTATGTTTATATTGAATCAAACAGAGAAGTATACTTGCCAACATTCCCAGTGTTGTACCTTCCCTAAAGCATAAAGCACTGTGCATCTCGAATATTATTTATCTTTGATTGTATACATACTGTTTGCTTCCACTCCCAGTATAAACATGTGACATGGTATCTACACTGTACCAGTCTACGATACATCAAATTTGTGACTAGATGGTGATTAAAACTCAATGTTGGGTTGCTTTAAGTTGTATCATCTGTGTTTTTCAATATTTGTACCGGTAATTTTATTTTTGATCGGAACGTTACTATTTAACTTGCGGAAACAAAAACGATTGTTTTTTAAAATGACACTTTTAACAAACAAACAAACAAAAATAAATAAATAAATAAATAAAAAATGCGAGAAGCATATTTTTACAGCAAATAAAAATAAATAGGACATGGTGGAAACAATTTTTTTAACGTGGAACAATTATTGTTTTAAACTTTAATTCAACACAAATTATTATTTGCAATTATTTACAAGAAACACAGAATTCGAGGAAGCGGAGTATTTATATATGAAGCGTATCAGTCTAGATATACTTAACTCCTTCTCAATGGCATTTTACGCAAACAAAATTCTATGGTTCTTTTAACCCTATCAAACTTGGACTATTCTTTCGCTCTCAGACCTGGGGGAGTCTCATTGTGCCCCCTCCATATTTTCTGTATTCAACAGCCGATTTTCAACTTCGTAGGCATGATTGATTTGTTTTAAATATTTTGACCCAAAATTGTTTTTTTTAACCAGAAGTACAATAAAGGCAAACATAATAACATCCATGGTACTACTGATGACACAAATTTATACAATGAGCAAAACAAAAAAATTAAAGTTTTGGGGTCAAAGATACCAAAGAAATATCTTTCCAATAACACTTTGTATTTACAAACGAACATCAAATAACTAACATATCAACGTCTGAGATCTGGAATCGTATCGTACAATCATCATCTCAAAGTATATGAAAATTTGCTATAAAGGAAAAACTTCGTTTTCACAAGAAAATCAATTAGCGCAATTATTTCATTCAAGCTATTTAAAGAATCAAACATATTGGTTTTTAACTTACAGTAAATAGTGATGTTGGTTACAGGCTGTTGTGGAGTGGAATATGGTCAGTGAAGTGGGCTTATTGAGCCATTGGCCTCTGCCATGGCCTTGATTGCAGGTTTGCCGGTGGATGCACACAGAGGCGTAGCGAAGGCATTTTCTTTGGGGAAGTGGGTGGAGCTAATTTCCCGAATGACATCAGAATTGGGGGAGGCGCAAATTGTGTGTTGGTAAATTTACCGATACAACTTTAATATGACCAGACATATTTACTTGTTTTTTCCCCACAGTTGCCTTGTGACCCTTTACCATAACAAGTAATTATACCACAACACAGTTGGTTAGGACCCAGACATTTCATACGAGTTTTTTTTAAGAGTTTGCTTCCAACCTGTTCAGCTGTATCTAAGGAGATAGTTTCCAATCCAAAAATTAACAATAAAAATGTTTTCATATTGTTGGGTAAATACTTGACTATAAAAGAAATCGCCCGCAAAATTGCCGCCATGCCTCCTTGCCTTGGAAAAGTCCATTTAGCGACGGCGTCTTTAACCAGAAACGACATAAACGAGTAATTAGCCCTCTGTTGACTAAACATGTCCAGTCTGTGTTGTATGCATTGTTGTCTTTCTCTGAATAAAATTCAGTGTCTAATTAGGTTGGTTCGATGATGTTTTTGAGCATTTTTTTTTAAATTATTTTTATAATCATATGAAACTATATGTTTTAGAAAATTAAGCAGTAAAATATTGACACAGTAAAATACTTTTTATTTTATTTTATTTATTAATTTTTTTTCGCACCTTTGGGGAAGAAGACCGACACTAGCCAGAGATTTATTAATGTGGAACCTGGGCTCATTCACTAATTAAGTAGTTATCACCTGAAGCCATTATTGCTTGGTTCCGGGCAACTCCGATGTTGACAACTTATCAATTCGTCTTGAATATTCAACATAATTTTATTTTTTAAATGTTTTCCCCTACAAATATCTGAATGTATAGCACGTGTTTTTGGTCTATTTTACATGGCACATGACCCTTCTTTGTCAACATTCTTGAGTTATGAGTTCAAAATTCCTGGTTACGCCCCATGTGATGAATTCAAACGCTGAATGAAAATGCCGCTTCTATGTGTCAACTATGTGACGTTATGAAAGGGCGAGCTATTCCTCGTGAAAATAATGACAATGCAGGCTAATAAACAGCTAGGGCTGCTTGTAACCAGGGGATACATGAAAGATGGCACGATCGAAGGCTTTAAGCAGCGGTTCCCGCCAAAACTTTGGTGACGACCACCATATTGGGAAAATGTACATTAAATGCAATGTGAAATGTAAAATTAATGCATTTAAAGTTAAAACAATCTGACATCACCTTAGATAAACTTGTAACTATAGGAATATTTACAGAGATGTATTGGTTAAACGGGTGGCTGTTACTTTCTGAAAGCTCGAGGGACAACATTTAACAAGAATACAACAAGAATCATCGAATAATCATAAAATATGGTTTAACTGAAGGAAACTGTATACTAATTTCTTTGGACTGCATACATGCAAATTTAAGTTATAAATACAACAGATGTAGAAGATAAGGCAAAGGAGAGAATGGTATAATCATATGCTAGGCTATGTCGCCTTCGGTCAACTATTTTGAATGATCCGAAGAAAACCCGCAATCAATGGTGTGCTCGGTTGATTGTTGCTTAATATGAATTGTATTGAAGATTATTTACATAATTTATGAAGAATAAGTGGATGACGTAGCCCAAATGAATAATACATCAAACTGGTTACATGTATAAGTGAACTTACTCAAACTTAAAGTGGGTACTTGTCATACATGTACTAGAAGGAATGTTTGAGTGAGCAAAGGTAGTAATGGATGTTAAAGAATAATAAAACACAGAGACTCCTGACATTTACAATGAAAGTATATAACACATTGAACAACCACCATGGATATTAATGGTTAAATAATTCAAACCGTGATATCCAATTTAAGACCAGTTATTATAACATCTAGAAATAGTATCATTATTGTTATTAAATAAGTCATTATCACTAGCATCAGTAAATATCACAATATAAAAACAAACAAAAACGTGTATATAAAATGAGTTAGGAAATCAATCTACTTAAATACGGAGATGGCAAAATTTAAACTTATTGTTGGACATTATCATCACGATCAACAGGGCATGGAATCGGAGTGCTAGTTTTAGATTAACTCGGTCCCTGAAAATATTACTCCACATGATAAGGTCATATTATTGGTGATACTGCATAAATAAGACAGCAATTTTCAGTCACTGTGTTCATCTTAAACTAGGACACCGATTCCATTCCCTGTTGAAAGTCTGCTCTGATCGTGACGTTATTGCCCCTTTAAACATGTATCGCTGTATTAGTTATGTTACCCGTAATTTCTGGCAATTGCAAAACATTCCAAATTTATATTAGAAAAACGTATACTTTGAAATCGGCTATTTCATAAAATATTTGTCAGAATCTTGGTTTTAAAGTAATTAAGTGCCCAAATTATGATTTATTTTTAAAGTATTTTTTATTATCATATACAAAAAGGACTTGTATAATTAAATAACTAATAACTAATTGTTTATTAGCATAGTTAATAGTCACGCTGTCAACAGTCACGCTCGCCGCTCATGTAAAGGGTACCAAGTTCAAATCCACGATATTTCATTTTTGAAAATACACACCATAAGGAATATTCCATTAGTGTCCTGTCACGTCATCATGTGGCGATGACAGTGGTGTCTTTTGTTGTTCAGACGAAGACGCCGGTTGAATGAATCTAGCATCATTGGCAACAGTGGAAGTGATTTTTGCCTCATTTTGGCCTCATAGGAATAGTTTAATGGTCCATTGCAATCCAGGTTGAATAACAAACCGATTGATGACACCAAAATAAGCGGGCCCGCAATTATTGATTAATTTTTTATTGTTTTTTATTTATTTATTTCACAAAACAAACTGAACACGTGCACATAGGTAAATGAGTTATACTCATAAAAGTGTTTTTTTAATTTTTTTTTTAAATTATTATTATTGATATTGTATACATTATAATGCACGCAAGTGTTCTCTTTCGAATGATTTTGTAATTCAAATTTCCCCACACATGTATCTACTGAATAATACAGAGGGCGCTTAAAATAATATGCCCCTGTCAAATGTCACGATTAACCCTATCTACCAAACTTTAGCTGAACGGTCTACCAAGTAATTATTTAAAGGATAAGTATTGTCGAAATCGCACCCATCTTCATGGAAGGCTCGGTAGATTAGTGATCTTTTGCTTGATGCACAGAATACATATTAGGATAACAATCTTTATTCTCACAGGAATGACCATGTATGATTGTAGGCCCTTTCTGTTAATCAAATAATGTGATATTGTGTTGGCAATAAATGAGTTTGTCTTCAATAATAGTATAGTTGAGGTTATTATGTATCAATGAAGTATTTATATCAATGAATATAATTCTGAAATCAGTGAAGTATTAAAATCAGAGTCCAAAATGGTAAAGCAATACCGACAATAGCAACATGCCACCCATGAAATGATTTTGAAGGTACATGATATACAAGCTCAAAACAGAGACCAATGGTGTGCAGAACCTGTTGGCACACCACCACAACACACCCCCACCCCATTCAATGTTGAGGTAAAACCAAATTTTCATTGGAAACATTTCACAGTGTGATATCACTTAACAAACAGTGGACAAGGGGAGGGGATTTCTTCTCATAAAGTTATGTTACTGTGTCAAGGTGTGCCAACAGTTTTGGTCACCATTGTAGATGCCATTATTGTTTTCTAGCTTAAAGGGACAGAGCAGACTTTCAACAGGGCATGGAATCGGTGTCCTAGTTTAAGATGAACACAGTAACTGAAAATTCTTGACTCATGTATGCAGCAGCAAAGGTAATTTGACCTTATCATGTGGGGTATTATTTTCAGTCACTGAGTTAATCTGAAACGAGCACTCCGATTCCATGCCCTGTTGATCGTGACGATATTGCGCCTTTCATTTAAATTATTAACACTAATGAAAAACACTATTGTTTTCTATACACTCACTGGCAATAAGTATTGCAACATTGAAATTCACACCAAAGACTTTTTGAAATTTGAAAATACTTTTGGCCAGTGAGTGTATATAAAGACTATAGGTAAAACTCACAAAGATCCAGGGGCCCTCAGCAAAAATAAACTTAACACTAACTGTCGCCCTATCCTCAGTGGTTTTTTACGGGCGGACCGGAGTGTACAATTATTATGATCTAGTTCCGTGCTGTGCTGCACAAAAAATACTAAATACGTCGACTAGGGTCCGTGTACATACCGTCTTTTTGATTACCGTTTTCAAGTTATGCACAAAGTTATGCACAAAGTCAAATCTGATGCTGACACTTTCATTGTCAGAATGACCCGGGTCACGAATTTTGACCCGGAATTGGATCATATCGGCTGATCTAATTCCGGGTCAAAATTAGTGTGACCCAACTTTTTGATGAGTCCTTTTGGTACGGAAAGTGTCCGGTCAAATATAACCTGGATTCCGGGTCTGATGAGATAAGCACGCCTTCTATGTATTAAGAATCCTATGGAAAGCAATAAAATAAAAACTCCAGTTTAAACTGTTTCAATTTTCACAGATACGAGACAACACAATGTAATTTGAAGGATAACTGTAAAATGATCATATGATAATAATATGCATTTATTTCTCTTTTCTTGAAATTACACATGTTTATAAATAGTCATTTAAAAGTTATTGAGCTTTGTTTAATATCTTTACACCAACTTGTGTTAATGGGCTTCATGGTCAGTACTTAACTTGAACTATCCCAATGCTCTCATAAAATAAATAGCTCAATTTACATTTGTACAATATTTGGGTGATCTGATGAAATGGATACCTGGGCTAAAAGGCATCTAAGTACATACCTAACCCCATCCCCTAGGATTCGCACCCATACAATTACAACTGGGGGTATGTTTACATACATGTAGCCCAACCAGGGGTTCAGAATCGGCGATATACATTTTCCAGGTTGTTATTTTTATTTCGTTATTTTTTTTGGGGGGGGGGGGGGCTACCCCCTCCTGGGCAAGTATGGTAATAGTCACAAAGCATGCACTGAAGAACACTGGAATGGTAGCGGAGAGGTTACAGGTGCTAATCCCAAATCTGATCTTTATTTATTTATTTTGTTTTCAAACATGGTCAATCAATTTCATTTGCCCTTATTAAAATACAAATATGTAAATACCAGAAACCAAAACAAAAAAAGCAACATGGGTTGTTTTCTTCTGAATTCATATTACTATTTTATTTGTAAACCTCAAGTTCAATATTGTAATCAGAGGCTAGAGCCGACATTCATTCATTATTTAATCAAATTAACCGTTTGAAGACGGCATTGGGTCTCTTATGAGAAATTTACTTTTTAAAGTAAAGGTTATTGATCTTCAAAGTCTCATAAAATGGCTATCCATGGTTAAATCTTGCAATACAATTCATAAAATAGGAGCAATGCACCAATTCATGACTAAAAGTAATTGCAGAAAGTGTGATGTATGCAGCTTTCGTGACAAATGATTTGGTGCAAGTTGAAATGTGTTCAACTTTTTGATGTCACTATTCGTTTCGCATTTGGATGAACCTGGCTTAAGACTACTGGGTAGTGGCTAGACTAGCACCCTGTCCTCAAGAAAAGAGACAGGGGTGTATCCCACTAAATAAACTGCCATAACAACCAATGCTAAATACAAAATATTAAAAAGTCATTAAAAAATCTTAAAATTTTTT
The DNA here is from genome assembly GCA_029582265.1 of Zoroaster sp. YZ-2022. Classification (NCBI taxonomy): domain Eukaryota; kingdom Metazoa; phylum Echinodermata; class Asteroidea; order Forcipulatida; family Zoroasteridae; genus Zoroaster; species Zoroaster sp. YZ-2022. The sequence goes on from CM055822.1 coordinate 8,257,173, forward strand.
AAATAAAAAAACAAACTATTGATTGATGTGGATTTTCCAGAGGCCTGTCGAGTTATTCTCATCCCAATGGAAACCTCCCTCTACACTAGTGAAAATACCCACACTGACAAGCATCCATTTTGGAGAAAGGCCTTACGCTTGAAATCAAATTAGGACCACTTTTCAGGGCCTTCTGTATCCAAAATACTCAAAAATGGAAGTCAAGGATCCCCAGGTCATGATATTGGACCATTTTTACATAATCCCTCAAATGTATGGGCCTCAAATCTTTGTTTTTCAGAAAAACAAAGAATTTCTCACTATTTAGTGGGGTGCACCCTTTAAAGAAACAACTTTTTTTTCTAATTTGACTTGGGAAACACTCAGGACATCTAGTGTATTCCTGTGGTAATATTTCTGGGGAAAAATATAAAAATATTGCCCCACTGAAAAATGACAGGTTTAAACATACTTTGTTCATCTATCATGTTATGTGCAGTTTCAAATGGATAACCAGGCATCATGCATATATCAGTTTATTCCTCGTATTCAATGTTTTCCTTTCAATGATTCTAAAACAAAAAATTGTTTGCTCCATGAACATTTCAAAAATACTTCTTATTTCTTATTATGACAATATGGGAGTTTTACAAAGTTACCCCTGTTAGGGGCGGATCCGGATTGACAGAAAAAGGGGGCCTATAAAGGGGGCCTATATTCATATACATAATGAAACATAAGTGGGCAAATAACCAACCTTCCTCATAATGTGAACATTTCTTGGAAAAACTGTAAAATGCGAGTTGTTTCATCGCATAAATAGACTACAAATGAAAGGAACAATCCCCAAACACTGCATCCCTATATACAAAATACAGGCCCCTCTAACGAGAGAGTCAATCAAAAATTATAAAACAAACACATGTCTAAGAATAACGTTGTTTACTGTAATTTTCACCACAGACATGTCAATAAATTCCCCCCCTCCCAAAAAAAAATAAAAATTATTTGTTATTGTCTCAGCTGTGTATTTCATAAGACACAAAAACGTACACAAGAAATACCATAGACAAGGAGAAGCAAAGCAGTTTGTCTTCACAATACCGGGGTAGCAGCTGCTGGTATGAGGAGGCTTGATCTTGATGACTGCAATAGATGCAACTGTTCTCTCACAAGATGCCCTGCAAATATTATCAAATAAATATTTAACACATTATAACTTCTGTAAAAGTGAACACGACAAAAACATCTGAAACTGTAAGGAGCCTCTGAAAATTAATAGTGAAGGGTAAGGGTAAGGGAGGGGGAATGGTTAGGGTTATAATCAAAGTCTTAATGTTTACAACTGAAATCATAATAAACCAATTGGCTGTAACTTTTACCTCAGTTAGCTATAACCCAGTCATCAGATTAGAATAAAATTCCTAATTTAAGGGGCAAAGCTTATTTAAATAATTGAAAAGTTTCAAAACATTATTGGAAATGGGTAAATGAAGAAAAAAAACTTTTGTAAATAAACTAAAAATAATAGTTGCATTGGTTGCGAAGTGCACTGGTTTAAAGACGTTGCTTGGAGCAATTGCGGTGTATGCAAAGTGTATTATTAGGGGACTATTGTGAAGTAAAGGAGAAAAGAATACTCTGACACATAGTCTGAATTATTACCTCTGTGATATATTGATGAATAAACCAATTAATTTGAGTTGTGCTGACAAATATTGATCAGACCTGTGTGGACTTAAGTAAGACTAATTGCGGTGACACCATGTGAAATTCTCAATTGAGTAGTAATTAGTTCTGAAAAGAACTGGAGGTACAACTCGACGTTTCGATCAGTGTGCTCTGATCATCCTCAGGACCGACAAAGGGATTGCCAATCAATTATTAATCAACGGTAGATTTTCTCCAAAACGGACTTGCACCTTGGCCTTGAGATTGCTCTGAGGATCATCTCCGGTCTGAGAAAGTAATCAGACTTAGGATTTCCTGCCACAGTATCAATTGAGTCATTTTGTAACTAATCCACATACCTTTTTTTATTGTAACTGTCCTGAAACTGCCATCACCCAAGATCAAAACTGAATCTCCAGTATCTGGCATAATTCATGAGCCTCAAAGTGTGACGTCAGATCTTCAGTCTAGGTAGTGGGTAGCACATCCTATCGTATCCATGAGTTCTACATTATGATACGGTGTGCTACCTAGACGTACATGAATGCTGTAAAGAGACAATTACAGATAACAAGTCTTAGAAAGACGTCACTCATGCTATTACTTTTTAGTGGTTTCCCGCCTACCAGCTGAAACACTTTAAAGGTCATACATGTCAATTCAATATGTAAAATAAGAAGTCTATTACCTGTATGAAGTGTGCCACTAGCCTGTAGTAATGTGTATTAGTCTACATGTTATATTGGTAGTTTTTATTGTTTGCCAAGAAAACACACTAAGCAAGTAATTTATCTACAAGCGCAGGACACTTCAATTCTACTCAAGTGATTTCAACAGTATGCATTGCCAATAAACCTGTACAGTTAATTCATGGTAAAATGCTCTCAAATTTAATGCTGTTCTGTGCCTAATCTCTATTAAGATAAGTTTGTACAATAGAACAATGCTGTTTACAACAGCCCATTATTGTAGCCAAATGAACATGCAACATTTAGCAGTGCTAGCTAACCATACTTCTCACTAACTATTTTCACTTGGGTTTGAATTTTGATATGAGTAGATTTAACCAGAGCACTGAATCTTTTGCAACACCAACAATAAACTATTTCTTTAAAGGAAAGGGCACCCATAACAGTTGTAGAATATTATAAAAGAACAAAACAATAAACTTTTACTCACTTGTTCTCCTATTTGTTTTTGTCTCTCGTTGAATATCTTGGTTTTGACTGCTCTGATTTGTTTTCCGTTAGTGGGACGACAGCAAGTATATGATGTTTTAGAATAAAGGTCTCCACAGTCTGCTTGGCTACAAAATGTTAAAACAATAAATATATTATTATGACTTGTTGAGTTCAGTGTTTTCATATCTTAGTGCATAATGATTTTCTCATCTCTGCAAGTGCATCCTGTGATAGCAATGCTAATCTTGTGAGGCTTAATGAATTATGTATTCCTGCATTTTTTTAAATTCATCAAGTGTTCTACAAATAGCTAAGACTATTAAAGGATTCCAACACTAAATGGTTAAATGGTTGCCACAGCACATGAAGCAAATAATGGACATCCACACAAACCTTTGATCAGGCATGGTGGTGTTGCTGACCACACTCCTGATTGTGAGACTTAAACAGCATAGTGATTCCTTCTCACTGTACATAATTGCAATGTTTGTATTTAGTTGTGATTCAATACAAATCAATTCTGGTTTACACATGTCTCAGACAATTTGTTAACCTCAGATGGTCCCCAGATAATCATTTACACATTTAGGGATCAAGGGCAACACCAGTCAGGTGAAGGTCAATAACATTATCCGTCATATTTTCAAACTCGAAGAATTTTAAAAGAGTTATTTTTTCATATCTAAAAACAATCCTGCTTAAAACAGTTTTGAGATGATTATAAGGATATAATGAACAATGTATAACAATAGCAGGATTTCTAGCAAACCCATACTTAAACAAAATACAAATGTAAATGTGATTTCAGGCATTTCAGGCATTTCAGCAGACTCATATGACCAAGTAGGACAAAAGTTAGCCAGAGATTTGAAGAAATAAAAAGTGGGACAAAAGAAAGAAAATTGGATGAAAAAAGTATGACAAAAGAAGGGCTCTGTAGGGTTTACTATAGCCTTCACACAACAAGTCGCACACACAAATCACAAAAGTATATTTCCCCTTGTGGAGCTTTAATTAACACTTACAAAGTGTCATGGAAATGAATTGTTCAATTTTATTACATTTACTTGACTAATTTACATCTGCACACTAATTTTAAGTAGGATTTGCAGAGGAAAAGGTAGAAGAAATAGGATGGATGGAAATCCTGTATCACTCATGATTAAACAAGTGTAAACAAGTTATTGCTTTACTTACTTGGGAGTGATCCTTGTGTCCACTTTTGTCCATGATGTAGTGTCTAAATTCCCGTTTGACAAGCCATGTTTCTGCTGGTTTCAATCTTGTGAATGACCTTTCTAATAAGTTAAATAAAAAAGCACACATTTTAGTCTTTACAGGTAGGTAATGTGGGAAAGCAACATTTAGAAAAAAACGGATTAAAAACAGAGTTAAGTATAGCATTAGCATGTATAAACCAATGTACATGTACAGTGTATGTAGGTTGGCTTTTTAGTCCCTACCAGACTACGTAGGTTTTCTCTATACCTATTCAGGGCTGGTCCCCGCCCCTAAAACTTCATTATTATTATCAGAGACATGGCATGGTTGCCATGACAATGGGAATCAGTGATCTTGATTGACAGACTAAAACAAAGTCCATGTAAAGCCAGTAAAAGGATCTAAGTGGTCACAGGTAGTAAAAAGAGCAAGCCTGAGTGACGATGTATATACCCACTGCGTATTGGAAGTGAATGTGACAATACTAGGCTAATTAAGGAATTATTTTATGATAGCTGCACATGTATCATTTTGCAGAGTTGAAATGACTCAAGAACACCAACATGACCACAGTCAGGCATCCCCCCATGTGGCAAGATGGTATTAATTGTTCAGGAGGGGGACCCCCCATGACAACATCATACAACAGCAACAATAATCAAGAGATACTCTATTTTTTTCAAACTATAACAACATGTGCTCATCATCGTTAATGTTTTGATCTGAAGGACGTAAACACAACTATAAACATGTCATCAAAGTTTCCATTCCAATGGTATTACCTGTAGAAGATCGCATGCTGCTGCACATTGATGACGACTTCAAAGCTTGGTGTTGCTTACCAACAGGACAGAATTCAGATCTCAAAGGTTCCTCATCATCAACTGGGCAGGATGCAGACCCTAAAGGATAAAAAATACATGTATGAAATTTACCAAATTTAGTTTTAAAAAATGCAGCAACCTAACAACAAGGACACATTCATGTTTGCTCTCTTTAGCTGAATTTGAGACACCGAGTCAGAATTGAGAAAGCACAATTTCTGCAGACATGGCGGGGAGGCTACAATTAGCTTAGATATCCAGGGAACTTGTTTGGAAAAAGGGTTGATAACTTAAATGAAGTCTACTTCATCCAATTTGGCACAGATATTGTTAGGGAAGGTACAGCAGTGGTATTTGGTAATTTGGGCAAATCTGCTTTAACATACATGTATATGCTTGAATTCTTTGAATCAAGCTGGACCACTGTTGCACCTTCCCTTTAAGAAAGAAATTGAAGCAAGCCACATAACCAAAAAGATTAACAGAAAGTATCTGAAGTTCTAATACAACAGCTATTCACTGTGTATAATCAGCCATTATTTCTATGATAATCACAGTGTTATATCAACTTAAATAAGGCAGTTTAATCTATTTATGTTACGGTTGTGTGTCTATTTGGTCCATGGTGGAGTGTTGTGGCCGAGCGGTCTAGCTTACCGGACTCAAGTTCTGGTGTTAGCAGCAGAATGTGGTTTCGAATCCCGGCCGTGACACTTGTGTCCTTGAGCAAGACACTTGACCATAATTGCTTCTCTCCACCCAGGGGTTAAATGGGTACCTGTGAGGGCAGAGTTGGATTGATTAGCCCTATATGCGCTGTAATGGCAGCAATTGAGCTCTATACTCCCCAGGGAGCTGAGATGGTTTCAGGAATGATTTATGAGCCTTATGAGCCGTATATGACCAGGGGTAATGATATAATGCGCCTTGAGCACCACTCAGTTGGTGGATACGTGCACTATATAAGTCCACACATTATTATTATTATTATGATCACAGCATGCAATAGCTCTATGATCACAGTGCAGTTGATAAAGAGGAAATTGATGCAGAGTTGATGTAAAGAAAGTTTTTTTCTTGGGTAAATGTTTAACACAAACTAACTGTTGACATCAATGAGATTCAAAGGACCAGGACAACATTTCTGGATTTCAGCAATATTTGTTAAAAATACTAATATTCCCAAAACATCCACAAAAGTTAGATATTTAAAACTGTTCGTCAATTAACACTATATTTTTGAGATATTGTACCCTGATGATGGAATTATTCACATGGATTCCTACCATTTTAGCTCCCAAAGATGGCAGCAAACTGGCTAAACCCAACAAATTGGCTGTTACCCAAACAACTGAAAACCTCACAGTTTTATTCAAACAATGTTTGGATTTACCATAAATTCATCACTGGTTATTCATTTTAATGGTAAGAAATTAACATTGATTTGATAATTTCTTTAAGAAACAAAAACAAATCATAACAGCACATGGTATAACAACTTCTTGGTTGACTTCATTTCTGTTAACTTACTATGCACTTACTACAGGGGATCCATAAGTTATTGAAAGAAACTGCTGAAATAATTCAAAATCAAAATGTGAAAAATGGTATTACCTGTAGAAGAGTTGCAGCAGCCTATTGATGATGACTTCACAGCTGGTTTTTGCTTACCAACAGGGTTGGATGCAGCTTCCCTTCTGAAAAATATAACATTGCAGAATTATGTGTTAAATGACAGTGCTGCGAGAGCACTTTATTTAGTCACATTCAAAATGTTTCATATGTTTCAGAAGATACAATTTCTCACGCTAACAAATACTGAAAAGTTGGATTAGGAAACAACCCACTGTTATGATGTGAAACATGTAAACCACTTATTACCTGATGTTCCGTCTATGTTACTCACTATTTGCCAACTGATGTTATCTCTCTGATTGCCATGGGACACTGGTACACATTTTGGTTAATATCATTTTGGTTAATAAACATACAATGGCTCTTCTTGCAATAATGTTTTATTTGAAAAATTCCCGTCATTAGTAGCAATGCCTTGTTTTTTCCTATTAATCATGTTTTTTTTTCACAGTTTTGTATTTTGTTGCGTACCAACAGTACAATCATTAATTTCAAGAGAGTCATATGATACAGAGTTTCCAGCATTGAAGAACAGTACATATACTTCATTCTCTATGGACATTATTGTTTATATTGAGGGTGAATCCAAACAAAATGCTGTCAATATCATGTACATGTAATACTCAATGTTGTGTAGTACATCAGTATCCAGTACATAAACCCCATGCTAATTTCATTTAGACTACTCACATGTACCTCTGCATGGTTGTTCCTTTAAATCCATTCTTCTACCTGAACAAGAAGTTAAGACAGAAGCTTAAATAACTGACCAAGCATAATAAAAACTCTTTAACATAAATACTGGTCACCCAGTAGTGGGGACCACACACACGTCCCATAGATGGTGAATTGTGAGGACAAAAAATAATGATGTGGACAGAAAGAAGTCCCCATTTAGCCTTTTTAAATCCTCTCTCAATAAGAAAATGTCTGCATGGCATGGTGTAGACCAGGGCAGAGAGTTGTACTTTATGGATGAACCAAGGATATATTGAACATGGTTTAAAGTATCATCCAAGGACAAAATAATAAAAGAGACGATATGTATGTCCTCATTAATCTTTGTTCTCAGACGTCCTAGGAACACAATCTTGCATAGTCAAGGAAATCTACTGCTCCAATTGCTGTTGGACATTTTGAAGCAATCTTCTTTGGATTTACACACAAAGTACTTCCAAGGACTCTGAGAACAAAGAACTGATGAAGGACCTATTATTCGTTTTGTTATGTCCTTGGACCATACTCTAATACATGTGTATTATTGATAACCAAGGACCTCTATTGTACCCATTGTTGTTGTAATAACTTTCCAAACAATTATCCATTAGCTTGTGGATACTTTAAACAATACAGAACAGGTGTTATAGTGGGATCCTCATCACATTAGTAATGGTTGGGCAGTATGGCCAAAAAAAATCATTTTCCGGTTTCTGGTCTTCGCGCGTGTCACATCAGACCCGCGAGTCAGCTTTTTTATTTTTTTTCATTTTTTTCTATTCTTTGTTTTTGCTATAAAAATGTTCAACTGCAGCCAAAATTGGTGGATTGATTGGCATTCTGCCGTGCTGTGTTTTACACGACATAGGGGTATGAACTTTTGCCTGATTTGTATTTGGCTATAAAGGGAACAGACAGGTCTCCCTCCAAATGTATTCTTGTTAGACAAGAAATCTTCAAACTGACTAGAAGTAGTAACTTCACATTAAGTATCTTTTGTATAATAATTTTGTAATTTAGCAATTACCAAAGATGTACCTTGCCTTTAAGTATGTGCATTGCACCGAGAACAAACTTTAAAGATCACCAAAGTTTGTTTTATAAAAATAATTAAGGAAAGTAATTATAGTGAATCTATGATTAGCAAAGAAAGCCTTGAAGAACATTTGTTATTTATTAACAAATAAATTGGGCATTTAAATTTTTTTATTATTTTTTTTTAGAAAAATGACATGCATGAAATAGAAAATGTTTTCAGATCCATCATTTTTAAGTACACACCTTTGCTTGGATCCATCAAATCATCAGGTGGATATGTCCATCTTGGAGACAGCAATGTATTATCTATGAGTCCTGTTGAGGTGAATGAAATGTATAGCTTCACATAATCAGTACTCACATACAAACTTATTATTTTCTCATCACTACTTACAGTACATGTATCACCAACGCTGATGTTTTTTTCAAGAATACCAAAGTGTGTATAGGGGCTTTATAATATGCGACTCGAGTTGGACTTGAGTTAAAGTCTGATTCATACAAGTCTGCTAGTAAGCACAGGTACATAGCATACACTGTACATACATGTAGATGTACAAAACCAGGTCACCTATAAAAATAATAGATTTATTAACAAAGAAGAAGAATAAAAAGACCTTCAAAGACTGATCGAAAATACAAATGGTCAAGTCCACAGATTTGGCAAACTCCCCCCAGCAAACTCACCCCCTGTCAAACTCACCCCCTACATAACAAACATTAAAATGTTGATAGGAACCAACTTGCACACTAGCCTCAATGGCAACTGTTAAGGGTTTTTCTAGTGATGTGATAGATGATATTCATGTGACTTTTAACATGTTGTCATTGGTGGCAGATCGGGAAGCAACAATATATGAATGTGTACATCACGTCACATATAGCACATACCATACAAATTTGCATAAGTTTACTCATCTATTTCCATTCCTGACCTTCACTATGACACAATAGAAGCAGCCTAATGTTGAGTAGCCTTTAGTCAAGGTGCACGCAGCAACCCCAAAACACAATGTCCAAAAAAGCTACAAGTGCCTTTACAGTCTGTTCTGTGGACACTACTACTGAATTATTCATAAACCTCCGGTAGCACATGTATGATTAATTTATGTTTGCAAATTTATTTAAACCAATCACCATAGGCAAAGTGTTGGGATCATCTATATTTAATTAGATATTATCATAACAAGTTAGTAATAATGCATTAACATTTCTCTCACAAATCGGTAGAGAAATATAAAAAAATCAGAAGACCACAGAACATTATTGAATATTACATGTCATGAACACAAAGGATAAAGTACTGCACTTGACACTTCATAGTTTCAATTTTTACCATTTCTACAATTTAATACTTACATTTTTAAGTTCACAAAACGTTAGCTGGTCAAGGGCACTTTGTTTCACCTCTTTGAATTGCTTTAATTAGTTCCTTGTATGGCTTTATTTTCTATTATTAAGAAAACAAACAAACCGTGGTTCTGTAAGATGGGAAACAGAGGAATTCCTGAGTTTACTCAAATATACCACTAACGTGCATTCGCGTATAGTCGCCACCCCCGTAATTTCACCACCCGTTCCTTCTGACGTCGTGCCACAGCCAAAAACAGATTGACTGACAAATATATACATGTAGATCCGGAAGTGACATCAGATTATCTTTGGTGGAAAGTGTACATTTTTATGTTCATACATGTAATCATGCTTACCGATTGTCAAATAACAGTTCCGATATATGATTGTGCGATGCGCAAACTTTTCCAACGCTGATCATAATACATGCAGTTTTCACACCGCAATTTCAGGCGACGGCAATGCACACACTGCGTGAACTGGTTCTGGCGAGTCAAGTCAAAATCTTTCATGTTATGCTTTCTCGTTTATATTTTTAAGTTATTTGTAAACTGTTTGTTTAAAAATATGGTTTTCATTATTAGTTAAATTACCGGGTTGCGACTATACGATAACTCAATTTTAACCCTTCTACACATGAAGGCCACTCCGATCCACAAAATTCTGTTCTTGAGCAACCTTCAGTACATACAATGTACATGTACAAGCCTGCTGTCCTTTCCAAGTAATCTTACAAAATCAACTGTGTGTCACCCAAGGCCACTGTAAATGTTTGAACATATTAGTATGGCCTGCAATGTATCAATGGGAGACCATTTTACCCTGTAATCTCAGTGGTGTGACAGTGCACAGAAGGGTAACCATAGGAGGCCACTGGCAACAGCTAATGGCTTGTAGTGGCCTGAATGGGTTGTTTCAAAAATTGCACTGATTGTAGGAGGGTTAATGAAGTGGCGAGTTAACGGTAAGTGGCGAAATATGTAATTAGGTTATACACTGCGTGTTAAAAACAGACCGTCATGCCACACACAGCGCGCAGGTTGTAGACCTGCAGCACAGGCACATGACGGACCTCAAGATGATTTACACATTTCCTCGATCAAAGGTCTGTTGGAATATCCACATACTGTACAAGTAAAATGAAACGTAAGCATTGTATTGAAGCATGTGGATCAAGTTTGCTCCACCCACAGCTCGTAACCGACAATGGAAATGGGGTAGAATGTAGTATCCGACTGCCACTTTTTCTCATTAAATATAACCAATAATGTAATCTTACCTACCTAGTAAGGTGGAGAACATATGGATGATGATGGACATATACTTCAAATTATTCCAGGATATTTATTTCATGAAAAATCAGGCATTTTTGGTATACGATGACTTCCTCAGTCATGTCAGTCTGATGTTGTCAACTCCTCCATAAGTGACCAACACGGTCATTGTACATGTGCAGTGGCAACTATAATAGGATCCTTCTATTTTCTGAAGGGGAAGATTTTTTTAGAAGGGAAATTTTTAAATGATAGTTTTCGCTTTCTGTACCCCCAAAAATCAATGGAATCATTTTTTAACTGGTTAGTGGTTGTAAAAAAAATTCCAAAAACCCTTAAAAAGTGGCGGTCGGATACGACATTCTTTCCTGGAAATGACAGGTGGCTAGTCTAAGGTTTAGCTCCGCCCAGCACGTCAGCCATGTGGGCTCTTCCGCACACTGTATTTGCCCTTATTGTTTATATCGCAGGTGGAGAAAGTGTAATTAACTGAATGTATATTTCATATATGTTGAATCCATTCATTGGACTTCGGTTTTACTTGGAGGAACACCCATTTCCGAGGCTGTTCCAGTTATACGATGATTGCCTTCGTGCACATAGGAACAGGTGCAATTAACGCAATGGAGAGTTTAGGAGTTGTCATCGTAAATTCGCCACTTGCGTAAGACCATTTTGAAAGATCGACAAAAGGTTGAATTTAGACTGGAATGATTGTTTATTTACGTTGGAAATAACTAGATAAACTAAGCTATGTTATAAAAAACTTTACGCGCTAGGAAAAAACACAATAATTAAATAATGGTCCAAATAAGCATGGAAAGAATGTCGTGTCCGTCCGCCACTTTTAAAGGTTTTGGGGGGAATTTTTTTGTCGCCACTAACCAGTTAAAACATTATTCTATCAATTTTTCGGGGTACAGAAAGCGAAAACTATCTTTAAAATCCACTTTTATGATGGTTTTCAGACTTTATTTCTCTTCTACAAACATCCTCCCCTTCAGAAAATAGAAGGATTCTATAGTTGCCACTGCGCATGTACAATGACTGTGTTGGTCACTAACAGGGGAGTTTACAAGATCAGACTGACATAGTACCAAAAATGCCTGATTTTTCATGAAATAAATATCCTGGAATAGTTTGAAGTATATGTGACCCGCTCTGTCGAAATGAGACTTGTCCCCCAACGGAGGTTTCCGTGTAATTCGACTCTGAACTTGTGCTCGCCAAAAAAAAAATCGAAAAACATTGCATATCGATTTCTAGGTTTTTATATTTTTAGTTTGATAAAATCTCGATCAATCTTATGGTGGTCTTACCTTTTCATAAAAATATTAATAAATCCATAAAAAAGGACGATTTCTGGACAATGTCTGTATCATGTTTGTCTTTCATGTGGCCTCCGTTAAATCCAAACAGGTCAAAATATCCTTGTTTTCGAGACAGCAACACGAGTATTTCCGTTAACGTTAAACGTACGTGTTTGGTATCAAAAGAAAGGTCATGACCTCAACTGCGCACTGTTGTGGCAATGACTAAGCAGTATGGAGCTCTAATAGTAGTTTTAAGCCGCAAAATAAATAGTTAGCCAACGAGCCGAATCATCGGCAAGGTAGAAGAAATACAGCTCTTTGATTGGACAACAGTAAGCAACCAGTTGTCTGAGCATACGCAGTTTACCAGAAATGAATGACGTCACCCTTAATGACGTACGATCTTTCGGCCAACTCTAGGCCCAGCTTAGCCGGTTATACAGACCAGAGTCTGAGGCCTGGGCCCCGCTGCCCGTAAGCTGGCTATCTGCATACACCTAGCCTATACCTAGTGCATGCATCAGGTACGCCGCGACTCCACACACAGCAGGCGGAATGAATACGCGGGCCGGTGTGTACAGCCGGTGTTTGGTACAAGGGCTGATTAATTATTCATGAGTTGTACATCGAACTATAGCTCGCGCGCTTGCTCTGTGTGTGGACCAAGTTTAATGTTGATTTTCTCCGAAGCGCGAAATTCAAAAACGAAACAGGCCGCCAAGTGATGGTTGTCTTCATCGCTCGATAATTCCGGAATGGAATAAGCTACGGAAATAACATTTGTATCATTGGAAAGCCCGTGAGTTACTTGTTAACCTAGCATACATATCTATGAATGTCAGATCTGGGGGACAAGTCTCATTTCGACGGAGCGGGTCACATATGTCCATCATCATCCACCTTACTAGTAGGGAGGACGAAAGCAACAGCGCCTTCACATCAAAAGTGCTGAAAAAAATCTGTTAGGAGCAATAATTTCTAACTTCAAAAATTTATTTCTCACTAGAAAACAAAGCTACAACTCATTAACACAGTAGATTCATGCACCATTTTCACTGTTTCACACTTTAAAAAGGTTTTGAACAAATTTTACCGTCGAGTTGAAGATGAAAACGAAGCCCGAAAATGGCCCAAAGCAGAAAATCAACTGTCAAATTCGCCACTCAAAAATGGTCCAAAAAAATTTGCGGTAAGACCCATTTTTATATATGGCGGGGACTTTGCATTCCAATCATCAATCCTGACGATCTTGGTATCAAAATAGCTTAAAATTAGATCTGTAGCCAGAAAACTGTTTCAAATGTATTTAAAAAAATTAATTAGGTCTTAAAACAAAAGAAAGACTTTGAGACTGAATAATATTGGATCTAACACTGGTACGGCCTTCACCCGTACATGTACCTCAATGGAATGCCCGTTTTTTGCTCTTTCCGACAGTATGTGGGTTGTACATGTACATGTACATGTACATTTGTACCTTGACATCGAGGTCCCATTAAGTTATAAATAGCAATATTCATTTGACCTGTTCTGCGAAAAAAGTTGGTGAGCCGGCCAGGCGCCATCCATGGTGAGTGATCAGTCTGGGATTCGCCTCACTTGTACGTACAGTAAACGGAGCCGGGATCAGACTGGTGAGGTTTTGTTTACGCGTTGTCAGCCAGCGATGCATGAGTCATCGGTCTGGGATTCATCTCACTTTTATGCGCATTAAACTGAGCCGGGATCAGACTAACCAGGCTTTTTTACGAGCGTGGCCACGCACTTGTCACAACCACAACAAGTTCGTTAAGTTTGAAGGCATATTTTTTAAAATCTTAATTAATTTGGCATCAATGGCAACTAGTTTTCAGATTGATTGGGTGAAAGAGTAGGCTGGTTTCTACAGATGTTACAAAAATGAAAAAAAATTGGCCAAATACTTTTCAAGATTCACTTCCTTGAAAATGGACAGTTTTTGTATAATGTTATTGAACTCCCAAAGGGACCACAGGACACCTTGGAGGTTATGTACATAACGTAATAGTCTAGCTTGGACCATGGCCATAAACCCTTTTAACCCTAACCCCCTAGGCCCTAGGCTCATTTTCTAGAAACCTTCCAAAATCCTCCAAAATCAACCGGTGTTCTATTTTGTGTGGTGCCCACTGCCTACATTAAATCCTACAAAATCAACCGGTGTTCTATTTTCTGTGGTGCCCACTGCCTAAATCCTACAAAATCCTACAAAATCAACCAGTGTTCTATGTTGTGTGGTGCCTGGTTATATTGAATGAGAAAAAGTGGCGGTCGGATACTGCATTCTACCCATAACGATAAGCATTTTTAGGTGGCGACAACACATCCGGTAACGCACGTTAAAATGAGGAATACATGTGCACAACGCCAGAAGGAGCGCATTTTGCCTAGATCGCCTAAGGCTAAGTTTACAAATTAGGTCACAAACTTCCAGGCTAAAATCTCGGTAATTCAACAGACTTGGAAATAGAGCAACACGTATTAGGAACTAGGAACTAGGAACATTAACTAATCATTGGTTGTACTCACGTTCATTATAAGACGCACTGAATTGGGAAAATTGTGGTAATTTGGGTGACAATCACAGTCAATAATAATACACATGTACACTTTACGATCGAAGTGATTAGAATGATTTTTTACGTACGTATCATATCCGGTGAATATGTACAGACTCTTGAGGGCGCTATTTACTTTACCCTCACAAGTTTAATGAATTCTTGAAAGACCAATAATGTGAAAGGTGATTAACATTTTGCAAAAAGTACTTTGGAACTTTGAAACATTTTTTTTTTTTATGATGACCACAATTTTGTATATGATCACACATTGAGTTTCTTTTTCAACTTTCTGTTGCGTTAGGAAATAACTATTTTAGCTGCAATTTTCTTTAAAACATAAAACCAGTTTTGGGAGGATGGCCGGGCCAAATTCTGATAATCAGTGGCGTAACTACGGGGGGGGGGGGTGGAAGCCAATTTGCCGACTGACCTCAAAGTTTTGGAGCGTAAATATTTTTGTTTGTAAATATACCGACACAACACTAATATGATGAGACAAATTTACTTGTTTTTTCCCCACCCCACCCCTGGGGTGAGGAACTACCACCGGCCCGAAACCGCAGCTTTTAAACAACTTATAACAAACAAACAAATCGGCAAATATTCAGAGCTTAGAAACACAATACATTTGCAGTCGGCACATCCATAGCACTGAACATTTAATCTGAACCAACCCTTGTTCTAGTACCTTTGATGTTTGATTTGCCGACTGAGGCTCTAAATGCCGACTGAGAAAAATATTATGGGTGTCGATCACCCCCACCCCCGCCAATTGCTACGGCCCTTCCCCCTATTCAGAATTTGAGGCTGATACAATATATTCAAGCATTGCGTATCGCTGAACACGTAAGCAGCAGGATGAAGGCCATGATGAACTTTATACCAATATTTAGAAATCAAACATTGTAGTTAAACGGAATTAAAAGAACATGTACATTCAATTCAAGTTTCAACGCGTAGACTATGCCCAAATAAAACGAAATCAGAAGCAAAGCTCCTCAATCGTCGAGAGTTGTACATGGACATGGTTGGTTGTCAAATATGGTCATCATAAGTACAGTGGGATGTTATTGCAGCACTGTACACAGATCACACCAATGTACTACAACACTCTAGGGTGCACCCCAGTCCCACTAAATAAACTCCCATCGCAACCAATGCTAAATACAAAATATAAGTCCTCAATGTTTTAAACCAAAAGAAAAACATATTGATTGATGTCTGTTTTTTTTTTTTCTTCTCAATTTAATGTTCATAGTCCAGACGCCCGTTGACTTATTCTCATCCCAATGGAAACCACCCTCTACAGTAGTGAAAACGCCCACACTGAAAAGCATCCATTTTGGAAAAAGCCTTACGCTTGAAATCAAATTAGGACCCGACTTTTTCATGGCCTAGTGTATCCAAAATACTTAAAGTCGGAAGTCAATGGGCTTTAAATCTTACAAATTATGATAAAAAAACCAGACCTGATGTACACACTAATTATGCCTTGTATACTCCATTACCCCATTAAAACACCTATAATAATGCGCATGGTTATCTCTCATATTAGTAAAACTACTTTTTTTTTTAATCTACAGTCAAACATTACCTAAAGGTCATGAATCAAACGCTGTTTGTAAAACGTTTTTGAATTTCTCACAAATAATTGAAGTCCGTCGGTGAGCCTTCTGTTTAATTATTTTTTTAAAACCATTTTAGAGGGCAAACAGAGAAGGGCAGCAGAAAACTTTCTGAAAAAAAGTAGCCCCCGGCAAATATCCGACCAGAAAGTATTTTGATTGAGGTCACAGAACATCAACACCCCCCCCCCCTTTAATGGTTAAAATGGGGTCAAATATTTGGCTGTGGGTGACCTATGGAAGTTTTTTGGCTACATTCGATAGATCATGTCAAACCGAACACGCCTACGAAGTTTCATGAAAATCGGCTGAAGAATACAGAAAATACGGAGGGGGATAATGAGGTCCCCCACCCAGGTCTGAGATAATAATGCATGTGACGCACCCATGTCGTGTGGTACCACAGCAGTAATAGCGGAAAACCGTGGTCTCCGGATTAGGTTATTGACATGATGGCTGCATACATTTTTGCAAATGAGATATTTCCAGTACCTGATTTTACTATAGCAACTGAAGTTCATCAATTGTTTTTCATAAATAAAACACTCAGGTTAGATTTTCATTATACACTGACAATATAATAAAGATGCTGCAATGAATCTTGTATATAAACGTTTATCAAACATTAATTTTTATGGTAAAATTCATAGAGCCTATTTTTCAAGGATGGCTAATCAATCACTTATTCAATGTAAAAAGAAACAATGAGCATTCCCAGGGCATGCTGGGAATTGCATGACAACCACACATTATTATTTTTACAAAACGCATGGTTGCACATCACTGCAAACCAACAGTCTACAAGTTGTTTTCACCATCTGTGGACAAATAAATAAGTGAATAAGAAATATTTTCAGTGATGACGAGTTTTGTGTATTATGAGGAGCCAATAATTTAAAAGGTTTTCAATAAGAAAATTAATTTTAGTTGTCCATACTTAATCTGCTCATTTTCCTTCTTATTCTGTGGGGGCTAGGGAGAGGGCATAGGCCACAATTGGATTCGCCAAGGCGTATATATTAAATGTTGTATAGGTCTCGAGACCGGTTTCAGTTGAGACCTGTCTCAAGACAAAATTCATTCATAAAACTATAGTTACCACAATTTGCAGTTCATGGGTGAGCAACCTCTTTTTGCTGAGCGTATCCATGTTGTTAAGCACAACAGCACAACTCGAATAATCATAGTATGTGCTGGGTTTGATATGAATTGAGACGAGGTAATTGACATAACACTTTACACGTACTGCTCCATTCTTAAATGGGTAAATGCACCGAATAATTGCGCGCAGACAAAAATAGTGGGCTGTTTTTTGTCTGGGCCAGTTGGTGTCTTACAAAGACTGCAGGACGATCAGAGCATATTGATCGAAACGTCGAGTTGTACCTCCAGTTCTTTTCAGAACTAATTACTACTCAATTGAGATTCCACATGGTGTCACCGCAATTAGTCTTACTTATCCTCCTCACCATGCAAAGCTACAAGTTTTACCTAAGAGTACAGGAGTTTGCACGGCATGTCTTAGGATGGCCTGTAGTGTACATAACTTTCTTTAAATCGTTGATGATTTAAATAATATGAGTAATATTGCAACGAAGTATCTATATAACAAATTTTGTTGAACTGACTGGGGATAATTTGGTTAACAGTTGAAATGGCTTTGGAAAAAGAAGAACTCATTTTGGGAGCTGGAAAATGGGCCGGATAACGTTGTGTTTATGTACGAATGGTATGTTGTTGTTTACAGTTCTCACCGGTGTGAAATACATTAACATATGACCTGGACCAGCAAGTACCCTAAAACCATACAAAATACTAACAAATACAATACAACAACAGGAGACTACTGAGATGCTAAGCGGCAACAAACCCACTGGTCCCCCTCCAATTACAAGCGCACATAAAACAAAAGCAGAGGGAAAAAGAACAGCAAGCCCATTGCTACCCCTACCGCCAAAATGTCAATTAAATAAACAACAAGACATTACATAGGACCTAAAAATAGAAATAAATCATCAGGCAATACACACATTATAATTCAAATAGAAGTGTCAGTGCGCTCTAAAAGTCTTGAGAGGGCTCTATCTAGCTGGATAATGATACCAGTGCTTCCACTTTCAAGGAAATTTCCTTATTTTAAGGAAATTTTGAAATGTTTTGACGCTCTAAGGAAATTTCTGAGGAAATAAAGAAATCTAATGAAATCTAAGGAAATGCCGTAAATTCTAAGGAAATTCTAAGGAATGTTCGTAAATATTCGATATTTTTTTACGAAATAATGTTGCATAAAAATTAACACTTATTATACCCTCGGTCAGTTTGCGCGCTGTATAGCATTGACGCAGATTTGACTAGGCACGGCACAAACAGCCTACAGTTGCCGGCCGCATGTTAGGCACAGCCATGGGCAAGTCTAAGCATGACGTCAGATTATCATGCTACCTAGGCTGGCCTACGCACATGTATGTACATGTATGTCTGGTTATTTTCCCATGAATTGACTTTCCATTTTGAAAGGTTTTGCGCTTTTTTTCAACAGCATGCACTTCTTATGGCCTACTGCAACTTTCACATATGCAAACTGTGTATGCATACAGGGGCTAATACACTTTTGATGATTTAAGTAAAACTAAGGAACATCGGGAAAAAAATCTAAGGAAATCTAAGGAAATGTTTCTGGAAATCTAAGGAAATGTAGATTTAAAAAGTGGAAGCACTGAATGATACACGGGAAGCAATTACGTGGTATCTGGTGAAGACCCATGGTCCTAGATCTCAAGAAGCGGGATGGAACATGGAGTTAAGAGATAATTTGAGGTAACCAAGAGCCATGTTATTGAGTGATTTGTAAACGGTTAAGAGTACCTTGAAAATGATAAGTTTCCTGACCAACGTAGATCCATCAGAATGGGTTGAATATGCATGTTCATGTTTACTTGCTCTGACAACTTGCAGCTGTATTTTAGACAGGCTATAGCATAGGGGCCGTCCATAAAGTACGTACGCACGGAATGCCGACTTTTTTTTACCCCCGTCCCCCCCCACCCTTGTACGCATGGCATACGCAGTGGCTCCAACCCCCCTCCCCCCATACGCATACGCATTCCATATCTCTTTTTGACTTCTCAGACTACCTTATTCTAGCATCATTAAACGTCACAGTACACCTGCTGTATGATTCGCAAGTCGAATACAAAGACTGAAATAAATCACAAAATGTTGACAGAAAAAAAAATTGCAAACATTTTTATTAACGGACCAGGATGAATGATTGATCTTCAGAGCAGTCTTTTTATTTTAGTAATGTTGTGGTCTATAGGCCGAAGTTGGCTGGCGGTAGCGCTGGGAAGATAAATTTACTTTTGGTTGGGGGTGAAGGGTACTGTGTTATAACTGTTTTTCGATGCACAAAAGCTGGTCCTGGTAGTTATTTATATGAGATAGTACATTGATTTCATGATAATTCATTAAAAGCAAATTGTCGGTTTCCGTACGGTACGCATTGGCTTGGAACCCCCTCCCCCCTGTACGCATGGTGTACGCAATGTCAACAACCCCCCTCCCCCCTTCGTGCGTACGTACTTTATGGACGGCCCCTTAACGACTTCGTGAGTTTGTTTGTAAGCCCATGTAACAGTTTAGTCTATAACTAGTATAAGAAACAAAAACATGTACAAGTCTCTTCGTTGTATCACGATTCAGAAACTTGCGTTAACTTGTAATTGAATATTGTCTTTTTATATTTGACTTGAAAGGAACAAATATGATAATCCCGGGAAAGGTCACTTGCTTGTCACCAATTTCAATGAAATAGAAATCAGCGATTCCCTTTGTTTGATTGAATTGATTTCTGACGGGAAAACAAAACAAAATTAGCAATACGTAGTTCCTGTTTGGTGATCAAAATGAATGAAGATGCATTTTTGCCATTTTCTCTTTTACGACATGATAACATAAGAGCTAACGTTCAGTTGCGCAAATGTATATTAATATATTAATATGAGATGGCTGCAGAACAACAATATCAGTAATATTGCACCAGGAACATTTGATGGTCTACAAAAGCTCACTTATTTGTAAGTTGCATGTCATGAATTTTAATTACGCGGCAAGAAGCCACCAATTCTCTCGTCTGGATTTACGTTTGACAGCGAAACAAACTAGATAAAGTATGAACTTGATGTTGACTGAAGGAAATTGTTGTAGGCCTATACATTTTCACAATTTGTTACGATATGACACAACGCAATCAGAAACATTGTTACATATCAGTAGCTGAATGTTTTATCTGGATTTAACAACACATGCCTATTAAATATATTACAATTAATACAATAATACAAACATGTGCAACATTTATTTTGTAATAATTTAAATATTGTCCCACACACTCACACATTGTACCACTTAATATAGATGGAAGGTTGCCACCGAACATGTTTATACCGATGCACGCAAGTGTTTTCTCTAAAATAATTTAATCTCAGGCACAATTATTTGTTGTACTCTGGCAACGTTTCACAGAGTTTGCTTTGATGAGCTAAATATCGCGTATTATATTATCTTGAATACAAAATACTCGTAGTTGTATTATTTTATTATGGCAATTGGGATAATTTTTGTTTCAATAAATTGAAGTCGTTACAGTATGTCGCACTAGTCAAATGGAAGGCAGTACATTTTGTTTTAATGTTGTTGCAGTCAAAGTATTAATGAACTGTAGGCAGAATTCTTTCTCATAGTATACTGACCAATCAGTATGATATCTGCAGAACAAAATCAGTGAACTTGCGAATGGAGCATTTTTTGATGGTCTACCATGGCTCCGAGAATTGTAAGTTGTAACGTCATGAATTTTAGTCACACATAGCATGAAGCCACCGATTTATCTTTACTTAAGTTACGTCTTTTATTTGTTACTTTATTTGTTACATTGAATTGTTTTGTACATTTTGTTTTTAATAATTTTTTTTCGAGAAATTTGTGAAAATTGTAGCTCATAACGCTATGTCTCAAACAGGACATTAAAGAAAAATGCACAAAACCAGCCAAAAATTCGTTTAACTTTGAAACAAAAGTAAGAAGATCCTTTTTGCCGAGTCAAATAGTTGTATGCATTTTCACTCATTTAGTTTTAATAACACAGCGTAATGAGATGGTACACTTTTCACATTTTTTTGGTTTTCTTTTCTTTAAGCAAAATATCTTGAATCACTTGAATATCATGCGTCCCTAGGATTTTTATCAAAGGATTCGTGTTCGTTAAGTTCAAGAGTTAAGTAAGCCTGTGTGCGGTATGGAGGCCCGGTGTACGTTCTGGATAAAAATATGGTTTATTCTATAAAGTATAGAAGCTAAGAAGGCAAAGGGGAGAACGGTAGAATAGTCTCTTGTCTTCATTCAACATTGTATTATCTGTTATTTACACAATTACAGTATTCATCAAAAGTATAAATACAAACAGTAAGATAAAGTGATCGAATGAATGTTTATCTTTAATTTCAATCATGTTAGTGTGTTTGCTTATTAAATGGAATTATAACAGTAGTAATTCAGATGATAATTCAGTACTAAATTTAGGTGATAACGTTATAAAAAGGACGGGCTAGTCCTAGTGAAAATGGTGACCATATAATTATAATACTAACAACAAATAATCTAACAGGCTCATAAACAGCGAGGACCGCTTGTAAATAGGGGATACATGAAAGATCTACGGCTAAACTAAAACGTCGGTGACGAAATGTATATTAAATGCAACGTGAAACTCCATACAATTAAAGCCTTTAGGTCTATAGTTTAAAGACGGTGAAAACAACCTAGTTCAACTTACAACTTTTCAAAATTAACAACGTTTCAGGATTATTTACAGAGATTTATTGGTTAAATGCATGGGTGGTTGTTACTGATCAGGAGACCCCTAGGAATCAATATTAAACATAAATACAACAAGAATCAACGAATACTCACAAAATATGGTTTGAATGAAGGAAATTATATTACTTTCTATGGACTGCAGCTTTGTACCCGTAAATGTAGAACATTAAGAATGCTATTAGGAGAGAATGGTAAAATCCTGTACCGTCTTCGGCCAACTGTTTTGAATGATTCGAAAAAAGCCCGCTGACGGTGTACGTGATTGACCGTAGGTTAACTTGACTTGGCTGCATTACACTTAGTTCACTGTATGCATTTGTAAACTAAAAAAATGATTATTTTTTACTTCATATTCCTAAAAAGAAATCCTCCACAATCGTGAATTACTATTATATAGAAAGGCTTCTGAAATAATTTTGAAGTTAAACAAAATGTACACAGAAAAAATAATTGAAATTATGAAAATAATTATGAAAATAAAAACCTAGTCTTGATCCTGGTACCTCCTGTTTACAAAGGGAGCGTTCTAACCACTAGACTACCATTCCAGTCTGATTTGTCGGTGAATTAATTATTAAAGAACCTTTTATTAGATTTCTATGCCAGTTTCTAAGCCATTGACGAAGTGTACTGTAGAAAATAGCACGCCGCCCTCACATCTTCAAAAGTATAGCGCCCTCTGGCGTCCTCACCTCTGAAAGGGTTGGCCTAAAGTTTAAAGCCGTCTGAAAATTATTAACCATTGCCATAATTTATATAAGTTATAAACAACCACTTCGTAATAGATCAATACCCAATCTTTAAATGCGTTTTCTAAACAGTAACTTTACTTCGACTTTCTTCAAACTACGCTTGAAAATTATCCGTAGTGAATCAATCTTCTCTTCCAAGTAACCAGTTTTCTTGAAGGTTATCTTCCCAGTGAATATCAATTGAAAGAATGTCATGACTATCATTTATACTTTACTCAAATGATAGTCTGTTATATAAAATGGGTTTCAACTGGGCTGCCACGATTGAGGATCGAATCCTCGCATCTTCCATTGAGGACAAGTGGTCATTAATGGGCGCTGACGTCCAGTCCTGTTACAGTGGCAATTTCAATTTGTGTTTGAAAGTTTGGAAGTCGGTCATTTCGTCACAGACCAAGCAGCCTCCTAACCCCATATGTACTAGCCCAGTTAGTCTGGCCGACGTGCTTACCTTCGCAACTGATGATCTACCTGCTGCTCAGTCCAACCTTAGAACTGTGTATGATGAGTAAGAAGACATCAGTGTAAACAACATACTTAGTGCATTTGACAATTAATGTGAATCAACCAACGGCCTCCAAAATGCCTGGAAGCTAGAAACAGCTCTCTGGTAAGCGTTTCAACACTGTATTAATCGAAGGTGAAGTTGAGACCCTCTAAAATCCATACCACCAACGTGTTACAATAGACCCTATCTTCGAAACCAACCCTAACATCTCCAGTGGCAAATTCTCGCAAGCTGAGGTTAACACGGCTATCAAGCAAATGAAACTTGGCAAGAATCCTGGTATAGACAGCATCCTTATCGAAATTAGGAGACTTCCTAAACGCGCTTCTGTAATGCAACCCTGGAAGGAAATCGCCCACTGAAATGAGGTATCTCCGTCCAGCATTGTTTATGTGCTAAAAAAGCGATCTGACCATCCAGTGACACAAAATTGTCGACTTAACTGTAAGAACAAAAATAAAACGTAAACACTTGTCACGTTAACCCTAACCCCGTAGGTATTCTGGCTAGGAACCTTCCTGAATCCTCCAAAATCCATCTGTGCACTTTTGAAAACATGTACCATGCACCATGCATTTTCGTTGATATTTCATATTCAGCGCTTACGGCCTGTACTTCTTGCCAGGTAGTAATTTTGCCCTATTTGATCTAGATTACACTGACGACATTAGTCTACTTGCTGACGTCCTCCGTGATGCTGAATCACTTCTCCACAAAGTGGAAACTTGCTGCAATTCTATTGGTCTCTCATTTAACTCAGTATACTCACATCAACCTTCGATGACCGCACTGGATGACAGTAGGATAGGCAAAGTTGATTATGTTGATTGTATGAAGGCTCAAGCTTGGTCTGCTGTCCACTCCCTGAGGAAAGTTTGGCGATCTCCAAGAATAAAATCTTTGAAGCATCTGTGTAGTCCATTCTCTGCGGGTTGTGATTCCTGGGCCCTGACTAGCAAGCTCACTAAATATCAATGGAACCCACACACGGATGTTGTACACAGTCCAGAATGTTTCCTGGCAGGACCACTTACCCAACTCCATCTTGGATGGCACTCTGCCCCTATCTCTAGCATCATCAGACAGTGTCACCTTCAGCTAGCAGGCCATGTTGTCCGTCACAACGAGCAAGCTTGTCGTGTCCTCATCTGGAAGCCGGATACCCTCGTCGATGGGGTCGTCGTAACATCACCCTCAAAAGGTCTATCGAGTTGGAGACAGTAATGTGTGGATTGTCACTTTCTAATGCAATGCAGGGAACTTTGGGAGAAATGGACATTCTCCGTACCCATTTCGGCTGGGAATCTCCTCCGCATATCGAACGGGCTCACCGGGACGAAAAGGACTTCGACGGCAGACCAGCACATATCCTAGTAAAGCTTTTGTCTTACCAAGATAAAGTGAGAGTCACGAAAAAAATGCAGGCAGGTTCTCAAGGGGTTACAGATGTTTTATAATGGATGATCTCACAAGACAAGATTGGAAGGAAAAGAAGACCTGGATAAATCAAGTACAGAACTTATACGAACGTGGTTTCAAGCTTCGTTTCTTCGCAGGCCGTTGGAGGCACGGCAATGGTGAGACCTACACGTTCAATGACAATTAAAGGAGTTCTTAATTTACAAGGATTATCGTGCCTCCTTTCGAGCTTTTGGGTGTCTGCACATTTATATCTCGATTTATGCAGCTTTTTGCCCATCTTTTATAACCTTGGGTTAGGCACAGGTGATTTCTTCTTTACTTAATTTCATTTTTAAATTTTACTTCGGGAGCATGAGGAGGGCTTCTAACGCCATTCTCCTTATCTTCTTTTGTATTCTCAGGAGGCCAATGTTGGCTGGATTTATTGGATTTTGGGGACTTTTGTGGTTTTTCTTTGTTCTTTGTTCTTGGAGCTGTCTGGGTAGTTTTCCTAGATGGCGGGGTGGGGGCTCTTTTTGGGTGCGGTTTGCGTTGTAGACTTTGGGATTGTTACATGCAAAACCACGGGATAGTTATTTTGTGTGCTTTACTATTATAATGGTTCTTATTAAAATATCTGATTCCCAGTACAGAAAGTATTTAGATAGTATATCTTGTTCATTCATCGAAAAGTATTTAATGTGTTTGCTTTTTACCCCCTCGATCTTTTCTATAGATAAATATGTCTAATATTAATTTCTCTATAGCCTCAATGAACTGCCGAGGTTTTGGCAATTTGCCCAAACGTAGAGATGTTTTCCATTTCCTTAAATCAAAAAAAATAATCCATTTATTGTTTGCAGGATGTTCATTTTGATAGGGACATGGAAGACATTGTCAAGAATGAATGGGGATTAGAACGTTACTTTAGTTCCTTTAAGACTAATTCTCGGGGGTGGTTACTTTATTTAATAATAATTTCGATTAAAGTATCAAAAATGTAAAGACTGATGAAAATGGTAATATGCTTGTACTTGATTCGGAAATTGGTGATTATAGTACTGCTCTTATTAATTTGTATTGTTCAAATACAGACGATCCTAATTTCTATAACGAGATTGCTACCATCCTGAATGATATTGACAATTCTCATAGTATATTATGTGGCGATTGGAATTTTGAATAATTTACTTAACAGTGTCAATTATACTAGTGCTAATAATCCCCTGGCTAGAAAAAGAGTTCTGGAGATGTGCAATGATTTTGATTTGGTTGATGTATGGCGTATTCAGAACCCAGAAATTCGCAGGTTCACCTGGAGACAACATCGTACGTCTAGGTTAGAAAATTTTTTCTAATTTCTTCTGAACTTTAAACCAAATTAGTGAGTTGTGACATTAAACCAGGTTATAGAACGGATCACTCAATCATTGATATAACGCTTGACTTGACCAAAATAGAACAGGGCAGTGGTTATTGGAAATTTAATAATTCCTTGTTGAGTGATAATAACTACCCAGATTTAGTGAGAAATGTTATTACTGATTTAGTGGAGGATTATGCAGTGTCTCCTTATTTACCTTTCATCCGAAAGACATTCATTTCACTATTAACGATCAGACTTTTTTTGAGATGCTTCTTATGAAAATTAGATCTAAAACTATCTCCTATTCCATATGGAAAAAGAAAGAGGTTAATAAACTAGATGTTTCTCTGGAAAAGGAGATTAATATTTTGTCTAATAAAGTGGCCGAAGAAGATCTCGAGCCAGTCGATCTTTTAAGTGTTAAACAGGCCGATCTTGTGGATCTCCGTAAATCCAAACTGGACGGGGTGTTAATTTGATCTAGAATACGATGGATGGAATGCTGGGAAAAACCATCTAAGTATTTTTTTGAATATGGAGAAACGCAGTTTTGTTAGTAAGTCTATCAATTGTGTTGTTAATAATGTAAATTCCAGGTTTACTACATCCGACAAAATTCTTTCCGAGGCCAGGAATTTTTACAAATCTTTGTATTCCCCATTGGAATGTTAATGATTTTGTTGATTTAAACTCTATTTTTAAGAAAGCAGACAGTTCAATTCTTTCAGATACAATGCGGGACAACCTGGAAGGCCCTTTATCGTATGTCGAGCTTACGCAAGCTTTAAAAAACAGTAAGAATGGTAAATTCCCAGGTTCTGATGGTTTTAGTTTCGAATTTTACAAATTTTTCTCATCTGATTTATCGTGGTTTTTTCTACGCTCACTCAACTTTGCATATTTCTCGGTCCAGCTATCAGTCACTCAGAAATATGGTATTATCACTCTGCTGGCAAAAGGGGGCAAATTACCCACTCGCTCCTTAATATATCTTATAAACTGGCGTCTGCATGTATCGCTGAGATATTGAAAGCTTGACTGCCCCATGAGCGCCAAATAGGATTTATGGCGGGTCGTTTTATAGGCAAATATATTCATCTAGTGTATGACTTCCTTGATATTACTGATTCGGATAACATTCCTGGTCTATTAATTTCTATTGATTTTGAAAAAGCGCTTGACTCAGTTTCACATGAGTTTATCCTTAATATTTTGGATAAATTTAATTTTGGTCCATATATATATATAAAAATTAAAAAATGGACCAAAATTTTCTACAATCAGGCCTCTTCTTCGATCTTAGTTAACAGTTTCCTCTCAGAATCCTTAAAATTAGAGAGGGGTTGTAGACAAGGTGGCGGTCTTAGCCCATATTTATTTATTTTGTGTGTAGAGGTTCTTGATATGATGGTAAGTAATGACAAACTGGTAAATAGTTTCAATTATCACAGTATGCTGATGACACTGTTTTGTTTCTTGATGGTTCTGAAAAATCTATGCAGACTGCATTTAACATTCTTGACTTATTTGCCAATAATGTCGGGAGAGTTAATGTTGATAAAACGAATGTGGTTTGGATTGGTTCAAAGAAAGGTAGTGTGAACAAGGTATACCTTGTATATGTGAGGAGATCAATGTCCACTGGGTGGGGTCTTTGGAGATCTTTAAAATACTTGGCATTGAGTGTTCCACAGATCTACATTCCATGGTTTTACTTAATTTGATCATTGTGCCACAGAGTGTTTGACGAAACATCTTCAGCAGTCACGGGAGTATGTACCAGGGTGAATTCAGACCAGGATATAACCCCCCCCCAAAAAAAATGTTTTCCCATTCTTATGGGTACAAAGCAATTTCAAAGATCCCCTTCCAAAGGAAACATTCCAGAATTATCCATGATCTTACGGTATAGGAAAACCCAACCACAACTATTGTCAGAAACAAGGAGTCTGCTGAGCCAAGTGATTTTAAGGTCGTTCATGTAATCTTTAATATCTACCATACGTAGCCCTATAATCTTGAACCATTTGATTTCTACTAACCCGGTCAATTACCCCTCCAAATGAATTTGAAAAAAAAATAAAAACATTGACAATATTAATAGGCGGATCAGGAATAGTTAAAATAAGAAAAGTAAGTTTAGATAGAAGTAAAGATTTGACAACAGTGATTCTGCCAAGAACTGTAAGATTCCGTTTAGACCATCTCGTTATCAGATTACGTAATAAATACGTTATCTTACTGTAATTAAGGTGATAAAAAATGCATCTGTTATAAACATTGGGAGTCTGCAGGAGTCAAATATATTTTCGATCTTTTGAATAACAACGTTAAATTTCTGTCATTTGAGGACTTCAGGAATAAGTTTAACATTAGAACTAATTTCTCGTCAGGGCTATCAAGTTTGCTTTTCCAAACATGTTCCCTTAAAAAAAAATGCATTATTCAATGTCCTTTTATTCCTTTTAATTTTAAAATTTTGTTGAAGGATAAGAAAGGTTCGAGCAGAATTTTTAAAGTCCTGATCTGCAGGAAAGTACCTTTATACATTCATTTCTAAGTGGAACAATAAGTTGCAAACAGACTATTATTTTAATGGTCGTTAGTCTTATATTTCTTTCAATTATACAATAGACACTAGGTTGAGATGGTTCCAGTATAGACTAACACACAGGATTTTAGGTACGAATTATTTTCTTTTCAAAAAGTCGAACAAGAATTTATGTACCTTTTGTAACAATGAAGAGGAGACTCTTATTCATCTGTTCTGCTCATGTGACTCAACAACTTCCTTTTATACTTCAGTTGTTTCGTGGATCAAGAATAAAACTAATTTTAACATCATCTTAGACAATGAAGTACTTCTGTTTGGTAAAACTGACTTACTTTGAGTGTAAAGCTAGTAACCTGATCCTGTTAAGATGAAAATGACCAAGGAAATACCATTTCTTTCAATTCTCAAAAAAGATCTTAGGAATTACTATTCCATGGAAAAATTTATGTACAGTTGTAATGATAATATGGCAAAATTTTACCGTAAATGGGACTTGTTCTCTGTACTTTGCCAAGACCAATAAGTATTTTATTTCCTGTACTGTTGTGATATGTATAACATTATTATCTCAGTGTTAAGATGTTTAAATGATTAATTTTGAATTGTTGATAATAAATTGTTATCCCCCGGGATAATAAAAAAAATAAATAAATAAATAAAAATAAATAAAATAAACTGTGAACGGGTTATCACGGTGTTATCCTGTTTCAATAACGATGGATCAGTGGGTGAAGCATCAATAATGCGCCCTCTCTTGTTCCAAACGTTTGTTCTTGATAAAACTCCTTTAAGTTTTGTTATTAATCCTATCAAGACAGGGGGATATTTCCCCATAATTTGTTTTTAAATAATATGTCCTGAACGCTTTGTCCGATCACGCTGAAATTTTATAACTTTTCCCAACCATTATGTAGAACCATTTTAGGTTAAAAATACTAAGGGTTTATTGTCAACTTTCAAACTGAACTGAAGTTATGTGACCTTTCAATGTATTCTGGGAATCCAATATGGCAGTCATTACGTTTGAATGCAATAATGTTATATTTTGTCCCCAATACATGATTTGTTAAAGGTTTCTCCGAGTTTTTTTTGTGTTAAATATATAAATTTATGACATCAATACATCTATGTATCATGGATGTTATAAAATCTGCTTTTATTGAACTTTTGGTAAACAAAATCTTTATTTTAGGATGTGAACAATACTATTACCAAAAAAGAGGAAAAATTACCAACAAATGGGTAACCTATGAAAGTTTTCATGGCCTCATTCGATAAATGAAGTTTCATGGAAAATACGGAGGTCTGATGAGAATGAAAAAAAAAGGCCCTGGCGATGGGGTTAAGGCATAGTTCAATATTAACCAAGCCTATTATCAGGCTGTTTTCTCAATTTTACCAGTAATTATTTGCACTATCCATACGGCATACCAAATCAATACAAAGACCGTGAATTTAGTGCAATGATGTGACCGGCTATAAATTTAAAAAGTTGCATATAAAATGCTTTCACTCCAATATTTGTCATTGATGCTTCAGTCAGGATTCGAACCCACAACCTCCTGCTTACTAGTACAGACGTCTTAACCTCTCGAAGAACATTTGGCTGATGCCGGACCCGAACCAGAGTACGAGTGCTCTACCAACTAAGCTAACCAGCCCCTATGTTGGTGGGCGGTCCACTTATGCCAAATTATTATCTATTGCTCTATGGGGCCAGGTCAGAGGCCAAACCATATCTGACGAGTGGCAAGGGATCAAGCCCCGGTCAGATGCAAACAACCTGGGTAACGGCAGTAGCGGGGATCACACAACGTTTGTTGTTATAAATTTGAAATAAAAATGGGATTCTTGTCATTTGGTAAGTGGAACACACATCACGTGCCATCCCTTTTTTCCCATATAGGACAAATCTTCCAATGTTTTGTCATCCACTTAGCAAAATATTTCACTCAGTGAAATATTCTGCTACATTTTTGCTCAAATGCATTCAATATTTGTATATTAAAATCCAAACAACATAATAAATGTTCACATTGGATGCACAAACAATTTAAATACCGGTAACTTTAATGATTTTACTTAAAAAACAATGCTGTGTCAAATACATGTACCATGGAAATAATCTGAACAAAGGAGGTAGGCCAACAATCAGCAGGCATAGTATTTCCTTTTTATTCAGTGAGTTTCCCCTATGGAAGTACAATTTGAGACACATTCACTTACATTATGGGGTACTGGCCGCCGCAATCTTGGTACAATGAAATGGAAGGTATGTAATAGGCTGTCGCGATTAGGAATTCATGAATATGTATGAGACGTCTGATTGGCTGAAATATCGCGAGATGGCAATTCTCGTTTGCAGAAAAAAAATCGCCAACTGGACACACGTTTTTTACGTTGTTGTACAAAGAATAAATATAATTATAGGAAGAAACTCGTTTTTTAACTGTGAAGTTACTCATGCACTGAGTATTTCACTGTGTATACAGTGCTATACACACGTTGGTGTAGGGCAAAATTAAATAAATTGTTCATCACCCGACGCAAAAAATTTCATCAATCTATGAACAGGGTTCTGTTGTACAAATGAAGAGAAAATTAGGCACAGAAGAGCATTAAATTTGAGAGGTGTTTATACCATGAATCATCTGTACAGGTTTATCTGCTATCCTGTGGAAATCACTTGATTAAAATTGAATTTTCCTGTGCTTGTAGAAAATACCAAAATAACATATAATATGAAAAGAACTGAAAGTCAAACTTTACAAAGAGTATTTTTTTATTTGTTTAATTTGCCAACAAAATGGTATCTATTGCTTGGAAATTGCAAATGCATTTTTACAATGTTTTTCATGCATTACGGGATTGGTATGGTTGAAACTTTTATAGGATGGTTGTTTTAAATATTACTTGATACCCATGAATTATGAATACAACCAGCTTTCCAAAATGACAGATTAACAAAAATGAAGAAAAAAAAACATTTATAACCAAAATACTTGAAAAGTAATAATAATTGTGAAAAAGTTGTTGGTTTTTTAACCTAAAGTGTTAAACTCTATAAGGTTGGTGAATTTTAATTGTATACCAATTGTTTATTACCTACAAGTGTGCCACTTGTGTACTATCTTCGTCCACAGCATACTACTCCAAGATCATTCATGTCATTCATAACGTAGTGTTCAACAGATTGACGAGCCAGGTCTCAATAAGAAGCAATGGAGTCTTGGAGAAATGTACCTCTCTAGCGCACCTTAGCGTTTATCGCGTTCGCCCTCGTGTTTATATTGCAAACCGAACAGATAATCTCATTCGAATTTAACTTGATTTGTTTTAGTTGTCGATTTATTTTTATGTATAAAATGGAAAATATTGAGAAATGTCCTTGACTTATAGACAAAAATACTACCGATAGATACTTAATTTCAATCACGCGGCAAACAGCCACCGATAGATAAAGTGCAAAGTTCATATTTACCGAACGAAAGTGCGGTGTAATTTTCAGTCTTTTTATTTAATGTATATCTGGATTTAACAACACATCGAGTTTAAAGAAGGGATTGTATTTGATAATTTGTTTTCAATTAATCTTATGTTGTTTTCTGCCCCTTACTAACCCCCTGCTGTTGACAATGCGTGTTTGTTCTTCAATTAGGATTCGCAAACTCCCTTCGCCAAGTTTGTTTTCTTTGATATTTTGGAGAAAATCAGCTTCGTATGTGCGTATCTTGACGTTTCTGCGTTTATTTAGCCGTCAAAAGCAGAACTTGAATAAGATGAGTCTCCAGCAAGATACTGAAAAGTGTCGTTTTGTTATTTGGAAACATTGCTATTTTACTTGCGGAAGGGAAAACGACTGCTTTAAAATATTTTTTTCTCAAAATAATCTCAAGAAGCCTGGTTTTACAGTAAGTATGTATCGAAATGACTTGATGGTGGGTCCCACCTTATATTCATGTTGGCACTGTCTTACTGAAAAACCAAGCTTCTGACTCCTATCTTGTGAAATATATAATTTCAAAGTATTTGTTTATCTTTGTAAAAGTAAATTATATCAATGTTGCAATGAAAACACAAATGTATCTTCTGACATCGTCTATGTAGGCCTATCTCATAATATTTTACTTTATACACACAGACACAAAGCCAAGGGTGACCAATATGATATCCTGCTACAATGACAGATTATTGTATTTTGTGTATGTTGAGATTTGTTCAGTTGGCCCCTGCAATCGCTTACAATCGGCCTGACAATAAACTGTGTTCCACTCAGTGTTTTTTGGTTAATTTTTAGTAATAGGTAAAGGCAAGGTTTATTATTGGTCCGCGTGGATGTGTGTTTAAGAAACTGATGTCTTTCTTTCGAATTAAGTTGTCAGTGTGTAAATTGCATATTATAGTTTCCTTCGCTAAACCAATTAGTGCTATTCGTTTGGGCTGTTTCATATTTTTTATGTTTGGATATTTCCTTCATTGTACCTTCGATGTTTGACTCTGGGTTAACGTTGTCGGTAAGCGAATGGTTTAATTTTAATGACAAACGGAATGAATGTATTTGTACACGTCTATCTTTCTCTGTCAAGTTGATGAGTAATCTCATTTTGTCTGAAATACAGTTTCGACTGGCGAATGATATGAGACCTTTGTGGCTTTTGGGGTGTAGGGATGAAATTTAAACTTCCTCCTTGCGCAATTAATTCAATGTATGTCAGGCAGAGGGAGTCGAAGATTTGTGTTCTAATTTCCAGGTCGATGTCGTGATTTTTGAAGAATTGCTTGTTTTTGTGAAAAGCACCGAGGCAAGAGCTTTTACGATAGTTCAGCTCTGTTTGGCCAGTTTTTGGCAGGTTCCAGTCAATCTTTGTTCCCAGATATTTGAATGTTGAAACGTTGTTTGCTGGTTTCCCTTTGATCGTGATAACAGAGTTTGGATATGGTGACGTGAGGCAATTCATTACCATGGTTTCGCTTGTTTCACGCTCAAAACTGAACCATACTCCTCTAGTATAAACACCAAAATATCTGCAGACGTCTGTAGATCTTTTTTCGAACGACCAAAGATGACTAAATCATCAGCGTAGCCCGCTCAGCACACCCACTTGGAGCCTCGCGTCAGAGCGACAGCTCTCATCTTTCGATTGGAGCATTCTTATGGGATATTGAATTGAATGTCGAGGCTAAGGTGTTGTTGGTTGCACTCCTGTTGAAATTGTTTGAGGACGGAGTCAAAAAAGATGTTGAAAAGGCGGGGTCCTTCAACACTGCCTTGCAAGACACCAGAAGATATATGAAACTGAGCCAGACACGATCATGAATCTCATTCTTAAAAATATTTGGCTCGGAAAAGAACCGTTTGGTTTAAAATTATGTGGATGTCACGCTCATATTATGAGTTGAGTTCTGCCGATTGTGCGATGATTTGAATGACCCAGTGTGCCTGTCTACGATCCCTCTCATCTTTGATTTTGGTATGAACCAAGCTGACCGTACTTCCTTAGCTTGTGCTAGTTGGGATTCCACTGTGGTGAGCCTCGACTGGAATCAGGCGCGTTATGAGCCAGAGGTTGTTGGGGAGTGTATTTTATTTTCGCCGAAATGCAGGATCTGGAACGTCTAAGGGTGGATGTGCCAATTATATTTGTGAGCTTTTATGTTATGATGCCCCCCCCCCCGAAAAAAAAATCAGCAGGCTCATAGGGATGCATTCCTGCCCGGGAGGAGGTTATCCTCCCCCTCCCTCGAAACACCGCTTAAAGCAACATTATACGTAACATTTTGTAATGCACGTAAAAAAGAAAGCGCCTTGAGCACCACTTAGTTGGTGGATACGTGCGCTATATAAGTCCACACATTATTATTATTATTATTATTATTATGATTAAAGGGCTTGGTGAAATCTAGTATACCATCGAAACTGGTTTGTTAGATCTACTAGATTTACTAGATCAAATAATGCTTGGTTGCATTCATCCGACCAAATATTGTTTTTTTTTCTTGCTGAGTAAATTTGTCAGCGGAGCATCCGAAACATTCCTACAAAATTTCCGATAATACACAGCCATCATCTATGTACACTTCAGTGTTTGTCAAACCCTTGATCATTATTATTCATTAATCTTTGAAACGACGCAGGCGCGTTTTTCAAACAAAAAGGGAGGACCTTACGCTGATATAACCCCTGAGGAGTCACAAAAGCAGAAACTTGTTTTGCACGAGGAGTAAGAGGGACCTGCCAATATCCCTTTAACAAATCAAAAGTACTCACAAACTTAGCTTCATCAACAAGATCAATACAATCATCTACTCTTGACAGTGGACATCTGTCAGATTTTGTCTCTGAATTCACTTTTCTAAAATCTGTACACAATCTAAAAGAAGAATCAGTTTTTGGTACCAAAATACAATGGTGAACTCCAATTACTGTCACTTTCCTCTATAATATTATAATCAATTAAAATCAAAGTGAAATTCACCAATCTATATATATGTATCGCGGAACCCGCTGCTATCTAGGATTCTAGCCGGCCAATCGTCATCGGGCAAGCTAGGTGGTCGAGAGGTTAAGACGTCTGCACTAGTAAGCAGGAGGTCGTGGGTTCGAATCCCGCCCGAGTCGCCTGTGTAGTTTTTCACAGACACTCGGAAAACACTGAGAATACAGTGCTATGCACACGTCGGTGTAGGGCAAAATTAAATCAATTGTTTATCTCCCGACGCAAGAATTTCACCAATCTATAAATATTATAATCGTTCATGTATTTAATCTCCTCATTAAAATGTTACTGATTTAGTGGTCCCACTCTGGACGGGTGTTATTTAATGGGCGTGGCATCCCCTACACCAATATCATGAAATACAGTATCAGTTTTACCCGGAACATTGGGAAATAAATGTAAATACTCTTGCATTAGATCAGACAGTTCAGATTTCTGTTGGGAAGTCAAATGACCTAACTTATCACTCAAACTGAAACGGGTGCCCGGAATGTCGGATGACTGATCACCATAAATACGTT
Organism: Zoroaster sp. YZ-2022; assembly: GCA_029582265.1. Lineage (NCBI taxonomy): Eukaryota > Metazoa > Echinodermata > Asteroidea > Forcipulatida > Zoroasteridae > Zoroaster > Zoroaster sp. YZ-2022. Next base: position 8,293,059 of record CM055822.1, read on the forward strand.
TTCTGAATGGTTTTCAACCTCAACATTTACGCTACAAACGGTCTTTTCATGGTGTTTCCATCATTTCTGTCATGATACTGTTTTAACATGTTAATGTGACAAACACGTTTCTGTTTACGCCTATCAGAAGTATGAATATAAGGAGCGAGTTGTTTCATCACGGATCTCTAACCTGTCGGACACATTTCAGTCAGCCTATAAACCATTTCATTGAACGGAAACTGCTCTTCTTCGCGTCAACAATGACATTTTATCTGCCATGGATGATGGACAATTACTGCATTAGTTTTGTTAGACTTAAGCGCCGCTTTTGACACAGTCGATCACAAAGTCCTTCTCTCCCGCCTTCAATATCATCTTGGAATACATGACACAGCCCTCGATTGGTGTAAATCCTACCTTTTAAATAGGCCTCAGCATGTTTGTATTGGTAACGCTATCTCCAAGCCTGTTATTCTGGACTATTCTGTACCCCCCAAGGCTCCGTACTCGGCCCACAGTCGTTTACTGTTTATACCTTTCCAGTTCGTGATATCATTTTGAAGTATAATTTAAATTATCATGTCTACGCTGATGACACACAGCTTTATATTACTTTTAAATCTTCTCAAGAACCTGCCGAGTCGTGTATTACAACACTGGAGAAATGTATTCAAGAGATTTGTAGTTGGATGAGACAAAACTTCCTGAAATTGAATGACGAAAAGACAGAATTTGTTCTATTTGGATCACGTCATCAACTATCTAAAGTTTCTCTTTCATTTATTACAATTGGTGACTCGCAGATAACCCCCTCATCACAAGCACGTAATTTGGGTGTTATATATACTCGACAATGGCTTTAAAACCTCATATCTCCAATATTGTTCGTATATCATCATTCTATATCAGAAATATTAGCCGAATAAGGAAATACTTGAATAAAAGTGCTGCTGAACAAATTATACATGCGTTTGTCAAATCACGGCTCGATAACGGGAATGCTCTCCTTTATGCTCTCCCGCAGAATCAAATATCTCGTCTTCAGCACACACAAAACACAGCAGCTCGTGTTGTAACTTTGTCCAGAAAGTCATGCCATATCACGCCAATATTGAAAGAACTGCACTGGCTTCCTGTTTCACAGAGAATTGTTTTTAAACTTATGCTAATTGTTCACAAATCTTTTAATAGTATTGCTCCAATTTATATTTCTGAACTGCTTAAAGTCTACACTCCATCACGCAACTTGCGCTCCAGCAACATGTCACTCCTAAAGGAACCAACTTCAAAACGGAACTGGGGTGATAGGTCGTTTTCTGTCGCGACTCCGAGACTCTGGAATCATCTTCCACCTAAAATCAAATCTTGTCATAGTATAACTAGATTTAAGTCGATGCTTAAAACTTATCTTATGTCACAATTCTTCAAAGATGATGTATATTTGTAATTGCATTGTAGATACATGTATCTCAGTACATAATTTTTTTTTCTCCTATGCTATCATTGTATATTGTTTGTATTCATGTTTTTTCTTTGTTTCCGCGCCTTGAGCGCCCTAGACTTGGTTCCAAGTCTGTGATCGTGGTTTTTTGTCTGCCTGAAGCCAATTATAGTATTGCATTAAATAGCGCCCTCTTGTGTATTAACCTCCGACATTTATAACCTACGATCACAGACTTGGGAATGTTGTTCGAGGTTTGTACACACCCTATTGCGAATTAGTCCAAAAGTGGATGGAACAATCTGATTGGTCGGAAAGCCTTCCATAACATGAATATTCAAACTAAACTTCTACATGCAGTTGGAGGAGATGTACTCAACGATTCCATTTAAACTGTAGGTAAGACGTTTTCGTAGAGAAGGAATTATGTATTTTATTTTGTGCTTTTTTACAACTCTAAGATCTCATTAAATTTACGTATACATTTCAAATACTATTTACGTACCAAGCACTATACAAATTTAATATCGAATGAATATTACAGAAATAATTTTAAGCGATTGTAACCTGTTAGTAATAGACGCGGCCTACAAGGTTTTTGTGGCCTCCTGATTGGCTATCTCTCTAGCATCCGTATTATTATGTAAATTTTAGCTATGAACACATGAATATCCCACAAACACAACAGGGTCAAGTCTGAGATCGCGAATAAGGGCTGTGATAGCCAGTAGGGGTAAACGGCGTTTTGCGTGGCTGATGCAGACAAAAAATAACCGCGATCTCACACTTGAAATCAAGTCTATGAGCGCCCAGCAGGGTGGATATGTGCGCGCTACAAATCTTTATTATTATTATTATTATTATTATTATTATTATTATTATTATTATTATTATTATTATTATTATTATTATTATTATTATTATTATTATTATTATTATTATTATTATTATTATTATTATTATTATTATTATTATTATTATTATTATTATTATTATTATTATTATTATTATTATTATTATTATTATTATTATTATTATTATTATTATTATTATTATTATTATTATTATTATTATTATTATTATTATTATTATTATTATTATTATTATTATTATTATTATTATTATTATTATTATTATTATTATTATTGTTATTGTTATTGTTATTGTTATTGTTATTGTTATTGTTATTGTTATTAATCTAAATCATTGACTTCATAATCAATTATATACGCTCCACCATCCGCATGATCTTTAAGTGGCTGACCTGGCAATGGCAACAGAACAAGAACCGATCATTTAACTTAACAATGTAACTAAACATAATTATTATTATAATTCCAATGGTCCCATAACAGTACGGCCAAAGACTCAAAAGAGACTAAATCCTAGCAATTCCTGCACGACTTCTCATATTGCAAATAATAATTAAGGAATACCTTCGTCCCAGTCTTTGTCATTATCCATACAAATGGTGGATTAGAGAGGCCTCACAAATCGGCAAACATTCATAACGCTATGTGAAAAAGTCATTTAATACACAGCACGGCAGAATTCCAATCTATCCAGCAATTTCGATTGCAATTGGACATCGTTACACAGCAAAACAAAAACAAAATATAACAAAACAAAACAAGAGGTGTTCAGAAAACGGAGACTTTTTTATATTATTATTTTTTTTATATATATATATATATATTTTAAATTTATTTATTATTTTTTTAAAATTATTTTTGGGGGCCTAAAGCACACAACTGTTGTTGAAACAATCTAGATGTAGGATTTGAGGATTTGCATGGTGGAGATAGATGTTCTTGAGTTCTTTCGGTTACACCATGTAAAGATCTCTTTTTGGAGAAATTGATGGCTCTGAGAGAACAAACCAACTGGCTCTTCTCAGAGCCACCACTTTTTCCAAAACGATCATTACATGGTGTACCCGAAAGAAATCAAGAACAACAATCTAGATGTAAAATTAATTCTGTGACCACTCTGAACAACCCTGGGTAGGCCGAAACGAGCGAAAAATTATTAATGCTTCACCAACTGGTTAGCCTTAAGAGATCGAAGTGGAATTGCTTCGACATATCTTATCTAGTTGAGACACACATGATTCATGATTCATGACCTAACCTAGTTTTAGGCAAAGGCCCTACACAATCTACAATAACATTGCTAAATGGTTCTTCATAACATTATGCGGAAATATTGAGCAACTGACTTTCAAATACCAGGCTAAAAGCAATCATGCAAAATTGGACACACCATAAATGCTGAGCCCTTAGTATCACGAGGATCAGTACTCATTCCATCATCCAAATAATTTGAAAAATCATTATGAAAAGAAACCCTATAGGTTTAATCAAGTAGACTAGACATACGAGTTTCAGAAAGATCTAAATCTGCATCAATATGAACTGGAACCTTTAAGTTTACTACTCATGGATCGAGTTGTAATACAAGTGGTGAATATACCAGGTAAATCCTCCTCGAGTAACCTAGTATTATTATCAGTACATGCATGGGCGGATCCAGAAAATGTTTAGGGGGGCTGAGAATCAAAAACAATTATTTTTCAGTACTACAAAAATTACAATGAAATAATCAAAGGGAGAGAAAAACAAAGCATACTGTGGGAATGGGAGTGCATTCTCCCCTCCCCCCCCCTCTCTCTCTCTCTCTCTTTTTCTCTCCTTTAAAATTTTTAAATCCGATTTTAGGGGAGGGAGGATACAGCCCCCTTAGCCCCCCCCCCGGATCCGCCAATGACATGGCACACCCGTCATACAAGGTTCTACAAATACCCTAGTACCAGCTACTTCGTTACCTAGCAGTAGTGTTATACCATTAAGCCCTCGAGGCAAAGGGAATTACACCCACGGTCATGGGACCTGAAGCTAAGTCTAACTATAAATACAAACGATGGAAAGGCTTATCAATACATTCATCACCTATAACCGTAATACGCACATCTATGCCAAATAAAGATCCTTTGAGTTTACCCTGTATCCCTCAAAGTTACTTGGTAATTCGGTGAATCAGAACGCTCATCGAGATACGGTACAGCCAGGGTTTTCAGTTGTGGGCCGAAAAAAAAAGAGAATCAGAATGGGTAAAACAAACAAATATTGAAACGTACTGCAGTTTAAAATTATTAAGCGTTTGCAGAAATTGTGTAAATCAGTTTAACACACTTGTTATATAAAATTGTAATGCAACAAATTGTTGGAAATAGAGTTGCCTGCATTTTGCTGTAAATTTACCTTTTTTACAGTATAGTATGCCCTATTAAGCAGTTATAAAATGCAAGATCCATCAGAAATACTTCTGAAAGAAACCTATACCAACATCTATATCCATATTATTACACCAAAGTACCAAGTGGGCATAACTTTGTAATAAACCCTAACAATAGTAATTGTCACTACTGTTTATCAAATGATCATTTTGAAGATTTTAGAGTAGCTACGGAATTCGCTGAATTCCAGACAAGCCGAAAGAGCGGCAATGGAAAAGTAACCAGCAATTATATATTTATACAACAATAATAGGAGCTCAAAATTAAATCAATGGATTCAATCGATTAAAAAGACCCTAAAAGTTTATTATAGTAACCGCTTCTTGACCAGAGTTGCTGGCACTGGGAAGTGGACGGCAAGGTTTATGGCTCGTCGCTGGCTCGGTGTTGAAGGTCTGAGCCACTGGTGCTCAGGACCGGTCTGGTCCAGGCCATCTACGATGTGCCAAAAAATGGTCTGGTTTAGGCCATCTTCGGAGTTTCAAAAATTGGTCTGGTTTAGGCCATCGTTGAAGAATGGAGAATGCCAGCCATCAACTTGAAGGATATAATTACAACATGTGTAACTCACTGCATGTGTAACTCACAGACCATGGCACTGGCTGAGCTATGGTGTGTCATGAATGGTGACAAACATCATATCAGCAGAGGAAAAGTAGACAGAACCTCATGGTGGTGTACAGATGAGTGTGAAAATATACGGGGCGAAACGCATTCTGCTTCCGTATTTGTGGATCCAAATGAACAATATACAAGTATCTTTGTGTATTAAATACTCTCGGGCGGTGGTGCTCAAGACTTAAGATGCTTACTGATATTCCTTGGGTGAACCAATAATAGAAACACAGCCGAATGTCTTAAAGGAACTAACCACCATCTGTAACAGTATTTCCTCTTTGAAGTTCGAAATAAAATATGTGTGCTTTTTCACTTTTTTCTCTTTTACGACCTGATAATATAATATAATAATAATGATTTATATAGCTCATTTTCCCAAGGGCTACTGTGCACTCCAGTAAACAATATGCAGATTAAAACAGATGTGTTTTTAGTTTACCTTTAAATTTATTGAGTGAATTGATGCTACAGATATTATATGGTAAAGAGTTTCAGGATATGGTATCGGCAACTAAGAATGTCCGGTCTCCAGCCCTTTTGAAGGTGCGTGGGATATATAAATTAGAGCTTGGCATATTTATATCAATCTGAACACAGCACATGAGAGCTAACGTTCAGTTGCGCAAATGTAATAGATGCCAGCAAAATAACACTTTTGTAATTTTGAAACATTTAAAATATATGTTCAAATATAGCTCAGTTGGTAGAGTGCCAGACGGCCGATTAAAAGGTCACATGATCGATTCCCGCGGAGAGAAAGTATGATTTTGTAAAAGTATATTCTTGTTTAAAACATTTAAAATATATGTTCAAATTTTTAACATATGAAAATTGTAAGAAACAGGTCCCAGGATCGATTTGTTATTTTTTTCTTCTTAAATAATTGAACCTCAGCCGTTGACGAATTTGTGTGTACTATGGCAACGTTCCACATAGTTTGCTTTCAGGAAAACATGAGCCCATTGATGAATATTACTTATGTATATGTTCTTCCTTAAATAGTTTGTTATCCTACTCCGTTTGACTATCTTAGATGTCTAAGCAATATCAGTAAACTATGCACCCAGAACATTTCATGCTCACTAATGTGTCTTCAATTCCAATCGATCAGGAACCGCAACAATTTGTTTTTAAATTTAGTTGACGTCTGATGGTGATGACGGTGACGTAATGAGCTTAACATAACAAAATGTAATCATATTCGTATTTGTTTTTAGTATTGCAATTGGGAAAATTTTTGTTTAAATAAATTTATTCGTCACAGTATGTCGCACTTGGCAGTGTATTTTATGTTAATGTTGATGCAGTCTAGTATTAATGAACTGCAGGCAGAATAAATTATCATAGTAATTGTCCGATCACTAATATTTCACCAAGTACCGGTATGCCTTTAGGAAAATCTAAGAACATTAGTGAAAGTAACAAAATAAACGGGCTTTAATTAAATGTCAATCCCTACTTTTTGTTCCTATCCTAGAAATCTGGAAAACAACAGAATCAGTGAACTTGCACCAGGAACATTTGACGATCTACCATATCTTCAGTCATTGTAAGTTGTAATTTCATGAATTGCAATCACACAGCATCAATCCACCGATTTCTCGTTACCTCTGACGGCCAACAAAACAATATGAAATCTAAAATCATATGAAATATGAACTTTATGTTTGCCGATCGTAATATTTATTATATATACCCATAATGATAATTTGTTTTTAATCATTAATTACTTGTCCGACATTGTAGCACTTGTCTGTGTAGGGCAGTATACCACTGAACATTTTTAATATCGAGGCAGTCAAGGTTTAATTTCTTTCTAGATACAGAAAACAACCAGTAACTCATTACTCCGTGTCGTTAAAAGGAAAATGCATACAACCAGCCACAATTTCGTTTGGACTGTGATTTACGTTTGACGTAGAAACAAAAGTACAAAGATCGTTTTTGCCCATCGAAATAGTTACATGCAGTTGTTACTAATTTCGTTTTAAGGACACATCATACTAGGCCATAATTTTTTTCAGATTATTTGTTTTTGTGTGTGTGTGTGTGTGTGGGAGGGGGGGTATATTTTATAATAGTTTGTTGTGTTTGTTTGTTTGTTTGTGTATTTTTTTCTTTTAGTTGTTTCTGTTAAATATCTTGAATCAAAAAGATAATCATATATCAGTAGAAGTCATGCGTATCACCAGGATTTGTATTAGGGGATTCGTTCAAGAGTTAAGTAAGCAAGTATGCAGTATCAGGGTCCGGAGCAAATCCTGGTGGAGTCCCAGCCGGGTCCTGGCTGTGAACCCCCCCAAGGTTTGCGATTTTATCGCCGAAGAGTGCCAACAAATCCCCATTTTAATAAAGAAATGTATTTGTTGGTCGTATTTTCAATGCTTTTTATGCAATATATAATATTGAGAGTTGTCTGTCGAGATTAATTTGTGATTATATTTGTTTATTATATTCATACCAGAAAGAGAACCTCTGTCAAAAAATAATGGTTCAAATTGTTTGATACTTTGACAATATAACACAAAGTATGCTTTTAGGCCTACCTCTGAAATCTGAGATCATATGATGATTTAACCCTATTTTGTCATCAAATTGTAATGACTGGATAAAAAAATATCAGAAAAAGTCAAGAACATTTAATGGTCTACACAAGCTTATTTTACTTGTCATCATACATTTCAATCAACAGTAACTACCCACAAATCACTTCTGATTTAATTTACTTCAGTCTGCGAAACAAATTAGAGGGAGTATGAATGTTGATAGCACATTCCTTGATATCTTTCCGTCTGAGATGCTATTTATGAATTTGTTAACACACATTTATCAATCATTCGACCTTGACCGTTATTATATGTCTGACAATGAAAAATAATTACGAGTACCAAGTTGTGTTTGCCAATCGACATATAATATGCATTTTCAGTATCTCCTCTAAACAAGAAGAAATTATAACAGTGTAGTTGTTTAATGTTTACCAGAATTCAAAGAAAATATTACAAATTCGTAGTTCACCTTAACCCTATCAAGACTGAGCTTTTTCCCTTCTCAGACCCAGGGAGGGGCTCATTGTGCTCCCCCTCCGTATTTTCTGTATTCAACAGCCGATTTTCATGAAACTCCGTAGGAAGCTTTCATAGGTCACCTTTAGGGGAAGCTATACCCATTTTTGGAAATATTTTGGTCCAAAAATACTATTTTCCCCATAACTTCCTTAATTAATGTTTATCTGACGTCCATGAAATTTGGCACAAATATTGTCTTCAGTAACAGCAACAATCTGACATAATTTAAATTACCGCTGGATTGCTATAAGCAATTAATATTATGGGTCATTTTGTTCAAAAAACATGATTTTTGAAGATTTTGACTCCAAATTGGGATTTTTAAAACCAAAAGTACAACAAAGACACATATTAAATAATTAACAGTATCAAAAATCTAGTATTTTTAACAAAAAAGTGGAAATTCAATTGGACTTGTTCAAAATAAAAGGTATTTAACATCAACGAAAATAATATAAGAACAAAATAAATCATGATAGGCCTAATTACAGTTTAAAGATGTATCGACTGTTTTTTCGCCATTGTAACGGCAATTTACTACACAAAAATAAACAATAATTGTTTGATTAATTATTAATTGGAACATTGATATTTTACTCAAGGAAATGAATATAAATGCTGTAAAATTACATACTTCTCTAAATAATCGTGACAAACATGGTTTTATAGTAAATATGTACCGAAATTAATTAATGATGGGTCCCGTCATACATTCTTGTTGAAGCTTTTAGTGAAATATAGCTTTGCAAAGTATTTGTTTTCCTTTCTAAAAGGAAATTATCAATGTTCTCATGAAAATAAACATTTACAGAAATTGCCAATACAACACGTACTATACATGTTTAAAAATGAGCAGATATACCGGATATACCGACCGAAACCAACGAAAACAACTGTTACGTAGAAACATATAGGAACAATGAAGTTGGAAGACACCAATATTGGATGTTGATGCTTTGTTTTGGATTTCGCATTGCACATGCTCTATAGTCTATAGTTTGTACTAAAATATGTTTTAAACAGTATGGGCAAATATGATGGGTAAAATAAATCGCACAATTCGTCCCTTATTTACCATAGTGACCAATCCGACTTTTTTCCGTTTTCCCGCCCATTAGTACATTCAGGAAGAGACCTACCATTGTATCTAATCCACATGCATGTATTCCTTATATTTTTGGAGATAGAGCATGCATTCAAATGACGAATGCTCTGACTGGCTATTTTTGTAATTTGGCAAAGTGACCAATACCGCATTGGTCACTATGCCAACTTAATTCGGGATTGGTCACTATGGCAAATTAGGGACAAATTGTTGGGTCGTGTTTTCCAAATGTGTGATGTTTTCGGTTACAACTTTTGGATAACTCAAATGAATTCGTTGTTGGGCATTATGAGAACGATAACCTCATTGTTGTGAATGTCCGCTTATCGCCAACTACAACTGTTAGTGAATAGGGAACATGACTGGCGCTTTGGTCCAACTGCTTCAAAGCTGTTAAATTTTTTGCGTAAACCTACGAGACAGAACATGCCGTTGGTGGCAGTATTCAAAAAGGCAGCACGATGTTTATTCAGCAACTTATGACAAAATAATACAGCCAATATACAGACTTGATCTCGGGTACTAAATATGTGACGAGAGTACGAGATGACAAGCGTTCATGTGAAAATAAGGATGATTTTCTCTTAAAGAATTTTCAATGAAGCTAAACTGATTTATTCACAGAGACTCCTGTTTTTTGTGGTTTTTTTGGTAAAATTTAGAAGCAATAACTTCTAGTATCATCATTGTTATTAGATAAATAATTCTCACTAGCTTCAGTAAATATCACAGTATAAAAGACACACAAACAAACTATATCACATGAGTTGGGAAATCCATCAACTTCAATGCGGAGAGGGCAACATTTTAATTAAAATTTAACAAATAAATTAAAAGTATCAAATAAAAAGATCAATAATAGGATCACGTAATTACACAATTAATTATCTGCGGTTCGCGCCAAAAACCTAGGCAGCGTCTCCCATCTTGAATATATCATAAAACAATGCAAACTAAGGAAAATGAAACAAGAATAAGTCTTAGGAGATAACTGTTTAAACAATAAAGCACTTGTGAATCTCCTTAACATTATCAATTGTGAAATATATGAAATAAGTCTGTCTTAAGGACATTCAATATAATCGTAAGCTATGTCATCAATAATTAACAATAATTAACGAAATAATAGCAAACAATCACTAAATGAAAGTATTAATGTTAATGAAAGTGTAAATTTGAGTTTAGATAAATGATATTCTTGAAATATAAGTTGAAAATGATATGAAGACGAAGACATGTAAATGGATCTTCGACAGAAAACAGTGTGAAGGAAGCGCGCGATAGAAATGCAATCGTAGAGGGCGCTTCCTCAATTTGAATAATAATGCAGTTGAGTAAAGAGTAAAGGTAAGTATGAACTAACAAATAAACTGGGGTGTTAAATTCTCAGTTAATAATTTCTAAGCCGTCACGTATATAATGCCGGGTTTTATTTATTCATTTATTGTTTTCTTTTGTAGGATATTTTCAGCAATGCTTCGATGAAAAATAACAAAATCATGGGCAACATATCTTTACACAAATTAGTATTGACTTATTGACTGACGCAAACAATCTGAACATACTGAACGTAAGGGAAATTAACTGATATAATTGAGACAAAAAACATAATTGATACATGATTAACTATACACAGTCATATATTATGTACATGTATGTTGACTGTTCAACCAAAAACAGTATACAAGTTCTATGAGGGTGGTGATCGATGCCTTTGTTTTGTTCTTAAAGAGCAAGGTGATCTTTCCATCTCTATTCCAGACAACTTCAAAGATATAACGGTTCTTATAGCCTCCCCTATCAGCTCATGTCGCCTTATTATCAAGTTCTTGGTCATCTGATCTTCCACATCTGATCAGTGCACTTGACGTTTGTTAGAAAACCCCATTTAACGCGCTCTGTAGCTGGTAAACTTCATGATGATGAGAAATGGCTTTTCGGAGGCACCAGAAGGGATGGATGATTTCTGGGGTTTACCAGTAGGGCGATGAGATCTGTCCAGATCATTACTGTGGAAATTGAGCTTGTTTAATTAATACATATAGGCCTACATTGAAACTGGTGTATCAATAGTTAAAACCGTTTTTGTCGAATTTAGAAGCAGCAACTATGACCTCTAAAAAAGTATCATCATTCATTAGATAACTAATTCGCTCTAGCATCAGTAAACATCCTAATATAAAAGGCAATAAAGGAAACCAATCAACTTAAATGAGGAGAAATCACAATTTTACCAAAATATGTATCGCCAGTGTTTTAATTTATTTTACCGATAATTTCCAGCAAGTGTTGTTTTAATCGGAACATTGCTAATTTTCTTTTAGAAAGGAAATCAAATACTTTGAAATGAGATATTTTACAAAATAATTGTCAAAACTGTTTTACAGTCATTAAGTGCACCACAATGATTTATGAAGGGGACAAACCATAATTAATTTCGGGACATTTATTGATGTAAATCCCTGTTATCCGTCGCGTCCTGAAGTAAAGTAGCAATGTTCCTATGAAACAGAAAATTACCAGGTGAAAAAGCGAAAAACATTGGTGATGTATCTTTAAAACGTCTCAACTGACAACACAACATCTTAACAATAAATGTTAAGGAAATCAACTGTATATAATCAAAGGTATTTTTTTTTTAATGATTAAACCTCAACCAGGGGCGTAGCGAAGGCGTTTTCTTTGGGGGTGTGGAGTTAATTTGCCGAGTAACATCAGAGTTTGGGGGCGAAACAATTGTTTGCTGGTAAATTTATCGACACAACTCTAATATGACCAGACAAATTCCCCCAAAACTCTGTAAAGTCGCTCAATGTGTGTGTGTGTGGGGGGGGGGACAACAACCACCTGAAACCGATACATTTGCAGCCGGCCCTATGTCCTCAATCATGATCATTTATCAGTTTATTTGTGGTAGTATATTTAATAATACAGCTAATAGGTATATATAGACTTGATCTCAAGATTACGTCACGTGTCTACAAAATGACAATGTTAATGTGAATGAATAAGGCCTGTGATGAAGATCTTGAGAAGACAATTAAGAAATGTTAAGATTTAAATGTGGGAGGAAAACCCACACAGATATTCTGTTGAAAAACCCACGTTATCAAGTTGGGATTGAAAACCCACGTTATCAGATTGGGACTGGAAAACCCACGTTGTCAGGTTGGGACTGGAAACCCCAATCCTTCTCCGTTGGAGTGGGACATCGAACCCGTGTCCACGGAGGTGAAAGGCGAGTAAAGTATACCACTGCGTCAACCTGATCCCCAAACTTTCACAGATTGGTTGTTTTATGTTTATATTGAATCAAACAGAGCAGTATACTTGTCAACATTCCCAGTGTTGTACCTTCCCTAAAGCATAAAGCACTGTGCATTTCGAATCTGATTTATCTTTGATTGTTTACATACTGTTTGTTTACACTCCCAGTGTAAACACGTGAAATGGTATCTACACTGTACCAGTCTACGAAACATCAAATTCGTGACTAGATAGTCACTTAAACTCAATGTTGGGTTGATTTAGGTTGTATCATCCGTGTTTTTCAATATTTGTACCGGTAATTTTATTTTTGATCAGAACGTTGCTATTTTATTTGCGGAAACAAAAACGAATGCTTTAAAATGACGCTTTTAACAAACAAACATGATTGGTGTGAGGCGATCTATCGAATGAAAAATAAATTTAAAAAAATTTAAAAATGCGAGACGCATATTTTTACAGTAAATAAAAAAAAACAGGACATGGTGGAAACAATTTTTTTAACGTAGAAGAATTGTTTTAATTCATGACAAATTATTATTTACAATTATTTACAAGACACACAAAATTCGAGGAAGCGGAGTATTTATATATGAAGCGTATAAAGTCTAGAATACTTAACTCCTTCTCAAATGGCATTTTACGCAAACAAAATGCTATGGTTCTTTTTAACCCTATCAAGCCTGGGCTATTTTTTCATTCTCAGACTTGGGAGTCTCATTTTCCATGAAACTTTGTAGGCATGATTGGTGTGAGGCGATCTATCGAATGAGGCTTTGGAAACATTCATAGGTCACCGTTAGGCGGCGCTATACCCATTTTCGGTAATTTGTCCCCATCTTTGGTCAAATATAGTATTTTTCCCAAACTTCCTTATTTTTTGTCTGTTGGCCATGAAATTTGGCACAAATGCTGTATTCAGTACAGGCAACAATGTGCCAGCATTTAAAATGCCACTAGAGGGCGCTTTAAGCAATATTTGGGGTCAATTTGTTCCAAAAACATGATTTTTTAATATTTTGACCCAAAAAAATTTGTTTTATCCAAAAGTACAATAAAGGCAGATATAATAACATCCATGGTACTACTGAAATAAATTTATACAATGAGCAAAAAAATTGAAAACAAACTTTTAAAAATCAAGTTTTGGGACAAAATTAACCAAGAAATCGTACAAATATCTTTCAAATAACACTTTGTATTTACAAAAGAACATCAAATAACTAACATATCAACGTTTGAGATCTGGAATCGTATCGTACAATCATCGTCTCAAAGTATATGAAAATTTGCTATAAAGGAAAAACTTCGTTTTCACAAGAAAATCAATTAGCGCAATTATTTCATTAAAGCTATTTAAAGAATCAAACATATTGGTTTTAAACTTACAGTAAATTATGATGTTGGTTTATAAATGCAGTCATGAGTGGAATCTGGTCAGTGAAGTGGGTTATTGTTTTGGGCTCGTCATGGCCCTTCCCAGGGCCTTGATTGCAGGTTTGCCGGTGGATGCACACAGAGGCGTAGCGTAGACATTTTCTTTGGGGAAGGGGGGTGGAGACAATTTGCCGAATGACATCAGAGTTGGGGGAGGCGCAAAATGTGTGTGTTAGTAAATTTACCGATACAACTTTAATATGACCAGACAAATTTACTTGTTTCCCCTGCCCCACAGTTGCCTAGTGACCATTTATCATAACAAATAATGATACCATGACACAGTTGTTTAAGATTTTGCTTCCAACCTGTTCAGCTGTAAAAGGAGATAGTTTCCAATCCAAAACATAACAATAATAACTTGTTCATATTGTTGAGCAAATACTTGACTATAAAAGAAATCGCCTGCAAAATTGCCACCATGCCTCTTTCCCATGGAAAAGTCCATTTTAGCGACGGCGTCTTCAACCAGAAACGACATTATCGAGTAATTAGCGCACTCTGTTTACTAAACATGTCCAGTCTGTGTTGTAAACATTGTACGCCGGTGCAGCGAATTCGTGTTCAGGACTTACCCTTCTTTTCTTTCTCTAATCATAAACTCCAAATTAAATTCAGTGTCTCTAATTAGGTGGGTTCGATGATGTTTTTGAACAGTTTCTTTTTTTAATTATTTTTATTACCATATGAAACTATATGTTTTAGAAAATTAAGCAGTAAAAGGTTGAAACAATAAAATACTTTTTTTTTATTTACTTTTTTTCTTAATTTTTTTTTCTCGCACAATCACCTTTGGGGAAGAAGACCGACACTAGCCAGAGATTTATTAATGTGGAACCTGGGCTCATTTACTAAATAAGTAGTTATCACCTGAAGCCATTATTGCTTGGTTCCGGCCAACTTACGAATCCTTCCGATATCGACATATCAATTCGTTTTGAATATTTAACACAATTTTAATTTTTAAATTGGACGAATAAATAATTATTTCTTACAAATAGGCCTATCTGGATGTTTTTAATAATTTTTTTTTTTTTTTTTTTACAAATATCTGATTGTAAAGCACGTGTTTTTGGTCTATTTTACATGGCACCATGACCCCTCTTTGTCAGCATTCTTGAGTTATGAGTTCAAAATTCCTGGCTACGCCCCATGTGATGAATTCAAACGACCAATGAAAATGCCGCTTCTATGTGTCAACTATGTGACGTTATGAAAGGACGAGCTATTCCTCGTGAAAATAGTGACAATGCAGGCTAATAAATAGCTAGGACCGCTTGTAAACAGGGGATACAATGAAATATGGCACGATCGAAGGTTTTTAAAGGCGGTTCCGCCAAAACTTTGGGAAAATGCACATTAAATGCAATGTGAAATGTAAAAGTAATGCCTTGAAAGTTAAAACCACCTTCACATCACCTTAGATAAACGTATAACTTTGGGAATATTTACAGAGATGTATTGGTTAAACGGGTGGTTGTTACTTTCTGAAACCTCGCGACTCGAGGGACAACATTTAACATGCATACAACATGAATCATCGAATAATCACAAAATATGGTTTAACTGAAGGAAACTGTACTAATTTCTATGGACTGCATACATGCAAATATAAGTTATAAATACAACAGATGTAGAAGATAAGGCAAAGGAGAGAATAGTATAATATTGTGCTCTGTCGCCTTCGGTTAACTGAAGAAAGCCCGCAATCAATGGTGTGCTCGGTTGACTGTTGCTTAATTTGAATTTAAATAAAGATTATTTACATATGAAGAATAAGTGGATGACGTAGCCCAAATGAATAATACATCAAACTGGTTACATACATAAGTGTACTTTCTCAAACTTAGACTAGAGTGTGTACTTGTCATACATGTGACGTACATAGAAGGAATGTTTGAGTGAGCAAAGGTATTAATGGATGTTAAAGAATAATAAACCACAGAGACTCCTGACATTTACAATGAAAGTAACACATTGAACAATCACCGGGGATATTAATGGTTAAATAATTAAAACCGTGATATCAAATTTAGGAACAGTTATTATAACATCTAGAAATAGTATCATTATTGTTATTAAATAAGTCATTATCACTAGCATCAGTAAATATCACAATATAAAAACAAGTAAAAACGTATATAAATGAGTTAGAAATCAATCTACTTAAATACGGAGATGGCAAATTTAAACTTATTGTTGGACATGATCACGATCAACAGGGCATGGAATCGGAGTGCTAGTTTTAGATTAACTCGGTCCCCGAAAATATTACTCCACATGAAAAGGTCATATTGGTGATACTGCATAAATAAGACAGTAATTTTCAGTCACTGTGTTCATCTTAAACTAGGACACCGATTCCATTCCCTGTTGAAAGTCTGCTCGATCGTGACGTTATTGCCCCTTTAAACATGTATCGCTGTATTAGTTATGTTACCCGTAATTTCTGGCAATTGCAAAACATTCCAAATTTATATTATAGAAAAAAACGTATACTTTGAAATCGGCTATTCATAAAATATTGGTCAGAATCTTGGTTTTAAAGTAATTAAGTGCCCAAATTATGATTTATTTTTAAAGTATTTTTTTAAATTATCATATACAAAAAAGGACTTGTATAATTAAATAACTAATAACTATTTGCTTATTAACATTGTTAATAGTCACGCTGTCAACAGTCACGCTCGCTGCCATGTGTAAAGTGCCCAAGTTAAATCACAATATTTCATTTTTGAAAATACACACCATATGAATATTCCATTAGTAGTCCTGTCACGTCATCATGTGGCGATGATAATGGTGTCTCTTTGTTGTTCAGAGGGAACACGCCGGTTGAATGAGATCTAGCATCATTTGGCATCAGTGGAAAAGTGATTTTGCCTCATTTTGGCCTCGCATAGGAATATTTTAATGGTCCATTGCAATCCAGGTAGCATAACAAACCGATTGATGACACACAAAATAAGCGAGCCCCACAATTATTTATTTATTTTTTATTGTTTTGTTATTTATTTATTTCACAAAACAAAACTGAACACGTGCACATAGGTAAATGAGTTATACCTAGCAAAAGTTTTTTTTTATTAATTTTATTTATTATATTATTATTATTGATATATTGGTATACATTATAATGCACGCAAAGTGCCTTCTCTATCGAATGATTTTGTAATTCAAATTTCTAACCCACATGTATCTACTGAATAATACAGAGGGCGCTTAAATAAAATATTCCCCTGTCAAAATGTCATGATTAACCCTATTCTACCAAACTTTAGCTGAACGGTTCTCAACAAGTAATTATTTAAAGGATGAGTATTGGTTCGAAATCGCACCGGCATCTTCATGGAAGGCTCGGTAGATTAGTGATCTTTTGCTTGATGCACAGAATACATATGTAGGGATAACAATCTTTATTCACACAGGGCAAATGACCATGTATGATTGCTTGGCCCTTTCTGTTAATCAAATAATGTGATATTGTGTTGGGTTAAATGATGAGTTTGTCTTCAATAATAGTATAGTTGAGGTTCTATGTATCAATGAAGTATTTATATCAATGAATATAATTCTGAAATCAGTGAAGTATTAAATAATAACTGAGTCCAAAATGGTAAAGCAATACCGACAATAGCAACATGCCACCCATGAAATGATTTTGAAGGTGCTGATATACAAGTTCAAAACGAGACCAATTTGGTGTGCAGAACCTGTTGCGCACACCACCACCCCCACCCCATTCAATGCGTTGAGGTAAAACAAACTTTTTATTGGAAACATTTCAGTGTGATATCACTTAACAACAAACAAGTGGACAAGGAGGGATTTCTTCTTCATAAGTTACGTTACTGTGTCCAAGGTGTGTGCCAACAGTTTTGGTCACCATTGTTAAAATGGCATTATTGTTTTCACTAGCTTGAAGAGACAGATCAGGGATCTTTTTCAACAGGGCATGGAATCGGTATCCCTAGTTTAAGATGAACACAGTAACCGGGAAAATTTTGACTCATGTATGCAGCAGCAAATGCAACGTGACCTTATCATGTGTGGGTATTATTTTCAGTCCACTGAGTTAATCTGAAACGAGCACCCGGTTTTCCCGGCAAGATTTTTTTTCGTGATTTTTTTAAATTTAAAGAGGGAATTCATTAAAACCCTGAAACTGCCGATCGTCGTGTAACGTTAATATTTTCGTTTGATATTTCACAAAATATAGACATAGCTTTGTAAGTAAAATCACAATTTTGGGGCGCGTGGGATAGTTCAACATGTAAGAATGTATCAAGTGAGTGTGTCGAAATAGTTGCAAATATTATCAATTTGAGCGCCAAGAATTTACATAATCCCGCCGTTAGCGGCAATGGAACCAACATGTGCTAAGGCTTAGCCAAGGATTCAGGTCCGTGCCACAGATCAGCACAAGGAAGACTTTTACCGGACATCCTTACCTGTCCTTCAATAGTCGGATTTCCTGTATGATCGGAAATTATTGTCCTCTACAATCATTGTTCCTTGTAATTTATATTGCATTGTTCTTACCATGTATTTTGTTTTATTGTTTACCTAATGTGTCACTGCGCCATGAGCGTCTCTTTTGACGGATACCGGCGCATTACAAATGTTCATTATTATTATTATTATTAAAATCTTAAACTGAGACAATATGCAAGCTCTTCGGCCAAAAACGATCCAGTTTCGCGTGGTGTGAATAGCGTTATCGTGTTCAGCATGAAAAGACCCCCTAGGCTGATCTTGGCAGGTGCTTACCTCGGGTTGGGATAATAATAATATTTACAATTTCTTGTTTTCTATTGAAACACCCATAGAATATATGAACATTTTACTTCAGTTTTTAGGAGGTAATAAAATGTATATTTTCTTTTTCATATTTTTAAGTACATTTTACTTATTTTAGGATTTATAACAATTACCAGTAACTTAGGTATTTTTGGAGATCGCTTGCACATGTTTTGCACACAGCACGTCAACTGCATGGCAACGGATTGTATGCAGAAAGGTTAGGAGGCATGAGCTGCGGTAAGTTTGCAATTGGTTTATTATTATTTAGCCACAAATCAGGCAGTTAGTATGGAAGTTGTTGCTGCACAGTAACGGTTTATCGTGTCTTCTGATAGTGGATATCTCTTACACGGGGATGTCCTTCATTGTCTGACATAGGTGAGTAAGTGTCAGCTGTAGGTAGAAACGTATTAGTAATGTCTGACTATTGCAAGAAATCCCCATAGCAAAAATCCGGTAAAAGTCTATGCACCGTAGGCCTACTGCAGGTGGGAAAATATAATATTAATATTAGGCCTATATTATAATATAATAAGTTCACTAATTAGGTCACAAACTTCTAGGCTTAAATTTTTGCAGTAATTCAACAGACTTGGAAATAGAGTTATATATATTATGAACTAGGAACATTAATCAATCATTGGTTGTACTCACGTTCATTAAAAAGACGCAGAGAAGGTCATAAAATTTATGAGTAATTTGAGGTGACAATCACAGTCAATAGTAGGCCTACATGTTGCTTTAGTAATTAGATTGATTTACGTACGTATGCGTGAAATGTATGTAAACTCTTGAGGCGCTATGTTACTTTGCCTCCTCACAACGAGTTGCTTTTCCACACTTCATCTTATTCAGTTACTTGCCGTCAAAATGTTATTAATCTTGAATTGGACATAACATTTTTTTTTTACATTTGTTGAATAAAATGATATAATTTGTAGAAGCTCAAAACGTTTAATCAATATTCTTGAAATTGATGATTACTTTGAAACATTGAAATGTGTATCGAACTGTAATGATCACGCATTGAGTTCTCGCATTTACGATAAGAGAATCTTGCACTTGGAAACAAACTGAAATGCCAAACTTAATTAATAGGTGCTGCTTTCATTTTTGATGTACATTGAAGATATGAAAAACTCAAAAACTTTTTCTTTTTCAACTTTTGTTTTTGTTTCCTGATTGGATACATACAGAGATAATAACAATAAAATTGAAGGAAATTAATTATTTTACCTGCACATTTTCCTCCAACACATAAAAACCAGTTTTGCCATAGAGGATGGCGCCCCTGATAATGATTAAGGCTAATAACAGATTAGTGCAAGTCCACCAATGTAACTGATGGGACCTCTCTCTTACTTAGGAAAAATAAGGCGTATTTTTTTTATTTAAGCGCAAGTTGACCTTTTAACTCTTTCTCTCTGGAAATTAATTGTTTTTTCATTGTAATTTTGGGCACTGACACGTAAAACAATCAAGGTCAAGTGTGAAAATTATTACATAATTTGTTTATCTTTGGACTATTGAAGAGAGTAAGGTTTCAAAAATAAATGTTATGATTTGTATTGGTCACACTCAGCATCTGTTATTAAAACAAGTCAAAACAAGACCGGTTGTCAGTTGATGACGTCAACAGCTTCTTTAAAAACGCTTGTTGTTACAAAACACGACGCGCGCAAGCCTGTCAAAAGGCTCACAAAAGGTCATCAGAAAGAGTTAAACGTCTGTTTCTGCAACTACATGTTATGCATTGTTTCTGGGCGCAGAGAGAGAATACACAGAGAGACAAATCAAGAAGCAGTCGGACTATGGACTAATGTTAACATGTGTCCATCCTCAAGCCAAAAACATGCTGAGGCCTATATTTATTAAACTGTTACCCAATCATGATCGGGTTTTTGATAGCACGTAAACACAGGAAGTAGAGCTTATGATTATGTAAAATAAAATATTAGAGTTTACGTTTTTGGGGAGAATGATGTTGAGCACTTTTGGAGGCATTCTCTTTCTAGAAACATTTATAGGGAATTTGGGATGTGACCCTCTTGAGCAAACGCAAAAGTGTGATGGGAGGAAGTCGAGTTTGAATACGAAAAGTCCTGCAACTTGAACGGTACCGGTAACGGTTTATCATTGCTGGACATGTTGATGACTTGTTGGTGCGAAGAATTGCATGGAGACGTCTGAACAGAAATGTCATGGTAAATTCCACGAATTTGTTGGTGACGTGGTGTTTATAACATAGTCTCCCCTCCTTCGAATTGAAGACTTTCCTTTTTGAGTGATTATTATTAATATGGTAACATGGTCATGGACTATCCGTCTTAAACACATACATTGTTTGTATACCATTGCTATGTATATTATGTAAACTCCATCATCCGTCAAAGGATTCACACCCATGTCTTTAGTGTCAAGTTTGTGAATAAGTCGTATTTGTATCTCACTTCCCACCTTGTACGCACAATAAAGGATCAGACATTTGTTCCCTGTGAAATGCTCAACCACGCTCTGTCCTATGTGTATACCACCACACCAAGACTGGACCCTTAGTCTTGAGTTGGCTATAATATTAGTATGCACTTACCTTCCCTGCCATACATTGTGCATGGTTGGTTTGACGAGACATGTGCAAATGCCCGCCCGCCTAATTTTTTTAATTTCATTAACAACCTGCTTTTATATTTGCCAACCAAAACGCACGTTAGGAGTAAAATTTACTTAAACCAACACACGTTCGTGTATCAAAGGCACAGTCGTTTTCTTGCTCAAATTAGTGGTTACCAACGCGAGTTCTATACGTATACCATCCTTGAATGCGCTACCCTGCATGCGAAATAATTTTTTCCTACCTACCCTTATTCTCTCCACCACTGTCCCATACAACCAATTGCACTCAAACCTCAATTCTTCTGGACAAATTATATCCTTTGGCCAACTTAATATCCGCGTAAGTCGTGGTACCCGAGTCAAATCTCCGCTAGAGCACTAAAATGGACGTGTCGTCTGCTGGCATCTAGAATCGCGTCTGAATGTATCATTCGTCACCCATTTTTTTTTGGGGGGGGGGGGGGGGCTGAGAATCAAAAACAATTATTTTCATTACTACACAAAGGGTGCCGCCACTTCCTACGCGCAACGGTTAGTACAATACTAAGTAGGTCACCTCCTTATGTTTATCCCGCACACTGTGGGAATAGGAGTGCGTTCTTCCCTCCCCTACCCCTCTCTCTCTTTTTCTCTCCCTTTTTTTATTTTTTATTTATTTTTTATTAATTTTTTAACGATTTTAGGGGGGGGGGGGCCAATGCCCTCAACGTTTACCAACAGTGCAAATAGGTACTGAAAACGAATCATATTGTATCAGAGAGAGTCTAGTCTAGAATAAAAATGGGGCCCTTAAGCGAGCCCGGACCCCCACTCCGTAGTGATCGACGTAGCGATCGACGCCCATGTTTCATTGTATATTATGCACACAAATTTTAATATCACATCCCCCGTCCCACCCCGCCACGCCCCCACACACATTTTTCGATACAGATTTACGCCACAGGTGACAAGGCCAACTTTGCCAATACCTCCATCTATTGTACAATGTCAATGCGTTGTACTGTCTGTGTGTTATCTAACGTTAATTCAGTACAATTACTGAAACACCAATGCATTGCACATTGTTACTACGAGTGCCACACTATACCACTAGTATAGTTATGCTTAATGTAAAAGTTGACTATTAATTTTACTGTATTAAACGTTAAAAACTCATGTTTTGTATAAAAAACGAATATTTAATGTACAATGTTACTGTTTACATTCCTTCAAATGAAACCAAATAAAGAAGTCCTGTCATGATCTGAGATTACCCATTTCATGATTTCACTAGTTTCTACTAAGTATACAGCGGGTACAGAGCCTCCTTGAATTTAATACCACCCCTTTACCAACTCAGATACTGTGTACACATACGTATAGTAGCCGGTCCCTTCAGTTCCTAGAAATAGACTTGGGGCTTGCACATTCCTTTGTGGTTTGCCACCCCTCACAGCCAGTTGATTGTTTCAACAGCCCTTTCCTATATGTGTAGAGATTGTCCGGCACTTGCTACCTGTTTCTCACACAGTCAACATTGTTTTAGCACTCTCACTTTGAACACAGAATTCTTCACCGGTTTTCCTATTTTTCCCTTTGAGAACCACAGTCATGGGTATTCTTTACTTTGTACTCTTAGATTCTAAACAGTCAGTCATTTCCCAGCCAGGAGACATTCTGCTATCAGTTTTAGGGCAAACATTTGCAGACTGTACCTTTGAGGCTTTATAGATGAAGACAATTGAAATGTTGTTGGCTCTTTGTAGATGAATATATAACCCTTTTAGGGAATCTTTTAGAGTTAGCCTTTATTGTTAATCACCATTTACTATAGATGGTCTTAGAAGCTAAGGGACTGTAGAGTCAAGTGATCTTTTGAACATTTCTAGAGGAGATTAAGATTTTAGCATTTTACTGTTTCTTGAAGATTTACTTTCTGACCAAACAATCTATATATTTAGCATTTGTGATTTGATTGACTGCACAACCCTTAGCCAAACACATATTGGAGCGATCCCTTGATTTATGATTCGCTGTTCTATAGCCTTTTCACCTTGTTTTGACTTTGCGATTGCATTGTTTATGTTCATTTATTCCCATTGTTTGGACTGAATTCAACCTCAACCTTTGATTATTGGACCATTATATTATGAGTTATTTAGAATTGTTTGTTCTGTATTTTACATTACAGTTCACCGTAGAATAAAGACATTGGAAACCAGAGCTCTGTCCTTTGACCGACTTATTTATTTTTTGGTTGACACTCGCTGGTGATTTTGAGTTATGTCTACGCCCCAATGCTAAGCTACACTCTCTTAAACCAGTACAAGTCCCCTTCCATTAAAGGGACATACAGCCTTAAAATTCCCCCAAAATGGGATTGATAGAATGATAGATTATTCTTTTTGGAAGTTTTTCGTAATTAAACAAAACACAATTTGGGTATCGTGTATCATGTACCCAGGAATGGAGAATGTGTTCGAAAAGCAACAGTAAGTTCAAAAGGTAAACAAGCAGTGGCGTGGTCATGGAATTGGGTGGAGGGTGGGGTTTCAGGGATCTAAACCCCCCAACAGAATGTGAATTTAATGATTATATCCCACGTGTATATTTATCCTCTTTGAATTAAAATATACATCTAACAACCAACCTGTAACCATTTCACCTTATTACGTAATGTCATTAAGGAAAAGTGTAAACTATTAAGATATTTCATATTCCCAACTATTCTTACTAACATGGAAAGAGTACTTTTCAAACTTTTTTGTTCTTAATTACCAATAATTACATTTTCATCAGCTTTATATCATTTGAATATTTTTGAATTTGTAATTTCACACCTTAAACATAGTTCTTACTGTATTGTATAAGTGTGACAGTGGCTAATTGGTTCATCATCGATGTCTTTCTCTGCATATGTTATGTACTCAATCAAACACACATAACTGCATTAGTAGTCAACGCTATGCTAGGATGAATGGAAATGATCATAAGAGATACAATGAAAACAATTAGTAAGGATGGAGAGACAGTGTACATATGTACAATAATTGTGCGTTGTAGCAGGCCTGTCAGAATATTATAGAGACGGGGAATGGCACATGCTCAGTGAATATAGTGGAAGGAGCAAAGGGCCCCGCCCCCTCCAGGGAACGATTTCGTTCAAAATAATTTCATAGCAAAACTGCGATGCAAAAAATGAATTTGCAGAGCAAATAATCTTTTGTATAGCAATTCAGAATTTTGTGTAGCAAATTTAAAAATTGCTTAAAATTACAGTAGCCTATGTGTATAGATTTAGGTTGGTTTTTTTGTCGTTTGGTTCATAATATGAATGTCCAAATTTTACCAGAAATAATCATTTTTAGTGTCCGAAAATTGAGCCACAGGTGGTAAACAAAACTCACGTGTAACTACTTTCGCCAAATTGCAGTCATTCATGAAAGTTAGTCCATGAAAGTTTACATTATTATATCGATCGCTAAAACAGAGGCAATATCACAAAAACAAATTACCGACTGCGACATGTTCGGGTGCTTTTCAAAGTGAATTTCGCCGAGTGTAACGTTACTTTGTGGTTTGATCAAGCTTGATTTTGATTATTAAAAATTCGTCAGGAAAATGAGTGGTTGAAAGCGCGATCATATTGTGTGCCGAAATGATTCTAAATCTCACCACTACATATATAAATGAATGCTCATTTTGTTAATTTTCAAAAACTTTTATTATAAAACGAAATTAGTAACGTTTCTAGAGTTCCTTTGTTGAATACGGCCGTAGTGATCGTATGAAAGCGCACATGTGAACTGAACACGGTACTATTGTGTATAGGGGGTGGTTCAATTGCTCAATGTTCTAACCCCTAAACTCAGGAGAAGAAAAAATAAACACGTGCGAAGCTATAAAAAAAATGGGCGGTTGTTGCGTGTTTAACATTTCGGGAATTTCGCCCGTAGTTTAAATTCATCAGCAGAAAAAATATTGCATGCACATAGAATTTTAGGCATTGCGGATAAAACTTTTACGGATTGCTGGGAAATAAAGTTGCATGTACAGATGCATATAGGTAAAACAAGTGTACGTGTTTACTGTTGCATCAACACCGTCACGTCGGCGTGAAGTCATCGTTGACCACGTACGTCGCACGGATCGACGTACCCCGGCCTGGCGTGGTCTGGACACACGGAAACAAACCCAGTCGAGACGGATAGCTTGATTTTTTTTTATCGGAAATATACATGTAAACGTTATTTCGGGAAAGGTTTGTGAATATGATTTCAAAAATGTTTATAAATCTGTTGAAATTTGTATCACAAAATCTGTGATGCATTGTTTGAAATTCCTTTGCAGATTGTCCAAATTACGTCGCATTTTACGATGCGATACAGGGGAAATCGTTCACTGCCCTCCCCATATTCCCTGGGTGCTTCCCTCCCTGCTCAGAATTAGGATCCCTACACATAATGGCCTCATGAAAAAAAAGGACCTCACGCTCGAGTGACTGAAAAGCATGGTGCTCCAAGTGCTATTTCTACATTGAACTAACCCTAGTAAGCAGTAGTATAAGGTTTACAGTAGCACCATGTAAACAATCTCTTAGGATTTGTAATAATTGTCGGTTCTGAGAAGAACTGGCGATGCGAAACTAGACGTTTTGATCAGTATATGCTCTGATAGTCTTCATTTTCCTGAAGACTTCTCAATGTCATGGACTCTTGTGGACAAATTAATTGCTCAAAACCTCCTACATATTGTTTCCAAACACCACATTTTCATCTCCTTTAGTACTAGTATGGAATCTATCAATTTTCCAGGACAGTAGGTGATGTATACTTGTTATAGTTACGTGAAGAGTTGCGGCTGTAGTTGTTTTCCACAATCTATAATGTCCAACAATATTTCTCTATTTGGCTGTATTCTACTAACTCTACACTGCCCAGCAATAATATGTGTCACGAATAATATATTTCACTTATTAGGTTAAAAAAAGAGAACGTCTCCGGTTTTTGGTCTCCACGCGCGTCGCCTCAGACCCGCGCGTCAACATTTTTTTTGTCAATTTACAAAAAAAACAAAGATTATCAACATTTAAAAAAAAAAGACCTATGACCAGAAACAGGAGACTTTTTTGTTTGGCCTTACCTGTCTAACACACATCTTCACAATGTATGTAACAACACAAGCACGGTTCATACCGTTAAAAACAGGAAACTGAAAACGGTAAAACAAACCGAACACCCTATTTGCTTAGATATACTGAAAACAGCAAATAATCTCTTCTGCCCTATTTTTTATGAACAAAATTAATAATCAGCAAAAAGGGTAGATAAACCGTTTGTTTACCCTATTTGATTTTACCTTAAAAATTAAAAGGGGTAGGCCTATATGTAGTCAATCCCTTGACCTATTTTTCTTTTTCCCGTTGCCAGCAGAGCTGCGCACATGCACATGAGTGATTGCTCGCCCACGCTGGTACGTGTTCAAACATGGCAACCTTCACTCAGTAATGGAATTGCTCATCTAAGATGAGAAATTTGTTTTGTTTTGGGAATGGGGTTTCATTATTTCAAATAGCACTACCCGATTGTATAATTACCGGAATATTTTTAAGTTCATTGAAAGATTCAATCGAGTATTCAAATAAATACATAATCTGGAGCGCAACATATCTTTTACAAAATATAACAATGAATTGTTTGAGTGCATTCCTTCCCATGGGTGGAAGTTGTCTGAATCTAATCCCGCTTGGTAATTTCACAACAGTATTGAGAGTGTGAAAGCTCCAAGCGGCAATTCTGTAAAATTCATTTGTCATGCTTACAAATTATGGATTTAAATTCATTAAGTAATATATTTTGCATTAAATTACACTCTAATTACTGTTTTGAAAGCACTGTTAAAGCGACAATCGATTCTGACAACTTCCACCCATGGAAGGGATGTCATTGAGCCATTCGTTGTCAGAGATAATACTTCGTGCTCTAGCTGATTTATTTAATTACTTGATTGAATCCAACAGTCAAAATAACAAAAAGCCAATATTGGTATCAAAATGTTGCAGAAAGGTTAGGATCTAAAGAAATGTGAAAATTTAGGCGGGAATTGGCAAGAATCTGCATTTTCATTATTGATGTACTCGTCGCTTTTTGTGAATGAAATCCTTAGGCCGGTTTAAAATCAATTTAGTTTTCATAAGTTATCGACTATGAACTTGTTTAAATTTAATTTACATGGCGATATATTTTGACAATTTAAAATATATTACCAGAAAAAGTTTTGTATCGAAATTTGTTGTGATTGTTGGACGACACTATGGTCATGACAAATTTACTTGAGCTCATTAATGTTAATAATTTTATAGGGTTGTTGTTGTCCTCTTTCGGCTGCTCCCGTTAGGGGTCACCACAGCGGATCATGATCCGCATATTTGATTTGGCATAGGTTTTACGCCGGATGCCATTCCTGACGCAACCCTCCCATTTATCCGGGGCTTGGGGACCGGCAGTAAGCATGCACTGGCTTGTACATCCCAGTGGGTTCAATTGGCCCTCCCAATTATGAAAATAATTTTTCGGGTCAGAGCAAAAAAATGTAAAATAAAAATGTAAAATAAATAAAATCTTTGCAACAAATTACCCCTTTCGCCGCATTTTAATTTCAACCTGGCCCAATGTGCATTCGCAATAAAACTTACATACATTGGTAAATATGATCAATGATTTCCATATAATTATAATTTGTGAAAACATAGGTGAAAAACTGATGGTATCAAACAGTCTAATCAATTATCCTGCTTGAACTGAGGTTCACTCATTTTTAAAATTAAAATTACAAATGCATCTCGATAAACACTTGAGTGCATGCCCTACATACACAATTAAAGTGCAACAGTGTGGGACAAGTTATACATTATTAAGAACAAAATTGTTCAAAATGCTTTCACATAAACTGATCTAAAAAAAGGTTTCTTATATACGTTGTGTCGTAATGTTTAAATCGGGTCTTACAATTATTGAGCTTGAGCGCGAAACATTATCCCTAAACTAAACAATTTTAACCCTTGATGAGAATGGGTTAAATGGGGTTAAATGGGTACCTGTGAGGGCAGAGTTGGTTGATTAGCTCTATATGCGCTGTAATGGCAGCAATTGAGCTGTATACTCCCCAGGGAGCTGAGATGGTTTCAGGAATGATTTATGAGCCTTATGAGCAGGGGTAATAATATAATGCGCCTTGAGCACCACTCAGTTGGTGGATACGTGCGCTATATAAGTCCACACATTATTATTATTATTAAGAAGAGAACCGTTGTATAGCTATAGGGTCTTAAAAATGTTTGGCTCAGAGACAGACACGATCATGAATCTCATTCTTAAAAATGTTTGGCTCAGAGGCAGACACGATCATGAATCTCATTCTTAAAAATGTTTGGCTCAGAGGCAGACACGATCATGAATCTCATTCTTAAAAATGTTTGGCTCAGAGGCAGACACGATCATGAATCTCATTCTTAAAAATGTTTAGCTCAGAGGCAGACACGATCATGAATCTCATTCTTAAAAATGGCTCGGAAAAGAGCCGTTTGGTTTAAAATTATGTGGATGCCACGCTCTTATTATGCGTTGAGTTCTGCCGATTGTGCGATGATTTGAAGGACCCAGTGAGACTGTCTACGATCCCTCTCATCTTTGATTTTGGTATGAACCAAGCTGACCCTACTGCTTTAGCTTGTGCTAGTTGGGATTTCGCCGTGGTGAGCCTCGACTGGAATCAGGCGCGTTATGAGCCAGAGGTTGTTGGGGAGAGTGTTTTATTTTCGCCAAAATGGAGGATCAGGAACGTCTGGGGTTGGGGTGGAGGTTATAATTATTTGTGAGCTGAATTGTGCATGCATGCCTCGGTGGGGATTATCCCCCACCGAAACACCGCTTAAAACAACACTTTATGTAACATTTTGTTTTATGTTATGATGACCCCACCTCAATTTGTTTAATTAACATATCGGCAGGCTCATGGGGGGTGTTGAATCCCCGATGACCCCCCCATAGGTACACCTGACTGCAATGTCCAGTTCCTCTGGAGAAAATGGACTGGCAAAGTGTGGCTTGTTTGGGTATTTTCGATTTGCGTTGTTTCTTTGTGGCTTTTGCTGGCTTTCCATTTAAGAGCAGCTGGTGAGCAACTTCGTTAGCTGTGGTGTTGTCATATTGGTCAGCTTTCTTTGGGTCATTGCTCAGCTAGCGAATGAAAGACCAGGATTTGTTGCTGTTTGTTATATCTGTTGATTCAACTAGAGCTTGCCATGATCTTTCGATGCTCTGATGATAGACTCAATTAGTTTCTCATCCATATTGGAGGTTTCAGCAAAGGGTTTGTTTGGAACATTTGTTTGTACTCCTCATACAGATCTGTATTCTTAGGTGTAAGCCCTGTGACGTTATTCTTTTGCGGCACCGCGGGGATGTTTTTCCTTTAGATTTTCTTGACAAGCTTCACAGTTATCATAGTTCTCTGATCTTGGCTCAAGGCATGAGATTGCTGCATCTTTGATAAATTTACCCAGTCAGCCTTCTTAAAGTTGAAACGGCGTCTGAAAGGGCACTGTGACAGGATTGACAACCGCTTAACTTCAATTCCACTGGGCGATGATGTGTTCTTGTATTGGATCCCAGACCATCTTTCTGCAAAGTTGAGCGATGCTAGGACTTGAAAAAGGCTAAGTCAGGGTTATAGCCTCTTTTCCATCGGGCAATGCTGAAGGAGCTGAGTAGCTTAGGGTCGTGGATGAGAATCAGTTGGTTTGCATCCATCCACTTCTCAACTTCTTCCCCATCATAGTTTGTTTCTTTGTACCCCCATACCACATTGTGGCGCTGTGAAATCTCCTATCACTAACTGTGGCTTTTTAGATTGACTGAGTGAAGGATGGTTGAAACTGAAAGCACTGCCCGGCGGTTTATACACAGATGTTATTACGACTGTGCTAAGTTCACCTAATAATATTTCAATGTTATTGATCTCTGTCATTTCTCTGTGGTTTCAATAATTGTTCGATTTCTGACATACTGCACTGTCATACTTCTCATGCGGTCTTTCAATTGCCAGATTCATGCTGGGCACTTCTGGGCGGTTATTCTGTGATCCTCGGTGTGTCTCTTGAAGGCAAAGAACATCATTATGAATGAAAACGAACGGATCAGTATACACAACAATCGGTCTGGTCTGAGATCTCAAAAAACTTCAAAATGCTTGAAACACAAAACCAGCTAGGCAAGACTCTCCTTTTCTATGGTTGAGTAATTTTGCTGATGTTTGTTTAATTTCTTAGAAAAATAACAAACTGAATGATCAATTTTCTGACCATCTTCTTGTATGAAAATAGAACCAATGCCTACATCACTCACTCTACTGACAATTTAAAGGGCTTGGTGAAATCTGGTGCCATCAAACTAGTTTGTTAGGTAGCATGGTTTTACTAGCTCAAATAATGTTTGGTTGCATTCATCGGACGAAATAAATTGTTATTCTTGCTGAGCAAATTTGTCAGCGAGCAACAACATCTGAAAAATTCCTACAGAATTTCTTGCCATCATCTATGTACACTTCCAGTGTTTGTCAAACCCTTGATCACATCATTCATTAATCTTTGAAACGACGCAGGCGCATTTTTCAAACAAAAAGGAGGACCTTATAATGATATAACCCCTGAGGAGTCACAAAGCAGAAACTTGTTTTTACGAGGGTGAGAGGGACCTCTCCAATATCCCTTTAACAAATCAAAAGTACTCACAAACTTAGCTTCATCAACAAGATCAATACAATCATCTACTCTTGACAGTGGACATGTGTCAGATTTTGTCTCTCAATTAAAATCTAAAAGAATCAGTTTTTTGGTACCAAAATACAATGGTGAACTCAATTACTGTCACTTTCCTCTATAATATTAGTGTTTTTTATGTATTTAATCTCCTCATTAAAATGTTACTGCTTTAGTGGTCCCACTCTGGATGGGTTAATTTAATGGGCGTGGCATCCCGTACATCGATATCATGAAATACAGTATCAGTTTTACCTGGAACATCGGGAAATAAATGTAAATACTGTTGCATTAGATCAGACAGTTCAGATTTCTGTTGGGAAGTCACATGACCTTTAGAACTTATCACTCAAATTTAATAAAACCTTTTTTCAAGTTTTTCAATCTGAAACGGATGCCCGGAATGTCGAATGACTGTTCACCATCGAGTCGTTTTCTAACGAGCTTTTAGTGGCTGACCTGACAATGGCAACAGAGCAAGAACCGAAAGGATAATTATTATTCTCCGTTTTCTCAGACAACCATTTCTTTAACTAATTTCAATGGTCCCAGTCTTTGTTATTATCCATACAATAAGACCTAATCATAGACTTGAGTGTCTGGTGGAAACGACTCTACACGACTCTACACGACTCTTACCGTGGTAACGATATTCACATAGTATGCCCTATCAAGCAGTTATAAAATGCAAGATCCATCAGAAATACTGCAAGCTGAACGCAGCTCTCAAAAAGGTTTTGAAAGAAACCTGTACCACCACCTATATCCATATTATTACAAGTGGGCACAACTCTATAAACTCTCATAAAAAGTACTATGATCACTTTGTTTTATTAATAAATCATTTAGAAGATTATCAAACAATACACAATATAATAATTATTACAATATCATCGGGCCTATGATCTTTGTCAAAGGCGGACTCACATACCGAAAACAAAGTAACGGGTCTAAACGTAAGCACATTAAAGGGTTCCACTGGTTTCTAATGAAATTGTGTACATAGTACATGGGGTTAAAGGAATTTTAAAAAAAACAGATTCCCACATTAAGAAGTCCAAGTGAAATCAAATCACTAAATTTGTCCCAGACAAGCCCCTAATTCTGAGCACTAAATGAACAAGGGCACGGCAGAAACAAAAGAGCGGCAAAGAAAAAGTAACCAGACATTTATAGAACAATAGTTATTTTATCAAAATAATAATTTAATAGGAGCACAGTATGCAATCAATGGAAATCAATCAATTAAAAAGACCCTAAAAGTTCAATACAGTAACTGCGTTCCTTTGACCAGGGTTGTGTCGTGTTGGGGGCCACTGGTACGTGGACAGCAAGGTATATGGTTCTTCGCTGGCTCGGTGTTGGAAGGTCTGAGCCCCTGGTTCTCTGGACCACTCTGGTACAGACTATATCCACAAAGTGCCAAAACCTGGTCTGGTTTAGCTATCGTTGGAGAGTGTCATTACCGGCTGGTTCAAGCCATCAACGTGAAGAAGACAATTACAACGTGTAACTCACTGCCTCTGCTGGTTGAGTCGTAGGGCCGACGCAAACCCGGCACTGCCTGGGCCAATTGATATATTTGTTTGTATTTTCACATCTGCACAACGTAATGAGCTTAAACTTAAAGGGGGACTGACATGGATTTAAATCAAACAGTTAAATATGTGATCGTTTTATTATTTTATATCAGTAAAAGATCAATACAATTTTTGTTTTGTGTTTTTATTGTTTTTGGAGTGTTATTTTCCATTGTAAAAATGCTCCCCCACTTTTACGCCCCGCACGGAGGAGCTGTTCGTGACGTCATGTCGGGAAGAGAAATTCGGCTCAAAACTCGGCTCAAAATGATCGCTGCACAAAACTATGTGAGCCGATGGACCTGACCACTTTACCTTTGTCAGTCGAAATTTGCTCGTCAAATACGACGATTTTTGGGTCACTTAGGGAACAGATGAAGGCTAACACCGTCTTTGGTGGTGTTGCTGCATCCTGCAGAAACACATCTTCCAGGCATTTTATTAGTTCCGGGAAAACAAAATCACGGAAGAATTAAATCGACGCTACGTGTGTGAAACGTTTGTATGTATATGTACATCATGTACACATCGGATCTTCCTGACCTTACATCACATATCTTATGCAAATGAAGCTTCCACCAAATACTTCAAACATTGTTTTTAAAATACTTGTACTCATAAATCAATTATTAAATAGGACACAGGTGGGTCTCAAAAACAATATTTTATTACAAAACGCCTTTAGTATACACACAATAAAGGATGTCAGTCCCCCTTTAACATAACAATATGCAAACATATTCGTATTTGTTTTTATTATGGCATAACAAAATAAACGGGCTGTAATTATGTCAATCCCCTACTTTTGTGTTCTTTATCCTAGAAATCTGGAGAACAACAGAATTGAAGAACTTGCACTGGGAACATTTGCTGGGGCTGCCATGGTCTGATGTCTTGTAAGTTGTAATGTCCATGAATTTCATTCACATAGCATCAATCCAACCGATTTCTCTTTACTTGATTTACGTCCAGAAACTATCTGAAATCTAAAATCAGATGAAATACGATCTTTATGTTTGCCATGGTCGAAATATTATATACAGGCATGTTTGATTGTTTGTTGTTTTTAACCATTAATTACTTGTCCCACATCAACACTTGTCTATGCAGAAAACAAATCGCAATGCTCATTACTCCATTGTGTTGGTAAAGGACATCAGAAAATGCATAAAAACCAACCACAATTTTTGGACTGATTTACGTTTGATGTAGAAACTATGACAATGTTGTTTCACTGTTGTAACTGGCAATTTACTAACAAAAATAAACCAATTCATCAGAACATTGATATTTTACTCAAGGAAGTGAATATAAATGCTGTAAAAATTTAAATACTTCTCAAAATAATCGTGACAAACATGGTTTTTACAGTAAACATGTAGCGAAATTAGTTTAATGATGGGTCCCGTCATCAATTCATATTGAAGCTTTTAGTGAAATATAGCTTTGTGTCTGAGTCCACCATGTTTGGGACAAAGTGATACCGATACAACTAAAAAGGCACCCTAGGAAATGAAATAACCCCCCAAAGGAAACACAGAGGAACACAAAAAGATTAATTTTACAATATAATTTAATTATTACTAACAAATGACAAACTTACAATAAACATACAATTTAAGTAAATTTTAAATAAATGATAAATTCAGAACAGTTGATTGTTGATCGTTGTGTAGTTGGCTGGTTAAGCGTGCGGCGTTGGCATGAAAATTCTCACTGGATAGAAACCCTTGCCACGCATTGGCGAATGACGTCAGGTCCCCAGACGGCGTTTACTCCTAACTACCATGTAGTCGGCGTGCATGCTCCCACGTCCCAACCAGACCCCCAAAACCCCTAATTTTTTTTTTAAATCGACAGCTTAAGGGTTGTGGCGACTTAGCAACAGCTGATCTCCGGCAATCTCAACTCGGATGTCCCCAAACCATCTCGGCTAACAGAGCCGGTATGTACCCAGAAAACGGCTGATCAGGCCGGTTTAGTGGAGCTCAGATCCGTACCCCAGGGTGGGGTCTCAGGCAGAGCCTCCAGTGCCCAAAGTCATCAAGCCGGTGGTCAGAAGCTGCTACGTGTCTTAAACCCCTTTACTTTTCTTTTAATACTACACTAATATATTGAATATTCATTTTTCCACAAATTTGAATAAATATATCGATCCAGACCATGCGTGTTAAATCATGTGGGAATACCTTTGCATGTTTCGTAAAGCCAAATAAGAAATCAAATTCACAACAGATTCTTCAGTAAAAAAAAATGTACCAAAATAAGAAGTAGCCCGCTGGGTCGTATGGGGTCTTTCAGGTTTCATGATCCAAAAAGTTGTTCTATTTCAACTCATATTTCGGTATTTGGAAAGTTTGTTTTGAGTTAAAGAACAAAAACAACAACCAAAAGTTTCACTGGACATCCCTTGGCGATAAAACACAAGACAAGTGGTAATTTGGTGGTAGATGTTTTTCTATGTTTGTTTACACACAGAGTCAAAACGACGTAATCCAAATTTTTCCATTATAATGTGGATAAATTAATGTACTTTATTCGTCTGTGCACAATACCATTAATACTACTATGTGTGAAGTGACATTTTGGGTTTGAGTGATATCTCACCGATGGAACAGAATATAACACATTACCCTGACTCTTCTTTCAGTCATGAAACTTCTTGGCTTTGCAATGTATAGATACACAGTGATGTGATGGTAAAAAATTTCCCTCATTATACCATTAAGATCAGTGTTCATTGGCATATTATTTAATACAATAATATAAGTAAAGGCCACTAACTACACAATTCTCTTGCAGTAAAAAGTTTCTTTGTGTTTCAGAGTGTTTTTACATTCTTAAAGTAAAGAGGAGCTCTAAGGTCAAATTCAGTTTTGCGATGCACTCATTTTCCAATAGATAGAGGTCCTTATGAAAGTGGACAACATATCACAAGTCTCTTATCTCACATTAAAACATTGTAAATATAGTATGCCATTGTTTGATTGATTACCTTCAGTGCGAAACAGTGCAAAACATCAGCGTCCACATACTAGGTCTGTACATTTTATTTTAAGGAGTTTTAGTTCAACATCCAATGACGTCACACTATGGGTCTGTACATTTTTGTACAAGGAGTTTTAGTTCATTCCTGAATCTCCATGACATT
Organism: Zoroaster sp. YZ-2022; assembly: GCA_029582265.1. Classification (NCBI taxonomy): domain Eukaryota; kingdom Metazoa; phylum Echinodermata; class Asteroidea; order Forcipulatida; family Zoroasteridae; genus Zoroaster; species Zoroaster sp. YZ-2022. The sequence goes on from CM055822.1 coordinate 8,329,215, forward strand.
CAATCAAACAGCGTTAAATTTGACTTTTGACGAACGAAGAAAAAATCCTGTAGATGTTGACGAATCGAAAAATCTATGGAATTTACAAACACAATTCGGACATCCAATGTTTCAAATTTTTTACAAATGGTATTATAAATAAAATGACATTTTACCATTTTAACGAGACAGAACTGTGATCACTCTAACTATCGATGGATTTTCAATGGACAGACCGGGCAGCTGCCATTATTTATGATCTGCACTGAAATAGTCTCAGATAAAATGACATTTACACCATTTAACGTGAGTTGAGACTTTGTGATATTGTCACTATAGAACTATCTCGATGGTTACTGTGGACAGACCGGGCGGCCCACCGTGTGCCAGTCTAGTTCGTGCTGCACTGCCCAAGGAAAACATAATAATTTGGGTTGCATTTGGGCCGACACTTTTCTGTCAGACGGCCCAGAATGTTGGGTCACGAATTTTTTTACCGACCAGAATCGGATCATATTAACTTTGTTCCAATTTTCGGGTCAAAATTGAGTGTGTATTAACTTTCGGATCATTTTGATACAGGAAGTGTCCAGTTAAATATATATACCTGGATTCCAGGTCAGATTAATTTTGGACCTGGAAGCCCCATTGTTTAAGAGATAGTAATAAAATTAAAAAACTCTGTAAAGTGAGGGCGCTGTTCAATAGCTGCCACTTTTAATTTTTCTCTGCTGTAGTTTATATTTTATAATCGTAATTTACTACTGTGTGTTTAAGCCATCGATTATTGATTTGTGTTTGCTGTGTTTGGTAAGATATTTATGTGCTTTTTTTCATTGTGGTGGTTTTTCTTCACTGTTTGGTAGTTAATAGCTAGATCTTCTTCTTCTTCTTCTTCTTCTTCTTCTTCTTCTTCTTCTTCTTCTTCTTTCTTCTTCTTCTTCTTCTTCTTCTTCTTCTTTATTATCTTCTTCTTCTTCTTCTTCTTCTTCTTCTTCTTCTTCTTCTTCTTCTTCTTCTTCTTCTTCTTCTTCTTCTTCTTCTTCTTCTTCTTCTTCTTCCCCGCGTCTGTCCACAAAAAAAAAACATACCTGACTTCACATGCCAGACTTGAAACTTGGCATGTACTTAGAACTTAACAAGTAGATGAAACACGAGTTGTGAGTGACCCCCAATTTGACCTTAACTTCCTGACCAAACCGGAAGTCAAAGTTTGTAATATTTTAAACAAATCATATGTCTCAACAACCACAACAGGTAAATTGACATTTTGGCACCATTGGTATAGATCGTTAATTGTCAAACAAATTACAAAAAGGTGACCCCCCTAATTTGACCTTACTTCCTGTCAAACCGGAATTACAAAGTTTAACATTAAAAAAAAAATAATATCTCAACAACCACAAGAGGTAAATTCACAATTTTGTACCATTGTACAGACCGTTAATTGTCAAAAGATATTTACAAAAAGGTGATACCCTAATTTGACCTTACTTCCTGTGTCCAAACCGGAAGTCAAAGTTTAACATTAAAAAAAAACATATCTCAACAACCACAAGAGGTAATTTCACAATGTTTTGTACCATTGCACAGATCGTTAATTGTCACAAAGAATATGTTACAAAAGGTGACCCCAATTTGACCTTACTTCCTGTCCAAACCGGAAGTCAATGTTTTAATATTTAAAAAAAAATCATATCTCAACAACCACAAGAGGTAGAAATTCACATTTTTGCACCATTGTATAGATTGTTAATTGTCGAAAATATTTACACAAAGGTGACCCCAATTTGTGCCACTTTCTGTCCAAACCGGAAGTTAAAAGTTTAATATTTAAAATCACTATCTCATCAACCACAAGAGGAAAATTCACAGTTTATGCTCCATTGTACAGATTGTTTATTGTCAAAAATATTTACAAAATTGTGACCCTATTTTGACCTTACTTCCCTGTCCAAACCCGGAAGTCAAAGTTTAATATTAAAATCATATCTCAACTTAACCACAAGAAGTAAATTCACATTTTTTGCACCATTGTATAGATTGTTAATTGTCGAAAAATATTTACAAAAAGGTGACCCCAATTTGACCTTACTTCCTGTGCAAACCGGAAGTCAATGTTTAATATTTAAAAAAAATCATATCTCAACAACCACAAGAGGTAAATTCACAGTTTTTGCACCATTGTACAGATTTATTTAATTCTCAAAATATTTACAAAAACATGACCCCCCCAATTTGACCTTTACTTCCTCCCGAACACCTGAGTGTTTGTCAATACAAACACCAATCTCTAGTTCATCTTGTTTGTGTTCAACACAAGTCACACCCAGTTCAATTCTTTGTTGACGCCGAGACTATATCAGAAATTGCTGCGTCTTTTGCAAGTATTATGTAACTTCACATTTTCATACATTTCAGTCTCACTTTGTAGCGATCAAATCAGTTTGCCTCGATCATGGTATGGAGGCTGTGCCGTACAGGATTTAATTCCTCTAAAGGTGCCTCTAAGGTGCTAATTTTTAGAATTATTATTATTATTGTTATTAGCTAAATTATAACCCTTTAAACTGTTTCAATTTTCACAGAGAAGAGACAACACAATAATGTTGAAGGATAACTGTAAATTAAACGAAACATACAATAAATGATCGTATGATTACATCATGCATTTATTTTATATTTTCGTAAAGTCACACATGTTTATAAATGGGCAATTCCATGTCATGGACATTACGTTTTGGGACATTGTTAAAACTTTTACATGTCAGTTAAAAAAAAATATAAAGTTTTGATTGATTGTTTTGTGTTGGATACTTGTAACCTGTGTTCTAATACTTCAAATGATACTATGTCTTTTAAATAGTTTTTAATTAATTAATGAGGTATGAGTATGTGCAAACGAGCGTCATGGACATGTTACGAAAAACGGAAGTGAGTTTTACGAACAACACAATCAATTTTCAAAACTCTGTGAAGTTTAAGTTCCAAATTTTTCAAACACTTCATTTTTATTTTGTTAACAGGGAAACGGATTAACATAAAAATTCTATAACATTTTTAGGAACAACTTTCAACTTTCTCGTTTTACATGTTAATGAAGTGTCATGGACATTTACATTTTGGCATATTTTGGCGTCATGGACATTACGACCAACTTGTTTAATGGTACGTCATCTTATCACTGTTGTTTACATTATGCTCTTGTAACCCCACTTGCCTTTGATATATATATTACACATTGTCAAGTATCTCCTCTCTCTCCATTTGTAACCTCTCTCCACACATTTCTTGAACCCAGAACTCCCTTAGCATCTCACTGAAACCCCACCCTCATGAATCACCCCTTTTTGTACATTTACGCAAGTATAATTCTTTCCTTTGTATTGATTTACCATAGTTATCTTATCTTTTCCTTCCTAATTATCATTTGTTCCCAATTGTAATCCCCTCTTTGTTGTTTTATTTTACTCAAACTAATGTGATTGTTTTTCAACAGTAATATAGGAAGTGCTTGCAAAAAATGTAATATCCATGACGCTCGTTAGGACAATTGTAATTAATTAATTTTGTTTTTCATACATTAAAGGATTAGCCCCTAAAAACTAGCTTTGCATATGAAGTCTCATAAAAATATCTCTTATTGGCTTTAGAGGTGAGGAAACTAAACGAGCCTCATTAGCCCTGAAAATAGCGTTATCATACAGTAAAACGTCTCAACAATTTAGAACAAGCACCTGCAGGTTTATGTTTTTAGTCATAACAATTTTAAAATATCTCTTTTTAATGCCTAACCAGGGGAGCAGATTGAAAAGAAGTTGCATTGTATTATACATTTGCATATTAGGATCATTCCATTGTTTTAAAAGGTATATAAGCGAGGTATGTGTAATGTCCATGACAAAAAAAAATGCCATGTCCATATGACGCTCGTTAGGACAATTGTAATTAATTTTTTTTCTAATTTTCATACATTAAAGGATTGCAGCCCCTAAAACTAGCTTTGCATATGTAAGTCTCATTAAAAAATATCTCTTATTGTGGCTTTAGAGTGGGAAACTAAACGAGCACTCATTAGCCTGAAAATAGCGTTATCATACAGTAAAACGTCTCAGCAATTTAGAACAAGCACCTCCAGTTTTACCATGTTTTTAGTCATAACAATTAAAAATATCTTTTATAATGTAACCAGAGGGAGCGGATTGAAAAGTTGCATTGTATTATTGCTTACATTTGCATATTAGGATCATTCCATTGTTTTTAAAAGGAGTATATAAGCCAGTATGTGTAATGTCCATGACAAAAAAATGTAATGTCCACATGACGCTCGTTAGGACAATTGTAATTAATTTTTTTAAATTTTCATACGATAAAGGATTAGCCCCTAAAAAACTAGCTTTGCATATATGAAGTCTCCATAAAAATATCTCTTATTGGCTTTAGGTGGGAAACTAAACAGAGCCTCATTAGCCTGAAAATAGCGTTATCCATACAGTAAAACGTCTCAACAATTTTCAGAACAAAGCACCTCCAGTTTTATGTTTTTAGTCATAAAAATTTAAAATATCTTTATATAAATGTAACCAGGGCGGATTGAAAAGTTGCATTGTATTAACATTTGCATATTAGAGATCATTCCATTGTTTTAAAAGGGGCTATATAAGCGTTATATTGTGTAATGTGTAATGTCCATGACGTAATGTCCATGACAAAAAAAAAACTGTAATGTCCATGACGCTCGTTAGGACAATGGTGTAATTAATTTTTTTAAATTTCATACATTAAAGGATTAGCCCCTAAAAACTAGCTTTTGCATGAAGTCTCATAAAAATATCTCTTATTAGCAGCTTTAAGAGTACTGGGAAACTAAACAGCGTAAAATGTCATGGACATTTACATTTCATAAATGGTCAATTAAGGGCTAATTTAAACGAAGCCTCATTAGCCTGAAAATAGCGTTATCATAAAACGTCTCAACAATTTAGAACAAAGCACCTCCAGTTTTATGTTTTTAGTCATAAGAAATTTGAAATATCTTTTATAAATGCGCCAACCAGGGGAGCGGATTGAAAGAAGTTTAACAAAAAGTACGGACAAAATCACGAATTAGCCTCATTAATTTATTTTTTTTAAATAACGACGGAAAATACGCAAACAAAAGAAAAAAGCACAAACAAAATGCAGATTTGGATTGCCCAGCTATCATTCTTACGTACTAAGTTAACAATTCTGCCATGAATTTGATTCCAAAATTTTGGTCCAGGACACTTTTGCAGTGGAATTGCCCAAATAGTTAGATTCACAAAGTTATTGAGCTTTTCTTATTATCTTTACACCAACTTGTGTTAATGCGGCTTTATCGTCGATTACATAAGTTGAACAATCCCAATGCTCATGAGGAGTTCAATCTACATTTGTACATTATTTGGGTGATCTGAAAAAGGAATTGATAGCTACATATCTTTGCCCCATCCCCTAGGATTCGCACCCGCTACAATTACAACTAGGGAGTATGTTTATATACATGCTAGCACAACCAGGGAGTTCTAATAGGCAACGTATACATTTTGCCAGTTTTATTTATTTATTTATTTATTATTAGTATTATTATTATTTTATTTTATTTAATTTTTTTGGAGGGATACCGCATGAGTGTAAAAAGTGGTAATAGTCTCAAAGCATGGAAGAACGTTGGAATGTTGGCTTAAATATTTACAGTTGCGAATCATGAATGATTTTTTATTTAATCTTTTTTAAAACCTATGGTCAATCAATTTCACTTGCTCTAATTAAAATACAATTATTTAAATACCAGAAACCAAACCAAAACAAACGAGCAACATGGGTTGTTTTCTTCTGAATTCATATTACTATTTTATGTATAAACCTCAAGTTCAATAACCTGTAATCAGAGGCTAGAGGCGACGTTCATTCATTATTTAATAAAATTAACCGTTCGAAGACGGCATTGGGTCTCTTATGAAGAAAGTTCTACAGGAAAGTTACATGGGTAATAAACTGTTCTGAAATTTTTCAAAAAATGCAGTGAATCTCTCAAAACAGGCAAGTACTTTGTTGGTGCTGCTGTGTCTGCAATGCTCCAGCCTACTTTTGATTGGCCCTCATAATATTTCCCCATTTCAAATGATGGCATAATGTAATAATGAAATACAGTCATGGGGACATGAGGCAGCACCATGGCAGCGTGATTTCGAACTGTTTTTTTAGTTCTTCGCTGCTAATGTAACTTCGTTGATTTTACCGTATAATGACATGTGAAATTTGGAAACAATTTGTCACTTATAATATTTACATTTTGTTTTGATGTGTAAATATATTGATTAAATCTTGACGAAGGTTTGTTGGCATAAGTGGCCATATTATCACATAATTTCAAAGATAATTTCCTACAATCTACAATCTGCAATCTACAATCCAAACATTACCTAAAGGACATGAATCAACAGACGTGTATTCAGGTCCTCAAACCTCGAAGTCTGAGTCTGAGGTCAAGTCCCGAGGTCTTATGGGTCCAGGTCGAATGCAGGTCTGAGTCCGAGTCACAGGTCACTGTGCACATATGCACCCGATACTCCAAATTTTGTCAGTATATAACGTCTCAAAGGATCATTTTCATCTTACTATTAACAAGCACAGATTATAATCTGGTAGTCTGGATTACAATTGGTGTCGTTAAGTCGGTCAATTAGTTATAATCTGGGTGGCACATGCGTAATCGCATAATCGCAATCGTTCGTCGTTAAAATTTAATTTAAAGAACATAAAATGATTTATAAGCTGTTAGAACGTTGCTACGACTGTTACACGATGTATACAGAAGCAATAGATTATTCATGAAACGATCGACTACCGTGTGAATTAAGCGTGCCATTGCTACATACTTACACGCGATATGCGTGTGCCTCACTCATAAACGACGCAATTGTAATCCAGCCTACCAGATTATAATATATTGCTCTTACATAACAAGATGTAACTGATCCTTTTGAGACATTATCTACTGACCTGAATTTGGGTATAAGGTTGCCACTATGTCAAGGAAGGTTCAAAGATTAAGTTAAAAAATACTCAAGATATATGGGCTAGTATCCTTATGTTTAAAAAAATTCACAACATTATTCATTCGAAAATGGTTTGAAATTTTCTCAAATATTTCGTAATAATGTTTTCGAGTAAAAACAGCAGCTTTGCATGTTGAGGATGATAAGTAAGACTAATTGCAGTAACTCATCACACCCATCGATTTTGCCAGCACCCCAGACGCATCAAGAAGAGGCCATCGAGATCGTCAAACGACGCAATGCCACAGGACATCCCGGCTTCCACATCAGCGACATTTGGCGATAATACTACAGACTGAAGGATCCTCTATATCCAAGTCCACAACCCACCCAGACTGAGAGATCTCCTATCCTAAGTCAACCTGTACCCCTCCTTCCCCTAGTGCATGTCTACGCTGATTCACTTCAGTGAGCACACCTCCTTCCCTACCCCTAGGATCCACAGTTTCCCGCCTGCGCATCAATGCACTAATCCACCAGCATCCTGTCATCGCGTAATCCTCCAGCAGCCTGCCGCCAAGCGGCAGCATTCCCCAGAGTCGGCATTCTCCTGAGGTCGATCAGAGCACACTGATCGAAACGTCCAGGTGTACCTCCAGTTCTTTTCAGAACCAGTACTACTCAATTCGAGATTCCACATGGTGTCACATGCACTATTCTTTCTTAATAATGTTTTCGTTTTTTATACAAAATGTCAATGTTTCGAACAAAATTATAGGCTATATTTATGTTTTTGCGCAGGTAGAGGTTTGTTGGGTACAGCCTGGGGAAGGTAACGTTTTAAGTTGGAATTTAGCATCATCCTTTTGAAATTGACATATTTTTTTGGCATACATTATTTGTTCAACTGTGCATAGCTAATAAAGAAAAAACCCTGTACAGAAATTAGAACACTTTATAGTCATTCTCACTTGTTATCGGTAAAATTCATAGAACCTATTTATCAAGATAGCTAATCAATCCTTATTCAATGTAAAAAGAAATAGTAAGCATTCTCAGTGCATGCTGGGAATTGCATGACAACCACACCTGGTTACTTTTTACAAATGTGTGGTGCATTTTCATTATGCCTGTATTCAAATGAAATGTGCAGTCTATGACACTGAGGGTTTGTCAAAGCTGATTCACAGAGGTTGTTTTTAAACTTTATGCTAATTGTTCACAAATCTTTTGTAACATTGCTCCAATTTATATTTCTAGAACTGCTTAAAGTCTACACTCCAACACGCAATTATGCGCTCCAGCAACTTATGTCACTTCTAAAGGAAACGCTACAACTTCAAACGGAACTGGGGTGATAGGTCGTTTGTTTTTCTGTCATAGCTCCTTGAGACTCCTGGAATCATCTTTCCAACTAAACTCAAATCTTGTCATTAAGTAGTATAACCAGATTTAAGTCGATACTTAAAGCTCACATCTTATGTCACAACTCTTCAAAGATGATGTATATTTGTAATTGCATTTGTAGGTACATGTATCTCGGTACATTATTTATTTATTATTTTCCCCTATGCTATCATTGTATATTGTTTGTATGCATGTTTTTTCTTTGTTCCATCGCACCTTGAGCGCCCAGCAAAAGTGTGATAATGTGCGCGCTAAAAATCGTGTATTATTGTTATTATTATTATTTAATATGCACGGGAAATGTCAATACGTGTTGTACCAGTAATATCCTTTACACTCTGATGGGGAAGATGGATGACGCATGGTTGTACCATCACATCGCACCAAACCAACAGTCTGCAAGTTGTTTTTACCATCTGTGGACCAAAAAAATAAGTGAAGAAGAAATATTTTCAGTGAGTGACGAGTTTGTGTGCAAAGACTGAGCTAATCAAGTTTAAAAAGGTTTTAGTTATATTTGCCAAATCTGCTCATTTTCTCTTTTTTTTTTCTAAGGGGGCTAGGGGAGAGGCATGAGGGCCATTCATTGAATCCCCTGGTAAATTGTATATAGAAAGTGTTTGGCAGGTCTTGAGACCAATTGCAGGTAATGTCATTCATAAAACCATAGTTTCCATAACTTGCAGTTCATGGGTGAGCAACCTCTTTAGCTGAAGCATAACAGTACAACTTGAGACGAGGGTAATTGACATAACACTTTTACACGTACTGCTCCATTCTTAAATGGATAAATGCACGGAGATAATTGTGCCGCAAACAAAAATAGTGGGGCTGTTTTTGTTCTGGGCCAATTTGTGTCTTGTACAACTAAGAGTACAGGAGTTTGGACGGCGTGTCTTAGCATGGTCCCTGTTACATGCACTGTGGTGTACATAACTTTCTTGAAATCGTTGACAATTGAAAAATGGAGTAATATTACGGCAACGAAATATCTATACTAACTGATTTTGTTGAACTGACTGGGGATGTTTTGGTTAAAGAAGAACCCATTTCGGGAGCTTCCGACAATGGGCCGGATAATGTCCCCAATGTGTTTACGTGCAAAGATGAGTATGTTGCTGTTAACAATTCTCAAGCGTCGTGAAATTTAGAAAATATGTTTTCGTTTTCGAACAATCACTTCTAACTCTAAAAGCGCTTCTATAACATGACTGCAAAAGTTAAAACCATTAAAAATAAAATAAAAGAACAAAAACTAACATAATAAATACATGTAACACATTAACATTACTGTGTAGCGTGACCAGCCAGTACCAAGAAACATACAAAAATACCAACAAATACAATAAAGACTATACCAATCTAATACTTTTTTAGGATTGTGTGTGTGACTTTTACGTTAGCGCGCGCTGAGTTGGGCCATGCGCGTGGCACCAATAAGGATAGCATGCATGGCGTGGGCCGCGCCGGGCGTAGACTTGGTTCCGGAAAGTCTGTGATCAATAGATTTTTGTCTGCCTGGAAAGCCAATACGGCTCTGCAGTATCGCATTACAATAGCGCCCTCTCTAGTGTATTAACATCCCAAACATTAACCTTCAATCACAGACTTGGGGAATGTTGTTGTTCATCGGTTTTGTACAGTGGCGTAGCTATGGGGGGGGCAGGGCGGCCGCCCCCTATATCCAGTTCCAGAATGGTGGGCCCCCTAACACTTTGCGAATTTTTTCACATGCTTATGGGACTGACTGACTGGCAGGCCTGTGAGCAGGCGGACTATACAGGCAGGGGCCGGATTTAGACCTTGAGGGGCCCAGGGCACTTCCAGGTGTCAGGGGCCCCTCGACATAGAAATTAAATTACATGACAAATAAAAATGAACTAAAATGAATGAGATAAACCGCATTTCTTTTCAAAAAATATAAAACTAATTTTATAATTACGTGCATTTTTTTTATAAAGGAAGTCCTTAGTCTAGGGCCCTCATGGCAGGGCCAGGGGCTCATAGTGCCCGCTTTTTCCCTTATAAATCAAGCTCCTGGCTATACAGGGCCAAGCTTTTACTCAAGAGGCAAAGGGTAGACTGCCCACGGCCCCAGATAAAGAGGTGGGGTCCTAAAAATCTGTACAGTCATTTTTTTATAACCCGCGATTAATCAAAGTCAATGGCTTAATATGCATGTAGAAGGTATACTAGCAGCACTAACATCTTTCCGGATAACAATTAAGAAAATAGCCCTATTTATTATTCCTTGCCCGTGGGCCCTGTATTACCTAAAAATCAGCCCTGGGTTCACTATAGTTCTCTGAAATTTGTTCTAAAAATATACGTGATTATCGATCGGCTCCTGCTAACAGAATCTGAGAAATAGCGAAAACGTAGACTTTTGGCATAGTGATTGATAAGTTTTCCAAAATTACCAAAAGCGCAGAATGGAACCTCATTGATCATATCATTTGACATTTATGTTGATACTTTGAAGAATATGATATGCTTCGATATTACCTAAAGTCTGTGTCAAAATTGATTGGTGGGCCCCTTGGATCCAGATTCCCCCCTCCCTGGCGAAGACATGGCCAGCTACGCCACTCAGTTTGTACGCACCCTATTGCGAATTAGTCCCAAAGTGGACGGAACAATCTGATTGGTCCGGAAACTGTAAAAAGCGCTTCCATAACATGAATATTCAAACTAAACCTTCTACACATGGGGACGGAGGATATGTACTGCGAGTAGTATGGTAGATGGGGTCCTAAGCGCAGCTGCCATAAAAAATCATGTTTTCCCAAGATTCGCTGGGTAGTAGTAGGCAGTTTTGAAAAAAGTCGAGAAAAAACTAGCATTTTAAAATATATTTTTACCCTAAATTCGCTGGGTAGTAGGGGATTAAACCCCAACGTTTTAGACAGAAAACTAAATACTCTACGTTTTTTTTAATTTATTTTTTCCGTTTTATTTTTCTAAATATATATATTGATTAGAGAGAATGGCGAAACGATAAACTGAAGAACAATTTGTATCTAAAATGGACCAAGGGAAAAATTACAAGATTTTTTGTGAAGAGAGATCTCTGTTCGTATATGTTCAAACAGCAAGGAGGTAAAATTTAATAAAACGTGTTTTATTACGAATATGTGAAAAATTATTTAAAACAGCATAAACAAAAACCATTGGTACAAATTAAATTTAGTTGAATTGAAAAGACGTATAAATGTTGAAAATATAAATACTTCCTAGACACGGCTCTGGGAAAAAGACGGCAATTGATTAAAAAGATTTGGTGTAGCCGCTATTAAAAGGTTTCATGGTAAAGAAGAAGAGTTGAGGGTTTAACTTCCACCAAAAGACGGTGGAAAATATTTACGTGAACGAATAATGGTCGTTCCGTTGAATCACAACAAAGTAAAAAGATTTGAACATTTTTCACTGGCGGTAAAAACCAAAGATTATTGCCAAGTTGCGTGAAGACTTATGCGAGAATTGCTAACGCGTGCAGAGTTTATGATATACGCAATACGCGTTAAATTAGCTTAAAAGTAAAACAAAATGGTTTTAGTCGATGAAGCTGAGCCAAATTTGCACCATCATAATAAGTAAATTGTTTTATTAAGTTTAGAGCGACATTGAAGATATGCTCGTTACTGTTTTTTCATAGGTGCTGAAGCTTTAGAAAAATATACGAGAGAGGGTAGCGGATGGGAAATAAGATCGTATCGTAGATATATGAATCTCACTATCGCAAAATATAGAAAGACCTCTAAAAAGGAGGTAGTTATGTCCGAGCTATGTGACCATATATAAAAATTAAAAAGCGTGCATCAGCGATTAAAAACAACGACGATAATTTTGTTCTGCGATGGGCTTTGCGCAGTGCACTTTTCCAACTTACGGTATGATCCACAAAGAATGAGCAAGTACCCGACGGAGGAGGAAGACGGGTTTAAATTTAACAACATCGAAACACCAACTCCTATTAATCAAATTAAGCGAGTGAAAGAGAAACAAAAACAATATAGCGATAAACGTTTTTGGTTGCGAGTCCGAAATCGATTCTAGTTTACAAACTCTCAGCGATCAACCAGCAAAGCTTAAATCGCATAAAATTTGACATTGATGATTCACAGAAGGCTAGATCCTCACATGGTTTACATAAAGACGTTAAAGATGTGAATAAATTGCTTTACGATCAAACGAACCACAAAAGAACGTAAAACATTTTGTTTGAGATGTTTGCAAGGTTTTTCGACAGAATCATATCTCGAAAATCACATAGAAATGTGTGAGGGAACAAACGACAAACCGACAAAAAAATCGTTTTACCAGAAAAAAGTATGCCAAAAACGACAAAGTAAAGTTTATAAAATTATCATAGCAAAAGATGAAAAGTTCCATTCGTAATATACGCGCCGACTTTGAGAGCATTATTAAAAGATTGTTGACGAAAACTACCTCACCAATAATAAAAACTACAAGAACACACATTGTTTGTGGTTATTCGTACGTCGTCGTGCGATGCGACGGTGAAAGTAATTTCTCCCGTTACGAATAGGGGAGAAGATGCGGCATTAAACATTTTTTAAATGAATTACAGAAAGAAGAAGAAAAGATTAATATGATATTCAAAAAAACATTAAAGAAATGTTAATGACTGAAGAAAGATGTAAAAGATTTTAAAAATGCGCACAGCAGTGTTGGATAATGTGAAAGACATTTTTGAAGACGATAAGGTACGCGACTCACATTGTCACATTACCGGAAAATATAGAGGTGCTGCGCATAATTGTTGTGAATTTGAAAACTAAAGTTTAAAACCAGAGAAAACTTTTATTCCGGTTGTATTTCATAATTTGCGAGGCTACGACTCTCATCTCATTATGCAGGCCGCTGGTCAATAGCAAAGGAAATTCTAACGATGCATCGCAAACAATATAGAAAAGTATATTTCTTTTAGTATTCGTCAACTACGCCTGTCGACAGCGCTCAATTTTTACCAACCGCCTGAACAGAGCCGTAAAATCAAAACGATTCTTTTCCAATTACATTGAAGTTTGAATCAAATTTAGAAAAATTTAATCTCGGCTGAAAGCAAGGGCATTTATCCTTACGAGTACATGGACTCTTTCGAGGCGTTTTAAAGAAACACAACTTCCTTCGCGAGAATCTTTTTACAGCGTTTAAACTGTCAACACATTACCACCTTCTCCAATACGAACACGCTATAAAAACGTTTTACAGCGAGTTTGATTGTAAAAATTTAGGAGATTATCCACGATTTTGCAACGTGCGTACCGATACTCTGCTTGTTGGCGGATGTGGTTTGAAAATTTTCGTAATACTTGTACGAAGCAATACGGTTTTGGATCCGGCTGAATTATTATACGAGTCCCGGATTGAGTTGGGACGCTTTATTAAAACATTCGAGGACAAACTTTAGATTTGCTTTACGGATGTCGACATGCATTTGTTTATATGAAAAAGGCACGCGAGGAGGAAACGTTAGCATGGCGAGTAAACGATACGCTAAAGCAAACAACGTGCATTTAGACGACTACGACGAATCAGAAACCAGCGCGAGTTACATTATGTACTTGGACGCCGAACAATTTCTATGCCGGCTACGCCATGAGTCAACCTTTTACCGACTGGTAATTTCAAATGGTTATCTCCAAGAACGAATTGACAGACTCGAGAAGCTTAAAGGATTTAAAAACAATAAAAGGGATACATTTTAGAAGTCGATTTAGAATATGTTAAAGAATTACACATCGATTCGCATAACTCGTTTCCACTCGCGCCAGAGTCGGTGATACATTACCGAAAAGAATGGATGAGTGACTATCAAGCACGAGTTGCTAACCGGCTGACCGGTCTCCGACGTTACGAAACGTAGTTCCAAATTTATGCTTGACAAACGCAACTTACGTGATTCATTATCGTAATTTACAATTGTATTTACAACTCCGGCATGAAGCTGACTAAAATTCACAAAGTTTTTTGGAATTTGACGAATCGTGTTGGATGAAACCATACATTGATTTAAAATACGCGATTAAGAAAAGATGCAAAGAGTGATTTTTGAAAAGATTTGTTTAAACCTGATGAAAACCAGTTCAGGTTTTTGGTAAAACGATATGGAAAATGTAATGAAGTCGCATGAACGTAAATTTAAAACAGCTAAACGATGAAAAAGCGAGAAAATCAAATTCGTTCACTCATCATGCGAAAGCAAATTTTGCCGAGGCGAGATTTTGATAATGAACCAGTGGCGATTCACATGCACAAGACAAAACTAACTACTCAACCGCCCAGTTTACGTAAAGGGAATGAGTATACTAGATTTATCTAAACTTGTTTAATGTATGATTTTATTACAATCATTTTAAAAACAAACTACGATTGGTGCAGGTGATTCTACACGGATTACTGGATGACGCTTGTTACTCCAGATTAAACACTAAGATGTGTATAAAGATTTATGTAAAAACAAATCTTTGTACGACTTTTCAAATTATGAACAACAACATTTTTTACATTCTGAAGTTAATAAAAAAGTGATCGGTAAAATGAAAGACGAGTGTGCGGGAACTCTAATTTCTGAAATTGTGTGTTTGAGACTCAAAATGTATTCGATACTTTTATCAGACGAAAAACAAATAAGAAAAGCTAAAGGAGTTAAAAAACAAGTTTTAGAACAACAAATTAAAAGCACGATCGTTATAAACAAGTTTATCGTTGAAAAATACTCTGCATCATAATATGAGTTTTATCAAACTGGCTTACAGATTATATACAACGCGAGTAAATAAAATATCACTATCTCCTCTAGACACAAAGAGACACATTTTGAAAACGGAATAGACACTCACGCTTACGATCATTACAGTCTCATCGTTTAACAACAATTACAATTACGATCTCTCTTTAAACAATTACAATTACGATCTCTTATACAATTACGATCTCTTATGCATGATAGGTGGATTTTATTCGCGGGATAATTTGTAATTCCTGTCTTACAAAACTACAGGGGGGCCTCATTCTAAATAATACAATATGGGTTGATTCACACCTTTAACAGTTTAGATATTCTATAAATTTGTACTCCATATGGGATCGGTCGCTCTACGTCCGTATCTTTTCAGCTTCACCAGGCGCGTATAAATACCTAATTAAACTGTTGTTTGGGATTCTTTTTTCTTTTTAACACTCACAGGTGAGGCTGGATTTTGCTCTACAGGCTCAGTTTGATCGCGTCTTTTGGTTTTAAATTTATAAGACGCGTTGTTTCGTGTTAACGCTTTTACGACTAGTGGCAATCTTTTAACCCATTCTCTATTTTTCTTTCAGGTCGCTATTTCTTTAGCGTACTGGTGAGAAAAATAATCTTTCTGCTAACGTTTTATTAAACCGCTCCACCATACCCCTGAGCTCTATGATTACCACAACCTCACTTCTTTTTTTACATTATGTTTACTCATCGTTACGTTAACGCTACTCAGCAAATTCTTTTCCAGGATCGACTTAGCGCACGGGGGAAATTAACGAGCTACGTTTATAAATTTTCTCAAACGCATTAACGACTTGAATAGCCACGGTTTTATCGGTTAACGGTTCTGCTTCTTTATACCTACTAGCTTCGTCTACGACTGTTAGCGTACTTGTAAGCTCTTTACCAATTGTCGTGAGGAAGAAACAATAGATCTGCTTGATGAACCTCATTTGGTTTTTCAAACGCACTGTTTGATGAAGTTGGTCTTGAATATATTTAGGATAAAATGAAAATAAATTTCGCACCTTGCTTTTATCCACTGTCGAACTGTTTTTTTATTTTTGTTTCTTTAGCTAGTTTATTAATTGCATCTTGACCTTTGTGATATCCTTTGGGGTTATAATAAGCGTTTTGTAGCTTTCTCTCATCCATTTTTAATATTTATAAATATATTTTATTCGGAATTCATAATATTACTCGGCAAAATTCCTTGTTTAACTAACCCCTTTTTGCGTCATCCCAACCCGCGGCAACTGCCGTAGTGAGTTTAACCCGTCTTTTATCCAATTTTCCTAAATCAGCTGGTTTTCATTTTAAATATGTTTTCACCAACATGCTGTATAAAACAATAAAAGAGTTACAACGGCGCTGTGATAAGCTGAATTAGCGATTCCTTTCGTGTCCATTGTATTTATATTAATTAAATAAATAAAAATTATTCCATTTCAGAACAACGTTCGTTGTTGGTGTAAGTTTAACTAAAGTTTGATTTTCGTTGGGTTTTGGCTCTCCGTTAGAGCTGCTTAAAAATAGTAAAACACCTAAACCTCCAACGAACAAAGCAATAGCGATCCAGCGGAGTTGGTTGTTGTTGTTTGAGCTTGTTGTTTCGCTCGTTGACTCTCGCAACGCTGTGTTTTGCGTTAACGCTTGTTGAGTTTAGTCACACCTTTTTTAATTCTTGTTTTTCTTTCCTATTATGTTCTGCGAGGTTTTACCCCGCGACTCTGTTTGGGTTTTTTTTTTTTTTACTCGGTGTTTTTTATTTCTTGTGGCTGTGCATTCATTGTTGGTGGTACAGTCTCCGCAACTTCGTCTGTTGTGGTTGTACATTCGTTCCATCCTTTTATTATCTATAGCAAGATTCTTCTTTTTCTTTTAAATGTTTTACCGTAATTAGAGTTGCACTGGTGGTGCTACTAACATACCGTATGTTGTAGTATTTTCACGCTACGGTACTAACTCTCGAAATGAATGGATCTTTTCTAAATCTGTGGTGAATTTACCTTCATTATCAATTTCAAAACTATAACCGTATAAATCAACGATTAAACTGAGTCCCAATATTTTTAACGTACAACGTTAGAATAAGCGCTACCTAAACTTTGCGTTATATCACGGCCCTAATTTGGTTTCGTATTGCGTGTGCAACGCATCACGCTCTTCCGAACAAAGCTTCAATATCGTTAACGCTATACTCTTTACCGGAAAACTTTTGAATCTCCCCGCTACAACGGCTAAAAAGACGTTTGTCTCGTAGCTTTTGTTTCAACAGTATCGCTTCATCACCATCATAGAAGTAGAGGTTTAGCATAGATTGATTTTCATTCAACAATTTAGCAACTTCTTCCATTTATTATAAGTGTTTTATAATTGTTTCGTGTAACGGTGCAAACGACCTATAGATGATCTAGATGACCTATAGATGACTATAGATGACCTATAGATGACCTATAGATGACCTATAGACGACCTATAGATGACCTGTAGACGACCTATAGATGACCTATAGATGACCTATAGATGACCTATAGATGACCTAAGTAATTGCTCGCAACCTGAGCAATTACTAAACGATTCTGAGCAACCTAGTCACGTATCTCATAACTGGTAGGTTGATCCGTTTTTTTTTTTAAAATCAATTTGCGGTGTAAAACTTGTTTAAGTTGTTCGCGCGCTTGCTCTCGTAGTGTAACCGTTGGTATAACATCGTTTTCTCGAAGACAATTTTCAAATGAGTCTCTGTCTTTAATAAAATAAACACACCCATTTGGTTGCTCTCTAAAATCTTTCAATACGCTATTGTATTTTTGAGAAAAAGAATCCAACAACTATGTTTTAACGTGCCTACCACTAAAGCTAATTGAGTAATCATACATTTATTGTTCTCGTCGTATTTTTTATAATGCAACTGTTTACTTGCTTGCTACAATCATCGATTATAAACAACGTTTCGTTTCCTTCTGGTATATCGCTATATATTTTATCGCTTTGTTTAACGTATAATCTTTTAAATCATCGACGAGCACTCGCTCGTCTATCAATCATTTTCTATTTTGATACGCGTCATTGTTTTTTATGGTAGGACATAATATAACGATATTTTCGAAATGTTTTAAATATTCTTTTTGTAACAAATTTAAAATAAATTCAGTTTTTCCACATCCAGTTTGACCACAAATGAGCGCAACGTGTGGATATTTAGGTAACATCTTGTTTTATAATAGTCGCTAATTTTAATAATCGACAGGATTCAAAACGAGGAGTTTCTTGTTTAGTTGTGCGTCCATGATAATAAAAGTATACATGTTTAGTTCACCCGCAGATTCCGCTTCTTTTCCATTTGTATGGTAATTCCTTCGGATAAGTTTTGTACTCGTCTTCCGCTTCCGTGTAAATTATTGTCGGTACTAGTTCTCAAATCTAAAATAAACCGTATCGACTTAGTAAATAATTAGCTATTTTAACGTTAGATAAATTTAGAGCTTGTGCAACTTGTATAGCGTGTTGTTGTTTAGAATCTCCGAAATATTTTGAAATCTCTTCCAATGTTGATACCTTTTTTCATTCCGTGCGCGTAGAGTTGATTGGGAACGCTTCAATCGTGATCGAAACTTTGTCGATTTTCGGGTTTTAAGAAACTTGTTGCTTTCTTTCGCGGTTTGGGTTCTCTGAATAAAAACAATATTCTTTCATACTTTTGCCGGAGTATTTAAATTTATATTCCACGTTGTATCGCGTTTGTTTAAAACAGTCACGCTTTGTCTTAGTACACGATCAAACAATATACTCGTTCTTGCTGTATTGATTTCTAATCGTTCGAGCGAGTTCCGGCATATGAACGACTTCGTATTCTAAACTAATTCCGCTTATGATATATTTCGCAGCATCGTCGGTTTTAATTACTTTACTAAATTTATTAAGCACGAGTTCGTAAGTTAATCGATCTCCGATGCCCGATTGATAGTAAGGCTGATGATCGGTCAACAATTCAAAATCGAGTGGAATGTAAATACCTATTTTTATACGTATCCGCGACAGCTTTATCTTTTCCACCGTTTGCAGTTAAATCTTTATCGCTAGCGTCTATTCTTAATTTAGTTATGTTAAAATCTTCAATTCCTTGATACGCTAAAATTTTCGCGTTGATCTTTGGTCAACCATTCGTCTTTATAACAATTGAACACATCCGCGTCGTCCAAACTAAATATTTCATTTCCTTCCATTTTAATAATTATATGTTTTACGATAGCTCTGCCAATGTTTTGTACCAACGTTCTATTTACATCGTCCGCGCTAACGAGTTCTATATTAAAAGCTAATCTAGCGGTATTTGGAACGATAACGTCGTTCATTCCTAAATTTGGAAAACGAACCGTCAACAATTGATTTTCGGTAATGGTGCTCGGATTATTTGTAATGACTACTTTTTGACGCGTTCCTTTTACACCTCGAGGTTCTCTTATTCTTCTGTATGGATCTAGCACATCTCCGTACGTATTAGCCATATTTGATGTTAGTAAATATAATAATTTTTTATCATATTTACAAACTATAAAAAGAAAATGGTATCTGTAGCGATCATGGTTGGAGGAGCGGTAGTCAACGTTGGCATTTACCGGTAGCAATTTTTTATTTAGCAATTTACGAAACAACGACGCTCAACAAGAACGCAAAAGACATGATTTAGCGTTGGAACAACTTTCGAAAGCCAGAGACGAATTTAGTAAAAAGCGTTTAAAATATCTAGACTCTTTAAATGAAAAAATACAAAAAGAATCGGGCGCCGTAAGAACGTTCAATAATATCGACGATGCGATGAATGAATATTCACGAGTTTCGAATGAGCGAGTAAATTTACCCCTTGATTTACGCGACGAACCTAAATTAGAAGATTTTTACATTCCTAGCGAAGATCAAAAAACGCGTGAAATGTTATTTATAATACTAGCAATGAGCGCTGTAGGTTACGCGAGTTATAAATTATTTTAAAAGATAAAGGTAATTGTAAATGGCGGAAGGAAGACTCGCTCTTATGGAGGCGGACCCGGCGTATAATCAACCCGTAGAAGAATATATAGATGATGAAATGTTTGATAACAACTTGGGTGATCAAAAGTATGAATTTGATGATATTGATGAAGGTATAAAAAGATTAGAAATTGAAAGATCTGAAAGTGAAAAAAGGGTAAATGAAGAAATAGCAAAAAATAACTCGCAACCTTTATCTTTAAGAGATATGCAACTTAGATTAACAGTCGATGATTTTTTATAAAAGTATAGGTCGTGAACACGCTATTATAGACTATATTAGTTTTGAAGAGAAAACAGATAAAAAAGGAAGAAGTATACTTTATTTTAAAAAAGGTGATAAAGAAATACGACTATCGAATCTAAAAAGAGGAAAAGGAGGTACCTTTTAAAGGTAAGTGGTATAAGCAGTTTTAACTTTAAACGATTTATTGCCATTTGGAGAAGCTGAATTAACTATGGAAAATGTTATAAAGTAGCGAAAACCACTCGTTGAGCAAACAAGTAGTGGTAGAAGGTTACCATCTATACCAATGCAACGGGTAGAAAAATCAACACAAATACAGAATCCATTGAAATGGCGATTATGGCAATACAAAAAGCAAATGTTGAAACTCAAACACAATTAACGATTCGAGAAGTGCTAGCGCTCGATAAAATCATGACTACAAATCGTGGAGAACAAATAAATCTTCTAACTAAATTAAAAGTAGTAAATCAAAAAATCTCCGATAATCAAGAATTAGTTGAAGATGCAAAAGAAAGAGGATTTGATGTTGATGAAAATATCAACGAGAATTACAAAAACTAAAAGATGAAAAAAAGTTTTGGTTGAACAGATTGATGCGCATGATTATATTCTTCGTAGTCAAATCAATAGAATTAAAGAAACGTTTCAAAAATGTTAACAAGAGACATAACGTTAGGAGATAAAATTAGGTAGAACTTTATTTAGAGCAACAAGGTATAACGATAGTCAGTTTATTAACAGCTGTTAGTATGACTATCGCTTTTATTATTAAAGCGATTACTAATACTGTAAGTTCAGTAATACCAAAACCTGCACCACCACAACCCGCTCCAGAGCCACACCACAACCCACCCTAAACCACAACCACCCACACCACAACCACCCTAAACCACAACCGCCCACCAACTCCAAAACCAAGCGGTGGTGTAAAGTGGGTAGACAAAACATTAAAAAATTAGCAAACGTAATATTATCTAAACTAGGAGCAAAAAGCTTTAGCTTCTTTACCAGCTATTATCGGATCGATTTAAGTTGGTTATTTAAAACAGCTTCAAGCGTCGTCGCGTGGACAGCGGAACATTTATGGTTAGCGCTAAGCGGAGTTGGAGTATTAGTTTTAGCTTATACGCAGAAAATATTAAAATAACAATTCGTAAATCATAACACCTGCACCGGTTAAATCGCAAAAACCAATTATTAAGATTTGTTTTCTTCTTGATGACTAGGTTCTTTAAAGAAGCTTTTAAATTTTGTGACAAAAGGCAATTCTTGAACGTGATTCTCGTTAGAGTCTTGTGTGTGTGCAGATTCTAAATCATTTAATTCTTGCACGTGATCCTCATCAGAGTCTTGCGTGTGTTTAGCAATCTGTGGTAGTTTCGTTTGTTTTAGCGGTAAAATAGGAGGAATAGAGGGTGTTGAATTTGTATATAAATTAGAACCCAACGCTAAATCACTCGTCGCGATTAATATATTATTGTTGTATCCTGCGTAATCGCCTATTCGTAAATTCATATCACTCGGCATCATGTATAGATTTTCTCCGAGACAAAAGTTTAATTGACTGCGGGCGTATTGTAAAACGTCTTGATATCGTTGAATAGAAGATTGTAAATCAATTGGAGAATCAATCTCAGCATTTACTATATTTATAAATTCACGCTGAGCGTCTAAACCGGTACCACCCGCTAAAAATGAGCTTTTTGCTTGCGCTTGAGCTCCTAAAATCGCGTAAACGTACGTTCTTATAGAATCGTTAATTCGTTGCGTACCAACGTCCGTAAAACCTACAGACACGCTGATTATAAATTTTGACCAAGCGAGATCGGCAGATGTTTGTAAAATGAATGCGATCGTATAGGTTGAAGGATGATCTCCAAAACTCATTTTCGTCGCAGTTTTGTAATAATCGCAATTGGTCACCTCGGTAGAAATAACGTTCAAACTACTTTTATCGTAGTTGTTTGAGGGTACCGCTTTGTAACCGTTATCATAATAATAAGCCGTTCCTAATCCGTTTGAGTTGCTATCGACTCGTTGTTTCCAATTAGAGTCTTGCGATAAATGAAATTCTTTACACAAGTTTTTGTACGCGCTTACGTCTATATTATTATCAAACGCGTTAAAAAAAATTTGAAACGATGTAGGACAGCTCATTTCTTTGAGCAATCGTCTAATTTGATAATAGACGTGAAATCTAAAAAAAACTACGAATCATCGTATTCGAATGATTTAAATGTTGATAACTCACACCACCATCTCGTCGTAGCGCAGTACGTTGCAAAAATTTATTTGATTTTGATAAAATTTTAGTGGGGTAGAATACCAATCATCGACAACGTCGTCGCTTTTAACGCGAGGCAACTTGTAGTTGCTAAAAACATTGTCCAAAATGAACGTTAAAAACTCGTTCTTGTTTATGTAAATATTTATACTCGTTAAATCATAGCGTCAAAGCTAATTGGTGGTGTAAAATTTCCAGATTGTTTTGTACGGATACGTAAAATTACTCTTGAATGCTAATGGGAACGCCATTTATTATAACTTTTAATAATAAAATGTATCACACGTTCGAAATCGAAATTGGTAAAGAAGGTGGATCAATTAAATTAGACAACGTTATCGATAATCGACAAAATAATCTCTCGATCATATTACACAGCGTAAACGTTTGGGTAGGATATTACAACATACGTAAAAAAGAAAGAATAATCGTTCGCACAACTAATGAAGATGACGTTGTAAATTTTATCGACCCCGGGCTTTACAACATTAACGAAATTATTGAGATTATATTAAAATATGCGCCTTTCACCACGTTTACTATCAATAAAACAACCGGCGTCTTTTTGTTAAAAATAACTCAAGCTAACAAGTCTATTAAATTTACTAGCGGGTTGGCTAATTTATTGGGGTTTCACAACGAATTTCTAACCGTGGGCGAATACAGCAACAAAATCGACGTACAACATTTTAAAATTTTATACATTCATTGCGATCAAATTTCTACGACCGATAATTATTTCAATGGTAAACCTTGCACTATTTTAAACGCCTTTCCTTTGCAAGACGCGTCGTTCGGCGAAAGCATGTATATGCAATATACAAATCCGTCGATGAAAAAATTACGAGTCGGCACTTTTAACGAGTTGAGTTTTCGAGTTAGAGATAGCAAAAGCAGAGATATACATAATCACGGTTTTCCCATCATTTTAAATATAGAAGTAATATAAATAAATGGCGAGTATTTACGGACCTAGTCGTATAACGGTCGCTAGCGCTGGAGCTAGCGGTGGAGCACCAATAAAAGGCGATGTAGGCGAAATTTACGAACATCACGGATATCTAAACAGAGATGAAATTTTTACAAAGAGTGGTTTTAATCGAAAAATTTGACGTCGTACTCGGATGGCACGATACGTTTAAACAACCCTTTTTCTTGTTTACGGTCGCGCCTACGTATTGTAAGCATTTTTACGCAGTTTATAAAAACTAATAGTTTTGCCACGCATTCGGCGACGCGTGATTACGCTCCCAAAATTTATTATATTCCTTCTCCACAACGAGATGTAAAATTTCATTTTCTCGATCATGACATTCAACATTTAAAATACGAAATGTGTTTTAAAATGCGAAACGTTAGAAAAGTTTTTGTAGAAGCGAGTTTTTTCGGATCGCTAAATTCAAAAATCTGTTTCAATATTAAAATTAAAAGTTTACCGTTAAATTAATTATTTTAAATATAGAAATACTATAAATATGGCGGTATTTACGGACCCTAGTCGAATGAGTGAGCGATTTTTGTCTAGTAATGAAAAACAGTATCTTTGAAGATACAGGATATATCGCCCTAGTGAACTTGTAAAAGATTATGTAAATTATCTTCTTTTTATTATTTTAATAATTTAAACTTTGAACTGCAGCTGTATGGCCAACAACCACTTTTTGTAGTTGATGATTTATTATATTATTCATTATTTGCAACGAGTCATAGAGGTCAAAATAATGTTTATTCTGTGGTAAAAAGTGAACAATTTGATGAATTTTATTTAGCTTGGGATCATCAATTTTTTTCCCCAAAACATGTGAGTTTTGTTTTTTCTGATGAACCGAGTTATTTTAAATGTGTAATATGTTTCCTTTCAAATAGTTATATAAATTATGCTAAATTCTATTTTGAATCTACTTTTTTTGGTTCTTTAAATACAGGAATATGCTATGAAGTAAAACTTTTAAAAAATCCAATTTATACTTTTCCTAAAGATTAAAATCTTTTCTATTAGTAAAACAATGAGCGAATCAACGAACGTACTTTATCCGAATTTAACTGTCATTACGGACGACGCTAACTTGGAGCGTGCTAAATCATTTCGCTTGCAAAAAATCGATGACATTCAAAAAGAATTACGAATCGAAATTAACGAACGTGAAGCCGTATATAAAAAATATAATAAAATCATTAACGCTTGTGATATCGTAGAAACTCTCGCAGAAATGGGCTGTATGGGAGCAGGGGCTGTAGGAATAGCCAGTATCGCCAGCATCGTAGCGTCACCTGTGGGATACGCTTTAGAAGGTTTAGCTTTGGGGTTAGGTGGTGCGGCGGTTGTTATTAGATTTGCGAAAAATAAATTGCTTAAAAAAGCTAAAAAACACGATGAAATACGTGTTTTAGCGTCGTCTAAAATCAACACGATCGAAAACCACGTTAGCAAAGCCATCGAAGATGGTTACATAAGTCAAGAAGAATTTGTGCTCATATGCGAAGAGCGAGATAAATATTATAAAATGAAAGAAAAAATCCGTAATGTACTTGTTCCAACAACGTTCAAACCAACAACTTTACCAGCTGAAGCTAACAGACCTATCGATGCAACTGCAGAAAAAAAAATTCTTATAGAAAAACTTTTGAGTTTAAAGTGAGTGTAAATAAATATTATTACGCCAACGCGGAGCGCGATGATCAAAAACTCGCTTCGCGAATAGCGGAGCGAGTGATAAGCAGACCACCACCGTACAATTTAGATTTTTAGCACAACGTTTATAATTAGTTCTAAATGCCAAAAAATAGTTTCTTTATTTATTTCGTTTATACTCTGCAACTCGCTATAATATAAATTGATGTAGTACATGTCTAAACCGAGTGCGTGTAAATACCCTTTTATACCAGCTAAATTTCTAGATTTAAACAACTCTGACGCTGGAACTAATTTTTCTCGCACGAGTATAATCAACTGTTGTGCGGGAATGTTTTTAATATAATATTCTAAAAATATAAAATCACGTGAATTTGTACAAAACGATTTTAAATCATCGATAAGCTCAAGTATACACGTTCGTAATAGTTCACCCATATTGATATTACTCAACATTAACATTTTTAGTTTTTTCTATTAGCTCTACCATTACTAAATTAAACAACCGTATAGCTTTTTTGTTCATTTGGTAAGAAGTTTTTACTTTTAATGCTCTTGCGCAGTTTGTGCATAAACCCGTTGTTGTTTTTGTACCTTTTTTGCAATTTTTACACTCAACCGGTGAGATTTTTCCGCTTTTAATTTTAAACTGATGAAAAGCGCAATAGTATACGTTGGGTGAACTACGCACGCAACATCTGTACGTTTTACCAATCATTTACCATCTGCAGGGAACGATTATTTTCTGCTTTGATTCCATACTCTTTCATTATTAAACTAGATAATATTTTGTTTATACTCATTGTTATCGATAACGCTTCAAGAACCACTTTCTTCATCTATTAAAAAACTTTCGTCTTTAATATAAGCTGTAATTTTTCCTAAATTGCTTACTGACGCTGCAATTTTTAATGGAACTTTTTCATTCTTGGGCGCAAAAAATTGTATTTCTTTGTTTAAAGGTGACATTTTTAATAGAGCGCTAAATAGAGTCGAATCAAAAGTAGCTGAATAAGTAAGCGGTTGCTTTTTGTGCATATCACCAAATTCTAAACATGTACCGTAAATACAACTGTCGTCGTTTAAAAAGCTAATGTAATCTAAATTGCTCATGTTAATGTTTAGTGTTTGCTTGCAACATTTTTTTAAGTTTTAACAAATCGATACTTTCAACTATGTAAGGACAGTAATAATCATCGTCAATAGGAGGTTCGATTACTAACGCGTTAACAAACTTGTAAATATTTATGTTGTTAGTTTCTAGGTTTTTTTTTCATAGCATGTTTCGATATACAATCGTTCTTTTTACGTAAACGGTTATTGGAACTTTCGTTTAATACTGCGAGTAATTTTTTGTAAAATTTTTAAATTTATCGTAAAATCAATTGGGTTTTCGCATTTAAATTCTAAAAGGTTTTCTTTGTTTAATGATACATTTACTAATATTCTTTGTGATAAATCTGTCTCGTGATAATAAAACCCCGTTTTATCTACCTTAAAATGAGCTTTTGGTTTGATACCTATTAAAATATCTAATAAAATTTTAAACACATAACCCGTTTCGATTTTAAAATAAAAATCATATTCGTACTCGTCATTATTTTTTAATGTTTTGTTGTATTCTAAAAATTTTGATTTATCTAATATTTCACGCTTTATGTTGTTGTCCCAATCTGGGGGTGTTAGTATTTGGTATCCTTTTGGTTCATTAGATTTTGAAAGATCACGCTTTATGTTGTTGTGAGAAATATTAGATTTTTCATCGTTCGATTTTTCATCGAACGATTTGGCTTTATTTCTTCATATTGTTTATCAAAACTATTTATTTCTCCTACATTCCATTTTGATAAAAATTGTTCTTCAGTTTGTCGTTTCGCCATTCTCTCTAATCAATATATATTTAGAAAATAAAAACGGAAAAATAAATTAAAAAACGTGAAGTATTTAGTTTTCTGTCTAAAACGTTGGGGTTTTAATCCCCTACTACTACCAGCGAATTTAGGTAAACAAAGATATTTTAAAATGCTAGTTTTTCGACTTTCAAAACTGCCTACTACTACCCAGCAAATCTTGGGAAAAAATGATTTTTTATGGCAGCTGCGCTAGGACCCCCATCTACCATACTACTACTCAACGATTCCATTTAAACTGTAGGTAAGACGGGTTTTTTTTGTAGAGAAGGAATTATGTATTTTATTTTGTGCTTTTTTACAACTCTAAGATCTCATTAAATTTTCCTATACATTTCAAATACTATTTACGTACCAAGCACTATACAAATTTAATATCGAATGAATATTACATAAAGAATACAGAAAGAATTTTAAGCAAGTGTAACCTGTTACTTAGACGCGGCCTACTAGATTTTGTGGCCTCCTGATTGGCCATCTCTCTAGCATCTGTATTATTATGTAAATTTTAGCTATGAATACATGAATATCCCACAAACACAACAGGGTCAAGTCTGAGATCGCCAGTTAGGGCTGTGATAGCCAGTCAGTCGGGGGTAAACGGCGTTCTGCAAGTCTACGCCGGGCGTGGTTGCCTGCGGTATGCCATAGCGCCAGTGGTGATGACTAGCTGCAGCTGCCAGCGTAGAAAGACGTAAGTTTATTGCCTTAGCTCTGCGTGTACGTCGCTGACTAGACTAGCGGTGCATTAGCTGCACAGTGAATACAAAGTTGTATGTGTTGTACGTTGTAGATGCTAGCGTGCATAGCTGATGCGTAGCTGGTACAAAGCTTTGTAAGCCGTACATAGCTAACGCTAGTGTGCATTGCTGATGCGTGTAATACTCTCGTGTAATGCCGATGCTGGTGTGCTGATGACGCTGTCGTGTAACGCTGATGCGAGCTGCGTGCTTTCATTGCATCCTTACCTGGCAATTTATACATAGAAATTGAAAGGAAGAGGACCCAGGTGTAAATAAAAAAACAATCCCAACCCAATCACAGTAATGTTGCTGAGTACAATTTGAATAAATCATATTATTGTACCGACAATTCTGTTTTCAGGTGCCTTGTTTCTCCGAGTAACTGTGTGTTGGCATAGACTTAACAATCAGTCACAACTGGTGGTAGATTTCCATCAAAACGGACTCATACCCCTGGCCCAGAGATCGCTCCGAGTGGTCTCTCGTCTGTGGAAGAATCTTAGTTTGGGGGAATTGTTGTCACCACAAATGGTGTCTGACTTGACCCTATCAAACTTAGGTTGAGCCTGGGAAACCCGCCACACTACTGAGATGCTAAGCAACAGCAAACCCACTGGTCCCCTTCCAATTACAGCGCGGCTCTGAGCAAGCGCACACAGAACAAAAACCCTACCGCCAAAAAATAAATTCAATAAACAACAACACATTACATACAAATAAATCGTCAGGCAATATACACAATCACACATTATAATTTAAACAGAGCTTTTCAGTGCCCTCTGAAAGTCTTAAAAGGGCTCTATCCATGGAGGTAGAATCTATCTAGCTGGATAACTATACACAGAAAGCACGTGGTATCTGGAGAAGACCCATGGTCCTAGATCTGAAGGAGCGGGATGGAACATATGGAGTTAGGAGATCATTTGATGTAACCAGGAGCCATGTTATTGAGTGATTTGTAAACGGTTAAGAGTACCTTGAAAATGATAAGTTTCCTGACTGAGAACCAATGTAGATCCATCAGAATGGGTTGAATATGTTCATGTTTACTTGCTCGGACAACACGTCTTGCAACTGTATTTTAGACGACTTCGTGATTTCATAGCCCGTGTAAAAGTCTAGTCTAGAAGAAACAAAAATCTCTCCGTCGTATCACAATTCAAAAAATTGCATAACTTGTAGTCTTTTTTATTTGACTTGAAATGAGTGAACAATAAACATGATAATCCAGGATATTATGCTATTTTCTCTTTTACGACATGATAACATAAGAGCTAACGTTTTGCGCAAATATATAATATAGTATTAATATTAGATGGCTGCAGAACAACAATATCAGTCATATTGCACCAGGAACATTTGATGGTCTACAAAAGCTTTCTGGATTTACGTTTGACAGCGAAACAAACTAGATAAAGTATGAACTTCATGTTTACTGAAGGAAATTGTTGTAGGACTATACATTGTTGGATACATTTTCACAATTTGTTACGATATGACACAACACAATCAGAAACATGGTTACAGATCAGTAGCTGAATGTATATCTGGATTTAACAACATATCATGCTTATAAAATGCATTGTATATACATTTAATACAATAATAAGAACATGTGGAACATTTATTTTCTAATAATTTAAGTATTGTCCCACACTGTAACACTTAAAGTCATTACAGTATGTCACACTTGTGAATGGAAGACAGTACATTTTGTTTCGATGTCGTTGCAGTCAAAGTATTAATGAACTACAGGCAGAATACTTTCTCATAGTATTTGACCGATCAGTATAATATTTCACCAAGTACCGGTATGCCTTTAGGACAAATCTAAGAACATTTGTGAAAATAACAAAATAAACGGGCTTTAATTAAATGTCTAACCGTACTTTTTCCCCCTTATTAGATCTCTGCAGAACAACAAAATTAGTGAACTTGTGAACGGAGCATTTGATGGTCTACTACTGCTCAAAGAATTGTAAGTTGTAATGTCATGAATTTCAGTCACACATAGCATCAAGCCACCGATTTATCTTTACTTAAGTTACGTCTGACGAAAAATTTTATTTGTTACTTTATTTGCCACCGAACATTCAATTATTTTGTATATTTTGTTTATAATTATTATTATTTTTTGAGATGCAAAAACAATCTATGAAAATTGTAGCTCATAATGCTGCGTCTCTAAAAGGACATAAGATAAAAAATGCATAAAACCAGCAAAAATACTCGTTTATCTTCGAAACAAAAGTAATAAGATTCTGTTTGGAATCCAAATAATTCCATGCATTTTCACTAATTTCTTGTTAACGACACGGTGTAATTTTCACAGTTTTTATTTCTTTATGCAAAAAATCTTGAATCAAAATAATTATCTTTGCCTTTGTGCGGTATGCATATGAGGAATACATTGCTTCATCAAAAGTGATTTGCTTGCACCCCGAACACCCGCCCCCTTCGGTGACTCTGAACAATTGTATTTTCGTTTTCAAATAATTTGAAATTCGTCCAACCATGTAATACTTGGATGGCTATAATGGCAATTAGTTGTGTTGTTTTTAATTATGATTGTAGTATATCTCCTCTCAAAAGGTATACATTGATGAATGATTCCAATGTATGATGGTTAGTGTGACATTTTAAACTCTATTTAGTTTTTCAACATATCAGTTATTTGAACCCAAATACAAAATCTCTAATTCTTATAATTTCATTTAAACAAGAACCAAAATTAAAATGAGTACGAAGTATTTTATTGCCGATCAACAATAATCTGAAATATTGCTTAATGTATATCTCAATTTGATTTTTTCCCAAATAATTTACAATACGTCCCATAGGTCTATCACACTTGTTGTTAGAGGGTAGTACATGTATGCCACCGAACCTTGTTTATAGATGCACTCAAAGAGAAATGACTGTATTTGTTCTATGATGCACTTAATTGTTTACTAATTATATAAGCTTTAATGCACAATGCAAATTATTTCTAAAATGCTTAAACCTCAATCATGATCATTAATAGAGTGTTGGTGTCAGTATATTTAATAATACAACTCATATACAGACTTGATCTCAAGCTTACGTTACGTGTGTACGAAATGACAATGTTCATGTGAATATAGGAAGGATGAGTTTCTTTGAACCAAGTTTGATTGAAATTATATATGTGACCCTAGTCTGATATGGGTCGTAATATTTAGGAGAGGACAGCGGCTCTCTACTTTCTGGATAAAAATATGGTTTATTCTGCAAAATGTAGAACATAAGAAGGCAAAGAAGAGAACGGTAGGATAATATAGTCTTTGTCTCCGGTCAACATTGTATATCCGTTATTTACACAATTACAATATTTATCAAATGTATAAATACAAACAGTAAGATAAAGTGAACGAATGAATGTTCATCTTATCAGTCAAGTTATCAGTCAAGTTACTGTGTTTGATTATTAAATGGAATTATAATAGTAGTAATTCAGGTGATAATTCAGTAATAACTTTGGTTTTATAACTTTGGAGTTATAAAAGGACGAGCTAGTCCTGGTGAAAATGGTGACCATATGTATAATACTAACCACAAATAATCTAAAAGGCTCATAAACAGCGAGGACAGGGGTGTATGAAAGATGGTGCGATCTACGGCTAAAACGGTGACGAAATGTATATTAAATGCAACGTGAAACTCCATACAATTAAAGCCCCGGCCTTAGTCTATAGTTTAAACACGTTGACAACATCATTGATCAACTTACAACTTTAGGATTATTTACAGAGATTTATTGACCTCGAGGAACAATATTAAACATAAATACAACAAGAATCAACGAATACACAACATATGGTTTAAAATGAACAAAATTGTATTACTTTCTATGGACTGCAGATTTGTACCTGTAAATGTAGAACATTAAGAATAAGGAGAGAACAGTAAAATGCTCTATCGTCTTCGGCCAACTATTTTGAATGACCTGATTTAAGCCCGCCGCCTACGACGTGTGTGATTGACCGCCCGCGATTCTGCAGTACACTTAGTTTACTATATGCATTTGTATACTAAACATGAATTTTTGAACTCGTAATATATCAATACTCAATCTTTAAATGCTTTTTCTAAACAGAGTAATTTTACTGCGACTTTCTTCAAACTACGATTAAAAATTACCCGTGGTGAATCAATCTTTTCTTTCAAATAACAAGTTTTCTTGAAGGTTATCTTCCCGGTGAATATCAAGTGAAAGAACATTATGATTATCATTTATACTTTAATCCAAGGATAATATATAAAATGGGTTTCAACTAGGCTGCCACGATTAAGGATCAAATCCTCGAATCTTCCATTGAGGACCATAATTATTATAAAGGAGTGGTCTTTAATGGGCGCTGACGTCCAGTCATGTAGCAACTTTGTCGATTTGTGTTTGAAAGTTGGGAAGTCGTCCTTCATCCGTCACAGCCCAAGCAGCCTCCTAGCCCCGTATGTACTAGCCCAGTTAGCTTAGCTCTGGCTAACGTGCTTACCTTCACAACTGATGCTGCTCAGTCCAACCTTAGAACTGTGTATGATGAGCAAAAAGACATCAGAGTCAACAACATACTCAGTGCATTTGACAAATGTAAATCAACCAACGGCCTCCAAAATGCCTGGAAGCTAGTTAAACATCTCTCTGGTAAGCGTTCAAACACTGTATTTATCCAAAGTGAAGATCAGCTGGCCTCTTGGAAATCAAATTTTGAAAGTTCAGATAATACCACAAACGTTCCTGTTACAATTGACCCTATCTTCGAAACCAACCCTAACATCTCCACTGGCAAATTCTCGCAAGCTGAGGTTAACACGGTGAGCATCTGCCAGAGGAGCCCATGGTTTCTACTGCCACCATAGCCAGGGCCTTGGATGGGATGATGATTACACTGAAACTAGTGGAGGACGTTCCTGATGCGAGAAATTCCCCTGAAGTACTTCATCAACGCGTCCAGTATGCTGAGTGGTTCCTGCAGCATGGTGTTCTGGCGCATCTAGTCTTCATTGACGAGACAGGTTATAACGTCTGGACTCGACGCTCCCAGGGTAGAGCTCCGCGAGGGATCGCCGCAAGACGAGTCGTCGACAGACAACAAGGGAGGAATTGCAATGTCACCTTCGCTGTTTCTAGTGAACTCGGCTTGGTGCACCACCGAATTGCATTCGAAACTGTGACTCGAGAGAGATTCGAGGAGTTTCTTGCGGACACAGTTCAAGAGTGTGCTGCAGTTTTCCCAGACGACGAGCCCCCATAACCTCATATACGACAGTGCGAGGCCTCAAGTAGTATGGTAGATGGGGGTCCTAGCGCAGCTGCATAAAAATCATTTTTGAAAATCATTTTTCGCTACCCCTAAGGGGGAATTCCCCCTTAGGGGTAGCGAAAAATCGTGACGTCATGAAAGTATTGATGACGTCACAAAAATAGATTTAGATGTTACCGCCAGTTTTACGCGGCGTTACCGCTGGTTTTAAAAAGCTAGTTTTAAAAAATGACAAATTATAAAATTGAAAAAAGTAAAAAATATTATCTAGTTTAATAATAAAGATGACAACGAGAATAATGAAGCTAACAAAAACAGAATATAATTTAAAAAGCAAAGCAGAGCTAAAAGAGATTGTAATAAATGAAAATATTAAAATTGAGGTAGGTAGTGGTAAATATGGAAAACTGACTAGACTTGATTATTTAACGGCGGTATTAAAATATAAAGATGTATTATTTCCTAAAGCAATTATTCCTTGTGAATGGCTTTTAGTTGGTAAAACAGACAAGTGTTGTTACGATAGTGTGTGTGGGGGAAAATATTGTGGATTACATCGGAGTCGTACAAGGAGTGACAAGCGTATCCCCGTTGCTTGTTTAAAATGTAAAAAAGGCACAAAGACTTTAACTTGCTTTTGCACGAGATGTGCGAATAAAGTATTAGTAAATCGTTATAATCGTTTTAAAGTTGAAAAAGGAAAAGCTAGACGTTCGTTTAATAGCGTGTTGAAAGAATTGTTAGAAAGAAATTTCTTTATGGATTATAAATTATAATTGTACGGTGGTGGTCTACTCATTACTCGCTCCGCTATTTGCGAAGCTAGTTTTTGATCATCATAATAATTTTTATTTACGCTCACTTTAAACTCAACAGTTTTTCTATAAGAATTTTTTTTTCTACATTTACATCGATAGGTTTGTTAGTTTCAGCCGGTAAAGTCGTTAGTTTAACGAGTACATTACGGATTTTTTCTTTCATTTTATAATATTTATCTCGCTCTTCGCATATGAGCACAAATTCTTCTTGACTGACGTAACCGTCTTCGATGGCTTTACTAACGTGGTTTTCGATCGTGTTGAGTTTACTCAATGCTAAAATTCGTATTTCGTCGTGTTTTTTAGCTTTTTTATACAATTTATTTTTCACATATCTGAGAGCGAAAGCTGCACCACCTAACCCCAAAGCTAAATCTTCTAAAGCGTATCCTACGGGCGACGCTATGATTGTGGCGATACTAGCTATTCCGATAGCCCCTGCTCCCATACAGCCCATTTCTGCGAGAGTTTCTACGATACTACAAGCGTTGATAATTTTATTATATTTTTTATATACGGCCTCACGTTCGTTAATTTCGATTCGTAATTCTTTTTGAATATCATCGATTTTTTGCAATCTGAATGTTTTAGCACGCTCCGATTCAGAGTTGTTTGTAATGACAGTTAAATTCGGATAAAGTACATTAGTTGATTCTATATTTACGCTCATTGTTTTTTTATTAATAGAAAAAGATTAAAAATTATTAATTTAATGGAATATTTCTAATAGTTAACTCGTAACAGATTCCTTCATCTAAAGAGCCGAATAGATTTATAGTTATATATCGTTTAATTTCACGGCCATCTAAATTTGAAACGTAGCACAATATATATTCTATATATCGTGTTTCACTCGTAAAACTATAATTAGCATTAATGGGTACTGTAAATTGTGTTTCACTATTACCAAAACGTAAACCACTTTCTACCGAAGAATAAGAATTATTTTTACCCGAGTTAGTTCTAGCATAGAACGAAATAAACAACGACTCTCCAAATATAGAAACACCTACTGTACTTGAGAACCAATACAATTCAATTTCTAAATCGCTATATAAAGAGCGTATACGTGAGAGTTTACTAGGTTCCAAGTACCCAAATTTAACATTACTTTTTGACTCGTTATTGTTAAGTAGCTCACTCGTACGACTAGGTCCGTAAATGCTCGCCATGTTTATAGTATAAAATTATTAATTTAACGGTAAACTTTTAATTTTAATATTGAAACAGATTTGTGAACTTAGCGAGCCGAAAAAACTCGCCTCAACAAAAACTTTTTGAACGTTTCGCATTTTAAAACACATTTCATATTTTAAATATTGAATTTCACGATCGAGAAAATGAAATTTTACATCTCGTTGTGGAGAAGGAATATAATAAATGTTGGGAGCGTAATCGCGCGTCGCTGAATGAGTAGCAAAACTATTAGTTTTTATAAACTGTGTAAAAATGCTACAATACGTAGGCGCGACCGTAAACAAGAAAAAGGGTTGTTTAAACGTATCGTGCCATCCTAGTACGACGCCGAATTTTTCAATTAAAACTACTCTTTGTAAAATTTCGTCTCTGTTTAAATATCCGTGATGTTCGTAAATTTCGCTAGGTGATGTTTTAAACGTTTCACCGTTTTTAGAAGCTGCGATAGCAACAACGTCGCTCGTTATGCGATTGGGTCCGTAAATACTCGCCATTTATTTATATTATTTCTAGATTTAAAATAATTGGAAAACCGTGGTTATGTATATCTCTACCCTTTGAATCTTTAATTTGAAAGCTCAGATCGTTAAAAGTACCGACTTTTAATTTTTTCAGCAATGGATTTTTATATTCTATATTCATACTCGATCCGAATGATTTACCTTGCAAAGGTAAAACGTTTAAAATGGTAGAAGGTTTGCCGTTGTAATAATTATCGCTCGTAGAAATTTGATCGCAATGAATGTATAAAATTTTAAAAGGATTGATATCTATCCTTTTACTATATTCTCCCACAGTTAGAAATTCGTTGTGAAGCCCGAGTAAATTAGCCAACCCAGCCGTAAATTTAATAGATTTCGTGCCATCGGCCAACTTTAGCGTGTAAGAACCCGATATATAATTGATCGTGAACGTTATCCAAGACTCGTTTTTTGATATGACATTTATAATTTCGTAAATATTGTAAAGCCCCGGGTCGACAAATTTTATAACGTCATCCGACCCCGTTGTGCGATAAATTATTCTTTCTTTTTTACGTACGTTGTAATATCCTATCCAAATGTTTACGCTTTTTAATAGCATGTGTAAATCACCCTCACGATTATCGATAGCGTAATCTAATACAACTCGTCCGCCCTCTTTTTCAATTTCAATTTCGATGGTATGAAACATTTTATTATTTAGAATTTATAATAATTCTAAATAATAATAAAATGACGTTTCCATTAGCATTCGAGAGTAATTTATCGAAACGATATCCAACATCCGGCAATTTGTATCTTCCTGAAAATTTTAACGCTAACGATTTAACGAGTATAAATATTTACGTTAACAAGAATGAGTTTTTTAACGTACAATTTGATAATGTTTTTAACAACTACAAATTACCTAAAGTGAATAATCAAAAAGTAGTCGATGATTGGCATCATCAACCGTAAATTTTTTATCAAAATCAAATAAATTTTACAACGTATTGCGCTTCAACGGGTTGCGGCGTAGGTTATCAACATTTAAACAATTCAAATATGATGATTCGTAGTTTTTTTTAGATTTCACGTTTATTATCAAATAAGACGATTACTCAAAGAAATGAGTTGTCCTGCGTCTTTTCAAAATTATTTTAGCTCGTTCGGTAACAATATAGATAGTAGCGCGTATAAAAAACTATGTAAAGACTTTAATACATCAACCTCTACCAATTGGAAACAACGCGTCGATATGCACAGCGATGGATTAGGTACCGCTTATTTTTGGAGAAATATTGGTAAAAGATACGATCCAGTACCCGGACACAACTATGACCATTCTATTTTAAATCCCAACACTAGCCCCATTCCTCTCAGCAATCTCGGTTCAAACTTTGAAGCGAGTGAAAAAAGAATGGCTTTTGACGATGGTGTGCATAATCGTAAAGAACATACGATTAGAGTAGGTTACATTTTACAATCCGATAGCGTACTTTTAGCGTATACAAAATTTATATTGTCTTTAAAATTAGCGCAAGGTTTTACGAGTGTTAGTACGGAACGAATTAACGATTCAATAAGAACGTACGTTTACGCGATTTTAGGAGCTCAATCGCAAGCGAAAACTTCTTTTTTAGCGGGTGGTACCGGTTTAGACGCGCAGCGTGAATTTATAAATATAGTCAATGCGGAAATTGATTCTCCGGTTGATTTACAATCTTCTATTCAACGTTATCAAGATGTTTTGCAATACGCTCGTTCGCAATTAAATTTTGCTATAGGAGAAAATGTATACATGATGCCTAGCGATATGAATTTACGAATAGGGTCGTACGCGGGATACAATAATAATTTATTAATCGCGACGCGTGATTTATCTTTAGGTTCAAATTTAGATTTAAATTCAGAACCTGCCCCTCTTGCACCCTCTATGTTAGATTATTCACCACCACTAATCGCAAAACACGTAGAAGAAGATAGCGGCAGTTCTTCTACACTTGATGCCAACGAACCAAACATCTCTAACGAACCACCAAACATCTCCAACGAAATAAAAGAAGACTCTACACCACCGCAAGAACTAGACAGCGCCAACGAAATAAAAGAAGACTTTTTAGAATCAGACGGTTCTCATAGTGAAGAAAAAAATTCTTTAATACTCGGTTTTGCTATTTTAACCGGACTAGGTATTATGATTTACGAATTGTTATTTTAGAGTTTTACGCATGTATGTTAAAATTAAAACACCAACCGCGGTCAAGGTTAGCCATAAATATTGCGCCGCGAGCGCGACGACGCTAGAAGCCGTTTTAAATAACCAACTTACTATCGATCCTATAATGGCTGGTAAAGCGGCTAAAGCTTTCGCTCCCAGTTTAGCTAATACATTCGCAAAGTTTTTAAACATTTTTTGTATCCACTCGCTTATACCTCCGCTAGGTGGTGGTGTGGGTGTGGGTGTAGGTGGTGTTGGTGTGGGCGGTGTAGGTGTAGGTGGTGTAGGTGTAGGTGGTGTGGGTGGTGTAGGTGTAGGTGGTGTGGGTGGTGTAGGTGGTGTGGGTGGTGGTGTTGGTGGTTTTGGCTTTGGTAAAACTGAACTCGCGACATTAACGATCGTATCGACGATAGCGGTAATAGCTATACCAAACGCCGCAAGTATACTAACTATCGTGAAGCCTTTTCTTTTAAATAAGCTTTTAATTTGTTCACCCAATGTGCGTTTTCTTCCATTTATTACGACTAACGCTTCTTCATTTTTATCAAAAAGTTTAGAAATTTCACTACTTAAATTACTCATAGCCTCTCTCATCTCCGCGAGTTCATCTTTTATTTGTGACTTTTCTACATAAAGTTGTTTCATCGCATCTTCGTCTCCTTTCTCGTTCTCAATTAAACTTTTGTTAATTTTGGCAAATTTTTTTTTACCTTCTACATATTTTCCTCGTAATTCTAATATCGCGCCTCGTCTCGTGTTCATAAGTTCACTGAGACCCACTAGTGTTTTCATATCGTAACTATCCCTTAGATACGGGTCTTTTGAAAGAGCTTTAATTGTTTTTTCGTTAGCTTTTATCATTTCGTCTAAAACCGTTTTTTGTGTTTGCGGTAACTGATGAGATCCTTCTTCGCGATAAGTCGTTTTATCAACGATAACGATTGCGCTTCTTCCATCGCATCAAAATACTCATCTATTGATTCTTGTATTTCTGGCGATTTTTTTGGTTTTGGTAGGCCAAAAAGTTCGTAAAAAAGATCTTTGCCATGTTTTTTTTAAGTAGATTCTGCTAAAAATTTTCCTGCTTCCTTTTGGTTACTTAACCGTATTTGTTCGCCATCTTCCTTAACAAACCAAAGTACTGAGTGACTATATCTAAATCTACTATAGTCTTTTACAACGTTTGGTTTATTCCATTGTTTGTAAAATGCATCAACGGCATCTTCTTTATTTATATAATGGCCCGTGCTATCAACGCGACTGGGCCGACCAAAAGACGTTTCATCAACTCGCTCTCCTACATCATCTTCGGCATCGGTAAACGTATCATCATCTTCGTCATCGGTAAACATTTCATCATCTTTAAAATCTTCCATCGGAATGTCACCTCCTTCCGCCATTTTATAATTACGTTTTATATTTTTTAGAGTTTTCGTCGCACATAAGTTAAAATTAAAACACCAACCGCCACTAAGGTTAACCATAAATGTTGAGCCGCGTACGTGACGACGCTAGAAGCCGTTTTAAATAACAAGTTTATAATCGATCCGATTATAGCGGGTAAAGCGGCTAAAGCTTTCACTCCTAGTTTAGCTAACATATTCGCAAAGTTTTTTAACGTTTTTTGTATCCACTCGCTTACTCTGTTGCTAGGTGGTGGTGTGGGTGGTGTTGGTTTTGGCTTTGGTAAAACTGAACTCGCGGCATTAACGGCGGCTTCGACGATAAAATTGATAACCATACCGATGGCTATTAATACACTAACGATAGTGAAGCCTTGTTCTCTAAATAAAGTTATAATTTTATCGCCCAACGTATCGTCTCTCGTTAACATTTTTTGAAACGTTTCTCTAATTCTATTGATTTGTCTACGAAGAATGTTTTCATTCGCGCTCACGGCTTCTAATCTCGCTAGTCTTTCATCTTTTTTTTCAAGGAGTTGTTTACGTAGTTTTTCCGTTTTATCTACATCTTCGTCGTCTCGATCTCGAGCGCTTACGTATTCTTTTTCAAGATTAGATGTTTCTTCGTCGAGTTGGCTTAATTTAGCTAAATTTAATTCAAGATGACCTCGAGTCGTTTGTAAAGCTCTATCGAGTCCCAAGATTTCTCGGCGCGGAAATTCAAAATCCGTTTGAGTTTCTGCAGCCGCAACCGCCACTTTGATAACTTCTTCTAGTTTTTTAGATTGTTCTACAAATAGTAGCGGTGGTGGAGTTGGTAATTTTCTACCACTGCTTGTTTTCTCTTCAATCGGGTTTTTCGCTTCGGTTATTACATCTATTAAAGCTTTTCCAATTTCATTAAATGGTAACAAATCATCTAAAGTTAAACCTTTTATACTGCTTACCTTTAAAAAGGCACCCTTTTTTCCTTTTCCTATATTCGTTAAACGTATTTCTTTACCACCTTTTATAAAATAAAGTATACTTCTATTTTTTCCATCTAATTTTTCTTTAAAATCAACATAGTTTTTTAAAGCACTTTTTTGGTCTATACTTTCATAAAAATCATCGACCGTTGTTTTAAGCTGACGGTCTGTTTGAGATAAAAGCGGTGTACTGAAAGACGTTTCTTGTGTAGTTGTTAAATCACCCAAGTTGTAACCACTCACTTCATCGTCTAGTTGTTCATCACCTTCATCACGACCCTCCACTAGCAAGTCTTCCATAATATCTCGTACTCCTTCAGCCATTTTATAATTACTTTCTATATTTTTTCAACAATTTATAACTTACGTAACCTACGGCGCTCATCGCTATTACGATGAATAAAATTTCACGCGTTTTTTGATCTTCGCTAGGAGCGTAAAAATCTTCTAGTTGAGGTTCGATGTATAAATCTTTCGGTAAATTAATTAGTTTGCCCGTAACTCGTGAATATTCATTCATTGCATCGTCAATGTTATTAAACGTTCTTTCGGCGTTTGATTCTTTTTGTATTTTTTCGTTTAAATAATCTAGATATTTTAATCGCTTTTTACTAAATTCATCTCTAGCTTTTGAAAGATGTTCCAACGCTAAATCGTGTCTTTTGTGTTCTTGCGATGCGTCGCTGCTACGCAAATTACTAAATAGAGCATTACTTCCTGTAAATGCTAACGCGTTAATTACCGCACCTCCAACCATCATCGCTATAGATACCATTTTACAATTACTTTTTTATAAAAATATTTTATATTTGTTACTATAAACTATGACTAATAATATGTACGGAGATACGCTCGATCCATACAGGAGAATAAGAGAACCGAGAGGTGTGAAAGGTTTGCGTCAAAAAGTCGTCATCACAAATAATCCGAGCACCATTACCGAAAATCAATTGTTGACGGTTCGTTTTCCAAATTTAGGAATGAACGACGTCATCGTTCCAAATACATCGCGATTAGCTTTCAATATAGAACTCGTTTCGACGGATGATGAAAATAGAACGTTGGTACAAAATATAGGTAGAGCCATCGTAAAACATATAATTATTAAAATTGAAGGAAATGAAATATTTTCTTTAGACGACGCGGATGTGTTCAATTGTTTTAAAGACGAATGGCTGACCAAAGATCAACGCGAAAATTTAGTGTACCAAGGAATCGAAGATGCTAACGTGACTAAAATGAGAATAGACGCTAACGATAAGGTCCCCGCGGGTAACGGAGGAAAAGATAAAGCCATCGCGGATACGTATAAAAATAGATATTACATTCCGCTTGATTTTGAATTGTTGACCGATCATCAACCCTACTACCAATCGGGCATCGGAGACCGATTGACTTACGAACTCGTGTTTAATAAATTTGAAAATGTGATTAAAAGCACCGACGATAATGCGAAATATATTATAAGTGGGATTTCTTTAGAGTTTGAAGTCGTTCATATGCCGGAACTCGCTCGAACGATTAAAAATCAATACAGCAATAGAATGAGCATATTGTTCGATCGCGTACTGAGACAGAGCGTGACTCCGTTAAACAAACGCGATACAATGTGGAATATAAATTTAAATACCCCGGCAAAAAGTATGAAAGGAATATTGTTTTTATTTAGAGAACCAAACACGAAAGAAAGCAATACATTTTATAATCCGAAAATCGATAAAGTTTCAATCACCATCGAAGGCGTTCCCAATCAACTCTACGCGCACGGAATGAGAAGGTATCAACATTGGGAAGAGATTTCAAAATATTTCGGTGATTCGAAAGAACAACACGCTATACAAGTCGTTAAAGCGTTAAATTTATCTAACGTTAAACCGGCAAATTATTTACTAAATCGATACGGTTTATTTTTAGATTTGAGAACGAGCGTCGATAATAAAATACACGGAAGCGGAAGACGAGTACAAAACTTGTCCGAAGGAATTACTATTCAATTTGAAAAAGAATCGGAATCCGCGGGCGAACTAAACATGTACACTTTTATTATCATGGACGCGCAACTAAATATAAGAAACTCACGTTTTGAATCCGTCGATTATTAAACATCTTGACTGATATTTAAAAAAACGCCTAATATTAAAAGAAAATGTTACCTAAATATCCACACGCCGCGTTAATTTGCGGACAAACGGGATGCGGAAAAACTGAATTTGTTTTAAATTTATTAGAAAATGAATATTTAAAATATTTTAAAAATATCGTTATATTATGCCCCACCATCTTCAACAACGATA
This sequence comes from Zoroaster sp. YZ-2022, assembly GCA_029582265.1. Classification (NCBI taxonomy): domain Eukaryota; kingdom Metazoa; phylum Echinodermata; class Asteroidea; order Forcipulatida; family Zoroasteridae; genus Zoroaster; species Zoroaster sp. YZ-2022. The sequence goes on from CM055822.1 coordinate 8,371,889, forward strand.
CGTACAAAAATAGAAAATGGGTCCTAAACGACGATAACGTACACGTTAACGATTTAAACGACATCTCGCTGAATAGGGCTATACAAATTTATAGCGATGCTTTCAAAACGGAAGAAACGTTGTTTATTATCGACGATTGCAGCGCTAATAAACAGTTGCATTATAAAAAATACGACGAGAACAATAAATGTATGATTACACAATTGGCTTTTAGCGGTAGACACGTACGACACAGCTGTTGGATTCTTTCGCAAAAATATAATAGCGTATTGAAAGATTTTAGAGAACAACGCAAATGGGTGTGTTTATTTTATTGTAAAGATAGAGACTCGTACGAGAATTGTCTTAGAGAAAATGATGTTATTCCAACGTCTGAGCTACGAGAGCGAGCGCGCGAGCAACTATAACGAGTTTTACATCGCAAGTTGATTTTAAAAACGGATCAGCCTACCCATTATGAAATACGTGACTAAGAGTCGTTTAGTAATTGCTAACGACCTGTGAGTAATTACCCATAGGTTGTTAGTTAGTTACCCATAGGTCGTTTGCAAGTTGTTGGTAAGTTTCACACAGGTTATGAGCAATTACCACTAGGTTACACATAGGTTAAGAGCAATTGCCCATAGGTTACACGTAGGTTAAGAGCAATTACTCATAGGTTAAGAGCAATTGCTCATAGGTTACTCATAGGTTAAGAGCAATTACTCATAGGTTACACATAGGTTGAGAGCAATTACTCTTAAGTTACTCATAGGTTAAGAGTAATTGCTCATAGAGTTGCCTCGTATTTTAATAAATATTATAAAATCTATTTATAAATATGAATGCTGAACGAGTGCAAGTTATGTTTACGAATATATCTGCCGAACGAGTAAATGATTTTATATATAATCTTAACCAACTTTTAAATACTGAAAAAGAAAGAAAAAAACTAGTACAAGTTTTAAACGAGAATACTGAAAAAGTAAAAGGTTTATTTACTAGTATAGATGATCTCATTTTAGTATATTGATCTCATTTTTAGCTCGCATCCTGAGCTTGTTAGTGAATGTGGTGTCTTACCTGTACTTCTAAGTGACCACTATCTTGTTTACTGTCTTCATACTTGGAAAATCCCCCAAAAGGGAGGACATTCAATTAACTTCAGATGTTTTAAAGATATAGATAGTGATGCTTTCAAAGAAGACCTCATTAACGCACCATGGGATCATGTACTCAGTTGTCATGATGTTAATGAAGCATAGTCCCTATGGCACTCCCTGTTTATGAGTATAATTAACCACCATGCACCAATAAAATCAAAACGTGTTCGGGGTGACTCCTTGCCCTGGCTTGATGGAGACATTCTTCAACTTATGCGACAACGTGACCGTGCACATAAAATCGCAAAACGTTCAGGTTCACAAAATGATTGGGATGCATACAAAAAGTTGCGGAACACGGTTACTAAGAAAATCCGTACGACGAAAAGTGAATACTTTACGTCTACCATTGAGGACAATAAAAGTAATTCATCTATGCTGTGGAAAAAACTAAAAGAGGTGCTTCCTAACAAAAACAGAATTACTCCAAATTCTATCCTTTCTGCGAATGGTGAAAATATCGAGGATCTTGTTGACATCGCTGATACATTTAATGAGCACTTTTTCCACAATTGGGGAACGTATGTAGTAATGCCACCCCTCGTGATTTTGAAGTAGACGACAATATCGATTCATCTCTTCATAACTCAGTCTATGAGCAATGCATATTGCCCGACATAACAGAAGATTATGTGCAAAAGCAAATAGCATCAATGTTAGTCGGGAAAGCAACAGGTCCTGATGGCATCAGTGTTAAAATGATTAAAATAGCTTCTCCGTATATTATTAGATCATTAACCCACATTTTAACTTATCGATAAGATGTGACCAGTACCCTAAGGATTGGAAACAAGCTCTGGTCACACCTATTCATAAGGGAGGAGACAAATGTAACACAAGTAACTATCGGCCTATTTCCATCCTGCCGATTATCTCGAAGATTTTAGAAAGATGGGTACATTCAGCTATTTATTCTTACCTCGATGAAAGTAATCTTATTCCTGCTTGCCAATCGGGATTTAGGCCATTACACTCGACTGAAAGTACCCTACATGACTTAACGAACAAATGTTTTCAAGCTATGGAACGTGGAAATGACAGGCACAGTCTTTATAGATCTCAGTAAAGCATTCGATTCTGTTAATCATAACATTCTGCTAGAGAAACTTAAACAGTTGAATATGTCAACTTCTGTAATTCAATGGTTTAAATCATATCTGAGTGAACGTAGTCAATCTGTGAAAATCGATGGTAATATATCTAAGGCCTTGCCATTAAATGTTGGCGTGCCGCAGGGTTCAATCCTAGGCCCTCTGTTATTCATTATTTATACTAGTGATCTTCCACTTTGTATCCCCCCAAACTGCAGTTTGTTCATGTATGCAGATGACTCTACACTAACTTGTAGTTCCTCCAGTGTTAATGAAATAGAGAATATTTTGAATATAGCCCTAGTCAGAATCCATGATTGGTGCGTCAAAAACAAACTTACAATAAATGCCACCAAAACTAAATCCATGCTCATTGGATCCAGGCAAAAGGTTTCAAACACTAGCCTTAATGTAAGCATTGACGATGGTCCAATTGTAAAGGTGAATTCATGTAAATGTTTGGGTGTTATTATTGATGAAACTTTAAGTTGGACTCCTCACGTTGAATACGTCAAGACTAATGTCGCTTCTAAACTGGGTATGTTAAATAGAATTCGCGATTGTGTTCCACAAAGCTGCCTGCAAATTCTGTTTGTAAGCTTAGTTAAGCCATCCTTAGATTACTGTTGTACTGTTTGGGGAGATCGATACATATCTCACAATGTTATTCTTAACAAATGCCTGAAAAGGGCCGCGCGGATAATTCTGAAGTGTGACTTTCTTACACCATCATCTGAAATGTTTGCTAAACTTAATTGGCTCTCATTTTCTGAAATAGTTATGTACAAAAAAGCTGTTCTTGTTTACAAATGCATAAACAAAATTGGTCCTCTGTACATGACTAATCTATTCACACCGCTTACACAGATTCGTGAAACGAGACGATCCACTGACTCGGCACTAATGGTTCCTTTTGCGAAGAAGGAATCCTACTTTACGAGCTTTGCTGTAAAAGGTGCGCACATATGGAATAACTTGAATGCCCAACTAAGAGCCGTAAATTCACTGGGTTCGTTCAAAGTTGAACTTCGTAAAACGTTCATCCAATAATGTTTATACTGTATACAAGGCATTCTTATATGTACTTAACGCTGTCAATAAAAAATAATTATTTCTGTGCTGACTTACGGAGTTTATAAACTTGGTTGCCGCGAAATTTCGGAGCCGGAAGGAATTTCCTCCTTTTTCCCGAAGAAGGGTTTTCGCGGGGTTTTCGCCCTTCCCGTACTCGGCGTATATGTTGGTGCCCAAATTTGTATGTTAAGATTTCACACAGCTTATAATTGTTGATCTTAATCTATGTACAATTTTAATTACTTCTGTGATGTTGTATCTAATTGTTATTTTTTACGTGGATTGTCGTATTTTCTGTATGTTTTAATTTTTAAAGTTGACATATGCAGGGCCCCAATGGAAACCAGTTTTTAACTGGGTAAATAAATGTAATAAATAAATAAATAAATAAATGAACTAGTAAAAGATCTAATGTTTAATCTTAACAAACTTTTAAACGATGATGGGTTATCTAAAATTAATTATTGGTTTCTATATTTTTTTATAAATTTAACTGATTATTCTATAAATACGTATAATAAATGGAAGAAGTACATAAACTATTAAACGAAAATCCACAGACGACACTCGCGGACGACGTAAGCGATAACAACGATGATACGTCGTTGAAACAAAAAATACGTCTTTTATCGGTTGTAGTTGGGGGAGATTCGGCCAAGTTTTTCGGAAAAGAACTAAGTGTTAGCGATATTGAAGCTTTGTCTACCAAAGAGCGAGACGCGCTACACACACAATACGAAACTAAATTAGGTCGTGATATTACTCAGTCTTTAGGCAGCGCCATTATAAAGCTATACGCTAAACTATTAGGATTAAGTTTAAATCGTATAGATTTGTATGGCCATAAATTTCAAATTGATGATGAAGGTAAATTAATTTCAGATTTAGAAAAAGATCCGTTCATTTCGAGCATGCTCTCTACCGTAGCGTGTGAAATATACTACAAGTATATACTACAATATACTACAATATACTACAATGTTGATCGCGCCTCTCAGCGCTTCGCTAATTACAGCAAAACATTTAAAAAGAAAAGAAGAATCTAGTATACATAATAAAAGCGATGGAAACGAACGAGCAGATTGCGCAACCGGAACAACCTCAAGCTTCAACGCCGAAGACCGTAACCCAACCAGCGACTAAACCAAAAAACCCAAACAGAGTCGCGGCTGGAAAAAGACTAGCCGAAATTAACAAAAAGAAAAAACTACAACTCGTTAAACCCGCTAAAAGCGTTAAAACATCTCGCGATAGCGAAGAAGCGCCGAGTTGTAAAGAAAACAACTCGTCGAGCTACTACTACTATATAGCTATTGGTTTAGCTATTGGGGGTATCGCTTATTTCTTGTTTAGTAAACCAACTACGATTGGAGAACCAACTACGATTAGAGAACCAACATTTAAAAACGAACCCGATTCGGTTAAACTCGTTAGAGAACCGCCCACCTCGCAGACGACGAGAGAACTCATTGTTTTTGAAATGGAATAAAAGTTTTTTTTTTAAATATTATATTTAACGACTATAAAATATGTCTTCAATGCCGATAGATACGAAAACAATCGCAGATTCAGTTTATCACAGCCTCGTTTTTGGTGTTTTTATAGTTTTATACAGCATGCTCGATAAAAAAATATTAAGCGTAGAACCGGCCAATTTAAATAAACTTAACGTAAAAGACGGGTTAAAACTCACCGTGACGGTCGCGGTAGCCGGTGCGACTCAAACGGCGTTAATTAAACAAGGAATTTTACCAGATTCGCTCATGCCTAAAAATCCTAATGAATAAAAAATATGTTGTACAATATTAAAATGAATGAGCTAAAACTTTCAAACGCTTATTATAGTCCGCGAGGATATTACAAAGGTCTTGACGCTATCAGCAAGCTGGCTAAAGAAACTAAAGTAAATGTAAAAACAGTTCGACAGTGGATAAAAAAGCAAGCGCTGTGGCAAATTTATTTGCCCTATTCTAAATATATTCCAAGACCAACTTCATCAAATAGTACGTTTGGAAAACCGAATGAGGTTCATCAAGCAGATTTACTGTTTCTTCCGCACGATGTAGTTGGTAGAGTTACGTACAAATACTCGTTAACCGTCGTAGATGAAGCCAGTAGATTTAAAGAAGCACAACCGTTAACCGATAAAACAGCTACGCAAGTTGGTAACGCGTTTGAGAAAATTTATAAACGTTCGTTATTGTCTTGGCCTAAAATTATAAAAGTCGATCCTGGAAAAGAATTCATGAGTAGCGTCAACGTATTGATGAGTAAACATAATGTTGTAATACAAAGAAGTGAGGTCGGTAATCACAGAGCTCAGGGTATGGTGGAGCGATTTAATAGAACTTTGAGTGAAAGATTATTTTCACATCAATACGCGCAAGAAATAGCGACCGATACGAGAAACAGAGAATGGGTTAAAAGATTACCTCTGGTCGTAAAAGCGTTAAACAACGAGACGACGCGACTAATTAATTTGAAACCTAAAGACGCGATTAAATTACATAGTGTCGAGCAAACTCCGGCCTCACCATCAGTTGTAAAGAATGAAAAAAGAATCCCAAACAACAGTTTGGTTCGATATTTATACGCACCCGGTGAAGTTGAAAAAGATACGAGACGCCGCGCGACCGACCCTATATGGAGTATAAAAACTTATAGAATATCTAAAACTATTAAAGGTGCGAATCAACCCATCTTGTATTATTTAGAAGGAGGTCCCGCTCGTAGTTTTGTAAAAGAAGAATTACAAATTATTCCTCGAGATACAGAAAATCCTCCAATCATGCATAAGCGACTGTAATTGTTGTTAAACGGTGAAGCTGTAATGACCGTAAGAATGAGTATCTATTCCGTTTTCTAAAATGTATTTCTTTGTGTCTAGAGGAGATAGTGATATTTTATTTACTCTCGTTGTATATAATCTGTGTTTTTCGTGTTTGATAAAACTCATATTATGATGTAGAGTATTTTTCAACGATAAAACTTGTTTATAACAATCGTGTTTAATTTGTTGTTCTAAAACTTGTTTTTTAACTCCTTTAGCTTTTCTTATTTGTTTTTCGTCTGATAAAAGTATCGAATACATTTTGGGTCTCAAACACACAACTTCAGAAATTAGAGTTCCCGCACACTCGTCTTTCATTTTACCTATCACTTTTTTATTATCTTCAGAATGTAAAAAATGATCTTGTTCATAATTTGAAAAGTCGTACAAAGATTTGTTTTTACATAAATCTTTATACACATCTTGTGTTTTAATCTCGAGTAACAAGCTATCCGTATCCGTGTAAATCAACTCGCAATCATTTTTGTAGTTTGTTTTAAATGGTTGTAATAAAAATCGTACATGAAAGCTTTAGATAAATCCAGTATACTCATTCCTACGTAAACTGGGCGGTTGAGAACGAGTTTTTGTCTTGTGCATGTGAATAGCTACTAGTTCATTATCGAAAATCCTAGCCTCAGCAAAATTTGGTTTCGCGATGAGTGAACGAATTTGATTTTCTGCTTTTTCGTCGTTTAATCGCTTCAAATTTACGTTAATGCGATTTCGTACATTTTCCATCGTTTTGCCAAAAACCGAATTGTTCATCAGTTTAAACAAATCTTTTTAAAAATCACTCTTTGCATCTTTTCTTAATCGCGTATTTAAATCAATGTACGATTTCATCCAACATGATTCGTCAAATTCTAAAACTTTGTGAATTTTAGTCAGCTTCATGCCGAGTTGTAAATACAATTGTAAATTACGATAATGAATCACGTAGTTGCGTTTGTCGTATAAATTTGGAACTAATTTTGTAACGTTTGGAGCCGGCTTGCCGGTTAGCAACTCGTGTTGATAGTCGTTCATCCATTCTTTCGGTACTGTCAACGACTCTGGCGCGAGTGGAAATGAGTTGTGTGAATCGTGTAATTCTTTAACATATTCTAAATCGACTTCTAAAATGTATCCTTTATTGTTTTTAAATCCTTGCTTCTCGAGTGTGTTAATTCGTTCTTGAGATAACCATTTGAAATTGCCAGTTGGTAAAGGTTGACTCATCGCGTAGCCGTATAAATTATTGGCGTCCAAGTACATGATGTAACTCGATGGTTTCGATGAATCGTAGTCGTCTAAATACACGTTGTTTGCTTTAGCGTATCGTTTACTCACCATACACGTTCCTCCTCGCGTACCTTTTCTATAAACAAATGCATGTCGACATCCGTAAACAAATCTAAAGTTTGTTTCGAATGTTTTAACAAAACGTCCCAACTCAGACCCGGACTCGTATTATAATTAGCCGGATCCAAATCGTATTGTTTCATGCAAGTATTACGAAGTTTTCAAACACATCCGCCAACAAGCAAGTATCCGTACGCACGTACAAATCGTGATAATCACCCAAGTTTTACAATCAAACTTGTTGTAAACGTTCTTTGCGTGCACGTATTGAGAAGTGGTAATGTGTTGATAGTTTAAACTACTATAAAAGATTCTTGCGAAGTTGTGTTTCTTTAAAACGCTCGAAAGAGTCCATGTACTCGTAAGGATAAATGCCCTTGCTTTTAATAAGATTAAATTTTTCTAAATTTGATACAAACTTTTTTTGTAATTGGAAAAGAATCGTTTGATTTTACGAGTTTGTCTAGCGAAGCTGGTAAAAATTGAGCGCTGTCGATAAATCGTAGTTGATTAATACTAAAAGAAATATACTTTTCGATATTGTTTGCGATGCACGTTAGAGTTCCTTTGCTACGACCAGCAGCCTGCATAATGAGATGAGAGTCGTAGCCTCGCAAATTATGAAATACGACCGGAATAAAAGTTTTCTCTGGTTTTAAACTTAGTTTTAAATTACAACAATTATGCGCAGCACCTCTATATTTTCCGGTAATGTGACAATGATCGCGTACCTTATCGTCTTCAAAAAATGTCTTTTCACATATCCAACACTGTTGCGTGTTTTTATAATATTTTACATCTTCTTCCGTCATCGTAATCTTTACAGGATTTTTAAATATTTCGTTAATCTGTTCTTCTTCTTTCTGTAATTCATTTAAAACATGTTTAGCCGCATCTTCACCCCTATACGTAGCGGGAGAACTACTTACACCATCGCAACGAACAACGACGTATGAATAACCACAAACGATGTGTTCTTGCAGTTTTTTAGTATTGGTAGAGTTTTCATCAACAATCTTTTTAATAATGCTCTCAAAGTCGGCGTATATTACGAATGGAACTTTCATCTTTTTATGATAATTTATAAACTTTACCTTGTCGTTTTTATGCTTTTCTGGTAAAACTATTTTTGTCGGTCTGTCGTTTGTTCCCTTACACATTTCTACGTGATTTTCGAGATATTGTTCTGTCGAAAAACCTTGCAAACATCTCAAACAAAAATGTTTACGTTCTTTGTGGTTCGTTTGATCGTAAAGTAATTTATTCACGTCTTTTATGTAAACGTAGTGATATCTAGCTTCTTTGTGAATCAATAGTAAATTTATGCGATCCAGCTCCGATGGTTGTTCGCTGAGTTTGTAAGGTAGTATCGATTTTGACTCACAACCAAAAACGTTTATCGCTATATTGTTTTGTTTCTCTACTCGCTTAATTTGATTAATAGGAGTTGGTGCTTCAATGTTGTTAACATTTAAACCATCTTCAATTGGGTACTTGCTCATTCTTTGCGGATCCTTGCAAGCTGGAAAAAGTGCACTACGCAAAGACCATCTCAAACAATTATCATCGTTGTTTTTAACGTTGATGCACGCTTTTTTATTTTTTATATAGTCGCATAGCTCGATATAACTACCTCCTTTTAGAGGTTTATATTTCGCGATGGTAAGATTCATATCTACGATACGATCTATTTCCCATCCAGAACCCTCTCTCGTATATTTTCTAAAGCTTCAGCAATTTGTGAAAAAACAGTAACGAGCATATCTTCAATGTCGTCTAAATTTAATAAAACAATTTGCTTATTATTATGAAAATTTGGCACAGCTTCATCGACTAAACCATTTTGTTTTACTTTAAGTAATTTAATGTGCACGTATATCATAAACTTGCACGCGTTAAATTCTCGCAAGTCTTCACGCAACTTGGTAATAATCTTTGGTTTTACCGATTGTGAACAAATGTTCAAATCTTTTTCTTTGCTGTGATTCAACGGAACAACCATTATTCGTTCGCGCAAATATTTTCCACCGTCTTTTGGTGGGTTAAACCTCAACTCTTCTTCTTTACCGTGAAACCTTTTAATAGCGGCTACATAATCTTTTTTAATCAATTGCCCTTTTTTCCCTGAGCCGTGTCTAGGAATATTTATATTTTCAACATTTATACGTCTTTTCAATTCAACTAAATTTAATTTGTACAATGGGTTTTGTTTTTGCCGTTGTATATACTTTTTCACCGCGTTGTAATAACTACGTTTATCTACTTTATTCTTGTTGTTTTGCACGAGAATTATTCGACCAATGTGTTCTCGTGCAAACTCTTTCAATTCTGGTAATGTCCATTTTGATAAATATTTTGTTGTCATCTTTATTATTAAACTAGATAATATGTTGGGTTTTTTTTAAATTTTATTTGTCATTTTTTAAACTAGCTTTTTAAAACCAGCGGTAACGCCGCGTAAAACCGGCGGTAACATCTAAATCTATTTTTGTGACGTCATCAATACTTTCATGACGTCACGATTTTTCGCTACCCCTAAGGGGGTAGCGAAAAATGATTTTCAAAAATGATTTTTATGCAGCTGCGCTAGGACCCCCATCTACCATACTACTCCTCACGTGCGAGCCCAACTCCCTGAAGGTACCAACCCAATGATCCGGCTGAAGCGCCTTCCTCCCTACTCCCCATTCCTGAACAGCACGGAGATGGCACATTCTGCATTCAAGGCTGCAGTTAAACGCACCCTTGGGTTACCGAAGTGGCAACAGCGCGTCGGAGACAGACAGGCTGCCCGGCAAGCAGGAATGAACATGCAGCAGTGGAGGTGCGATCTCCTTCAACAAGCAGCCATTCAGAGCGTTGATGCCATCACCCAAGTGAAGTGCATGCAGTGGTATAACCATACCCAAACATATATGCCACGATGTCTGCCACGCCAACAGATTGATGGTTGAGGAAGAAACAACATAAATAACAATAAGAAACCAGGATAAAAAAAACCATAAAGAAACACCCAAACAATAACAAACGTTAATGTTTCACAAACACAAACACAAAAACAAATTAGGTCTTGATCTTGGTCAGTTAACCAATAAAGATTCCCCCCCCAAAAAAAAAAAAAAAAAAAAAAAAAAAAAACCCACAAGAAAAGAAAAAATAATAAAAAAGAAAAAAACGAACAATAGGCCCCATATAAAATCTACGGGAAACATAAATGAATAAAGAAAAACAAAAGGGCAAAATTTAATCAATTGTTTATCTCCCGACGCAAGAATTTCACCAATCTATAAAAACAAAAGGTTTGACTGAATTAAAGTGACGATACGAAACAGTTGTCTAGTACAATTAATTTGTTTTCTGTTTGTTCGCATTTTTTTATCGTACTTATTTCAATTCTCATTTAGCGAAATTGATTGCCTCTTTACGAAATTGAAAAAAAAATAAACAGCAAAAATCTCCACTCGAACCAGCTTTGCTAAATTGAATGATGATTGTACGTCACGAAAAAGAACGACGATATGCTAAATTGAACACATTGCTAAAGGAATTCGAATGCCTCGAAACGAAATTGAATGCCCGAATTCTGAATTTGAAACACAGTAAAAACTGGAGAGGCAAAATCGCTTTAATTCGAACGCACGACAATTAAATTGGCTGCTCATTTGCCGAAATTGACCGAGAAAACCTATATAATTATATTATTTTATTCCTTGCTTTTATTTATTTTCTCCAAAAGCACAACTTTCCGATTTTTTGCCCCTGGAATGATACCAAGTTGCCAGGAATGTTACAAATTATAAAAAATAAATAAATAAATAAATAAAACAATTCAAAACAATTCAAATGGCTGCGCCTTTCAATTTCAAGATGGCCTTTGCCCTAACTATTGTAAAACATAAATAATATCATTTGGAGGCTTTACGACCCTAATTTTATCATAAAATGTAATACAGCAATGATTTAGGAGTTAAGAAAGTCCAATAATTGGGAAAATGTCATAAATGGCGGCCATTTTGAAATCCAAAATGGCGGACGAAGATGCCATGTAAACAAATGATATTGTTTTTTCACACGCAAATGAAGTCTCCAAGGACTCTACTGCTTCTTTCTGAGACCTGGCGCGTCAATCAGTGGAACAGTACATCATGAATGACATGAATGATCTTGGAGAACTATGCTATTGTCCAAGATGTAGTGTCTAAATTCCCATTTGACAAGCCATGTTTCTGCTTGTTTCCATCTTGCGAATGACCTTCAGTGCTCTGGTGATATCAACTCATATCAAGATTCAAACCCAAGTTAAAATAATTAGTAGAATGGTTAGCTAACACTGTTTAATGTTGCATGTTCATTTTATTACGTTAAGTACTGTAATATAGGTTTTCCTTGACAAACCATGGCTGAGATTTCCCCGGTCATATCCCAATCAATCTCCTCATAATGTGGCCCATTTTATTTCATCATTATTTTGTTTTTGAGAACGCACACACCAATGCCCTTATATGAAACAGTTTGATGACAATATCTTATGTTTTCTTAAGACCGATTAGCGCTATGTGATCGGTTTTTGTTGTGTTAGTCACTACGTTTTATACTTTAAGTTTGAATATTTCCTTGATTGTACCTTTAATGTTTGACTCTGGGTTAACGTTGTAGGTAGGTTTCATTTTGATGGCAAACTGAATGAATGTATTTGTACACGTATAGTTCTTCTGCCAAGTTGACGAGTCCATTTAAGTTTCTAGAACTTTCTTTCAGTAATTAAACTTGCGTGGGAAAGGTTGTTCAACTTTCGTTCCACAATGAAACGTAAGTTTAGATGTTTCTGTAACGAAAGAACGAAATCCGTTTGTTGAGAGTGAAGACGTTAGAGATAAGAGGGTGCTTGATGACCAGGATGAACGACCAGCAACCTTAAACTCAGGAGATTGAGTTGACAACCAAGATTCGGTAAATCTGTACCGACTTGTCCTGATCTCGGCCCTTTGGCAAAATTCAGTGCAAAGCTGCAGCCACCGACAACAAAAATATGTCCAGATCGCAGCAACCCTCAACCAAGTAAGACACCCAACTGGAACAAATCCTATGGCCATTTGTGGCGGTCCTGAGATACGAGTAGCCCTTTACCCTGCTGTGAAAGACGACAAAGTTACCGAGGCATGAAGAGTCTTCATGATAAGATGTAACTATAGACGCCTACCGTAACTATAAACGCCTGCAGTATAGTAACAAGACAGAATGTAAAGTAGCCTGTATATATGTAATACCGAAAAGCTTAACGCATTCCTGCGATACCATCACAACAGAGTGAGGTCTGGAAACTTTTAAAAGAATAGCCTATATATAGTACATTCATCAAGGTAACCAAGGAAAATATAATAGAGCCAATAAGAATATACTGGAAATGGGACCTTGTAAGAAACTTATTTAAGAACGTAATTTCATCTTAAAAATCAAAACAATAAATAATACCCCATAAATATTAAGCTTATTAATTGATTGATTTATTTGCGCACTTTCTGTGACAAATACAGTGATTATTGTTTGTGTAGTATTCCCTTCTTATTCAAAATTGTAAATTGTGTAAATATTATAACATAGTGTTCATGGAAGTATGAGAATTGTGTCCATGTTTCTCTTCATTTGTGTTTGCGTTCGGAAGTGATTCTATTGGACCGGGCTCACCACCATTAGAAGAGAAATTTATAAAATTCAGAGTTTGGTGGTGACAAGCTTTTGTCTTGTGTTGGAGGATCTTGCTGTACTGCACTCTTCACTTTCTTCGGTCTCCTGATGAGCAAACTAGTCGACATGTTGAGAACAAACCAACCGGCTCTTTCTTCCAAGAAGAGATTATTACATGGTGTACTTGAAAGAACTCAATAACATACAAACGTCATGTTCAACAAACGAAATTGTTGTATACATTTTTGCAATTTGTTTCAATAATTATACGACACAACACAATACAATCAGAAACATGTTTATAGATCAGTTTTTGAATGTACATCTGGATTTAACCACACATCATGCTTATAGAATAGATTGTATGATAAGAACATGTGAGAACATGTATTTTCTAATAATTAAAATAATTGTCCCACAATGTGTATAGCACTCAATAGAGGGAACATTGCCACTGAACATTTTTATATCGATGCACTCTAGTGATGTTTACCGGTTTATTTGTTTGTTTCTCTAAAATAATTGTCTTTGCAATGACAATGTTTTTACAAAATTTATTTGACATCTGACGGTGAAACACATTGAAAAGAAGTACGGAATTCATGTTTGCCAATTGATTATTTGTTTGTATTGTCACATTTGTTTTTCTCATTAACACCAGCGGCGGCACCAGACCTGTTAAACTGGGGGCAAGCTTAAATTTAAGGGTGGCAAACATTAATCTTTAACCTCAACTCCCTAGACAACAAAGGCAGTTGGAGGATTTTGAAGGATTTTGTGTTCAGTAACAATGCTTAGGGAGTTAGGGTTAATGTAATTTTGTACTGCTGAAAAAGCATTGACATACCATCAGGGAAAAATTGCGGGGGGGGCAAGAGTAACCGGGGGCATTTGCCCCTCGCCTTGACCACCCTCCCCACCCCGTAGCGCCGCCGCTGATTAACACCACAACGTAATGAGCTAAACATTGCGTTATTTATAATATCTTGTCTTTAGTTTGGCAATTGATGTATATTTTGTATGTATATTCGGCACAATATGTGATGCGATCTGGGAAAACCCGTCGGATGTCGGCGAACTTGTTTTGAAGATAATGGCAAAATAGTCCCCCAATTTGAGTTTTTGTTACCATTTTAATTGTTAATATCTAAATGATCATTCTTGAAAATATTAAATAAAAATTCCATCGTTTTATGTAAAAACATAGTGTTATGATGACAGATATTTAAAAAGACGTCTTTGTTTTTCGTTTCCGCCATTGTTTTTTAAGGACAGCGGCGGTTATAACTTCCTGAGAGAATAACTCAAGTTATAGACAACCTAGAATCATGAATAAAACAGTTTTGAAAACAACACAGTGTCCTCGTTAATTTGATGTATATAACACAAAAATGACAAATTTCACCATGTGAAGGGTTTTCCCAGATCACGTCACATATGTCACGCATGTCCATGGAGGGCATTGTATTTTATTTTGATGCAGTCAAGTAGTAATGAACTGCAGGCAGAATAATTTAATCACAGTATTTGACCGGACACTAATATTTCACCAAGTACCGGTATGCCTTTCAGAAAATCTAAGGAAATTGGTGAAAATAACAAAGTCAACATGCTTTAATTACATGACATTACATTGTTTTCCCTTCATAGATATCTGCAGAACAACACAATCAGTGAACTTAAGGAACATTTTATGGTCTACGAGACCTCCGACTTTTGTAAGTTATATTTCAATCACATAGCATCAAGTGAGCAATTTCTCTTTACTTAGGCCTAAGTTATGTTTGACGGAAAAAATAAAAAAGTAAATAAAATAAAAAGCTAAAAATCTAAAAATTAGATATAAAAGAACATTTATGTTTGCCTATCGAAATATATGTACGCACTTGTCTGTGTATCCGGGAAGTACACCACTGAACATTTTTAATATCGACGCAGTCAATTTTTTATTTTTATTTTATTTTATTTTATTTATTTATTTATTCTATTTTTGTTTCTAAACGCAGAAAACAATCTGGGAAAATTGTAGCTCATTACGCTGTGTCATCAACACGACAATAGAAAAATACATAAAACCAGCCACAATTTCTTTTGGAGTGATTTACGTTTGGCGTTGAAACAAAAATACGAAGATCGTTTTTGCCTATGTCGCGGAGCGGACCCTTGCGCCACTCCACTCGGACCAATATCAATAGACCACAAGATACAGACGACTGAACACAGTGAAAACAGATTGGAATTATTACAAATTATAAAACTTATTTAATGGATTGGCGAAACTTGTGTAATGGCTGCCAATTTACCACCCACTTCGGGATTTTAAATTCCACGTTTACTTTAATACAATCTAAGTTTGCATTAAATACTTCTTTTAATACAATGAAAATCAATAACTAAGCCAATGAAGTGTTGACCCGTCGTCCTACATCTCGTATAACAACCCGTCAGGAAAAGTAGACCCGTATTCCCCATCACAATCGGCAGTCCCGCGTGGTGTCACTGATGATCCAAGGACCACACACAAGGACGCTTCACCATGGTTAGGGTAGTCTTACGGGACCCCTGGAGATGCACATATATTTTACTTTTAATACCCTTGTCAGACATCAACTTTACACACAATTAATACAAGTTCATTTACTAGAATATCACTTGCATCTTGCATTACCAAATTCAAAATATATCACTGAGAGTATTCAAACATTTGGCATAAACATTTAGACACTACAAAGTTAAATAATTAGATTCTCAACTCACAGTGCCTTTGGCTTTGTCAAATCATCCTAAGCTCCCGTGTTGGGTAGAATGTCGTATCCGACCGCCACTTTTTCTCATTAAATATAACCAATATTGTAATCTTACCTACCTAGTAAGGTGGAAACATATGGATGATGATGAAATATACTTCAAATTATTCCAGGATATTTATTTCATGAAAAATCAGGCATTTCTGGTATGGGATGACTTCCTCAGTCATGTCAGTCTGATGTTGTCAACTCCCCATTACTGACCAACACGGTCATTGTACATGCGCAGTGGCAACTATAATAAGATCCTTCTATTTTCTGTAGGGAGGATTTTTTGGAAGGAAATCAAGTCCGAAAACCATCATAAGTGGTTTTCGCTTTCTGTACAAAAATCGATGGAATCATTTTTAACTGGTTAGTGGTTGTAAAAAAATCCAAAAACCCTTAAAAGTGGCGTTCGGATACGACATTCTTTCCCCGGTGTTCCCGGAGATTTTACGTTGCCTTAGAGCCACTCTGCATGGGCCTCAAACACCCTGACGGACCCCTACCCAGTACAACTGGAGTCGCCGACACCTCTCAAAGCTCGGCGGCTTAGCATCAGCGCTGACGGCCCGGTCCGCTGGCATAAACCCCACCCAGTGAGATACTCCCTCCAGCACCAGCAACGTAAAAACTCTCCCACAAACAGTGTTCCTTTGGTTTTATACTCCCAGCCCAAATTGAGGCTGAGTTTTGACGACTTCGTTTCCTTTACACATTGCCCAAGTGACGCAACGCAAGGGTGCGTCATAGCATTCAACCTTTGTCCATGTCTAATCACAGGACAGTTTAGACCCCAGGCAAGAAACCCATTGAGTTATATACGAATCAATTTAAGATCTACGCGGGTTTTGGTTTATACTTTTATCAAGTACCTGGAACACCATATCATATAATGCTTAAGGGTAATTTTCTAACCGCTTGTGACAGCCTACTCTATCGAAATATATAGGTTGGTGAAATTCTTGCGTCGGGAGATAAACAATTGATTTAATTTTGTCCTACACCTACGTGTGTATAGCACTGTATACTCAGTGCTTTCCGAGTGTCTGTGAAAACTACACAGACGACTCAAGGGCGGGATTCGTGGTTTTCACATTGATTAAATATTCGGTCTTCAACTGTCATTTTCGCTATTTTCCTCACTTAAAAATAAGGTCATTTATTGCGAGTCAAAGCATAGAGCAAGAACATAGATCAACTGAATACTACAGAGGGCGCTTCAATATGTCAGTGTAAAATGACACAATTAACCCAATACTGTATACCAAAATAATTCCAATGTGTTAAAGTACATCTGATCGGTCTATCAAGTAATTATTTAAAGGATAAGTATTGTCTAACTTAAAGAACAGTGTAGTCGACCGTTAACCGTAGGGAGATAATATCGAATTTGCAACCGTCAACATGGAACACTCAGTCGCGTAGCGGTTAAAAATGCCTTGACACACTACTACAGTCCTTGAGGTTCATTTCTTTGCCGGCTTCATTTACTGCATATGTTAGCCGTTCGAACAATGCGTGATCTTTCAGAAAGTGCTGTATCGTCAGCAGGTTTGAGATGGATAATTACACGCCATACTGTTCCACACCAGCATTCCTCATTACTTGTTCTGTGTAAGCAACAAATAAGTGTGGTGATGTGATACAGTCTTGCATTATCCCGTTTTCTATGCTGAACTCCTCAGTATTTCCACGATTCCATTGGGTTGTGGTTCTCTGGTTTACATACTGTAAGCATACTGTATGGACTGTAGCAGTGTGACAAGGTGTTTTGGAAAACCAATCTGTGTTATTGCATTAAAAGGCTTGGTGTGGATAATCGAGTCAAAACCTTTTGAATCGCCAATGAACAAGATGGACGCTTCATCATTATCTATTTGGGCATACTACCTTATCTCTAGTATCCCCTGCCTTTCTTGAAAGCAGACTGTTTTTTTTCTGGATTTCTTGTAAGTTTTGCTTCTAAGTGGTGTTTAATGATCATCAAAAGAACCTTGCTGGTATTGTTGATAAGCAGACTTAACCCGGACTGGAGTCCGACTCGTGTCACTAATGTTGGTGACTTGGACTCCAGTCACCATGGACAATGACTCGGACTCGGACTCGACCCATCAGACTCAACCCTTCGGACTCGTGACTCAGATTTGATGCTTGTGTCTCGGACTCGACGGAAAATGCCAAATTTTCAGAACTTTAAAGGTTAACAAAATAACGAATTTTCTTGCAACATATTTTTTATTCTGTTAAGTGCATGACCAACGGCGCACCCAGGATTTTTGTCTTGGGGGGCGACCTCAAAGAAAATGTTACTCTCACAAATCAACTAGGCCTAGTATGTATATGTACGTAATTTTGGGTTGTATGTATATAATATGTATGGATGGATCTTCCCATTAGGAACTCGGTAACCTCCCATGGAGGGGCATAAACGCCAAGCTGGCAAAAGCCAATCTCACTCACACACAAACATTAGTGTATCGTCTATAATTATAAACTGCACAAATCAATCAATTGTGATTCAGTAACTGAGACGACAATACTTAATATAGGTATTGTGAAATCAGCGGTCAGCCTGGGATTCCGAACTCACAACCTTGTGATTGCAAGCCCTGCAGTCTAACCACGTGACCACGGTGCCATTAGTATAATAGGGGCAGCAATTTTAACCTCTATAGTCCTAGTAGAGGCATAGGATGTAAGGGTGTTCAAAAACCGGTTAGGTAGAGGCATAAAGGGGTATAATAATAAGGGTGTTCAAAAACTGGCTCCCTAATCCTTTCATTTATGATACCTATACAGTGCGTATCAAAAAGGTAATCCGAATTCAGGGCGTTAATATGCCAAGGTTATTTAGTTTGACAATTTACATGTAGTGTACCAAAGAAGAGAACTCCTCAGCTTTCCATTGATACCTGTATCGATCCATTGCTGTCACACATGGCCGAGTACATTGTTATTGAAAATGGCAAATTCAAATCGCATTTTTGCAAGTTTGGGTAATCAGTTCAAGGCAGTCTGAAATGGACGCATCACTTGACTGCCTAGATGATTATGTAAGATTTTTTAAGCTGGTGCGGTAATCGTCTGTTACGACATCCTTTTCTTCAAGTTGGGTATTTAAGAAGGGCCTGGGTTTAGGGACAGGTAGTTGGAAAGATGGTACAACTAACGACTGAACAGCGAGTTTTCGTGATTACAACATTTCACCAAACTCACGGTTTGCAGAAAACTCGCGATGCTTTCGGGAACGTTTCCCAGAACGGGAGCCCCAGCAGCCAAAACCATCTGGGCGAATGTTAGAAAATATCAAGAGTATGGCACTAGCCTCAACCGCAACAAGGGAATTCTGGCAGGAGGCGCACCGGCCGATCAGAAGGGAACATTGCAGCAGTAAGGCAGCAACTTTTGGAGCATCCTAGGGACACCAGCGCAAGGCGAAATGGGCTGAGATTGCCTTCGGCGACATTCAACAGAATCACGAGATTGGACCTCCACCAGCATCCATATCGGATTCACATCCGACATCAACTTACGCCAGGAGATTTTTGCTAGAAGGCTGGCGTTTTCCAGATAGTTGATAGCCCGTACCGAGAGAGATGTCAATTTTCTGCGGAATCTCGTAATCGGCAACGAAGCTGCTTTCTCCATGAACAGCAAGGTCAATACGCATAATGTTCTTGAATATGCACCAGCAAGACACCCCCAGAATTCAATTTTGAGGTTAACATGAGTCGACAAAAGTGGACTGTTTGGTTAGGACTTTGTGGAAGTGGTCAGCTGATCGGACCGTTTTCTTTCAAAGGAATGTCAATGGTAACATGTATCTGCAGATGCTCAATGATAACGTTTACCGCAGCTGCAGGAACACTTTGAGCGACAGGTTCGTGGGGTCTTCGGACAACTCTGGTGGGCCCAAGATGGCGCCCCAGCACATCGCCTTATCGCTGTCGAGATCGTCTGAGGGAACTCTTTGGCGAACGAGTCATCGCCGTCAACCATGAGGTGGAATGGCCACCAAGATCACCCGACCTCACACCATGTGACTATTTCCTTTGGGGACATTTGAAGAACAAGGTGTTTGCAACTCCTCCCCGTGATATGATCTTGATGAATTGCAGGGCCGTATTTGAAATGAAGTGGATGCTTTACGCAATAATCCGGCTATGGTGAGACGAGCAGTGCAGGACATGCTCCGTCGCTGTCGGCTTTGTGTCGAAAGGGGAGGTGGACATGTTGAAGGTGTGGGTGCATAAAAGGGCAATGTTAGAAGAGATTCTTCTTGAATAATGTCCAGTCATTCCTAAAGAAAATCTGGTTTATCATACTGACTTTCACTAATTATCCTGCCTTGCACTGATTACCCAAACTTGCAAAAATGCGATTTGAATTTGTCATTTTCAATAACAATGTACTCGGTCATGTGTGACAGCAATGGGTCAATAAAGGTATCAATGGAAAGCTGAGGAGTTCCTCTTCTTTGGTACACTACATGTAAATTGTCAAACTAAATAACCTTGGCATATTAACCCCCTGAATTCGGATTACCTTTTTTTTTATACGCACTGTAGTTGTAGATTGAAAAAAAAAATCATTTATTTGTGACAAATGTACAACTTTACTTAATAAATCTAGTGAGGCAATAACATTAAAGTGAAAAGTCCAATCTACGACGCTTTAGTGCCATCCAATTTATGACGTCATCGATGTCCACATCTATTGCTCTATGTATAGCCATCAAAGCAAGGCCTGTCAGACGCTGGTTGCTCATGGTTGACCTCAAGTAGGATTTAAGGCGACGAAGGGTACTGAAGGTGCGTTCTGCAGTAGCTGAGGTAGCAGGGATGACTGCAAATATCGTGATAAGTGTGTGTATATTCGGGTACAGGTCCGCCAATCCTGGTACTGAAGTCAGAGTCTCTGTAGGTGTAGATGGTACATTACCTACAACATTTTTCCACCGCGCACACCACATATCAAACTCGCCTCTCTCACTATGCCTTCAGATTCGATGTCTTGTGCGTACATTTGCACAATGTCCTGGAGTTGATTGAAGTTGGTATCATTGCAGTATGCAGGCAATATGTACTGTGTAGTTTCATGCGCATCTTTCAAAGTGGACTGAAAACCTTGTGCTGAGTTCACTTCTAGCAATTGATCAATGTAGATGCCAAACATTGATACCCTGAAGTATTCTTCAGCTGATTGAGATGGATGATTTTCTCTAGCTGTTTGACGAGATGCTGTCCGTGGTTTGCGTATGACACCGTCTACTTCATCAGCCAACTTCGTTGCGTCATAAACAACCGTCCAAACTCTTCTTCACTGTTTTCCCTCATTTGTGATGATCTGCTGCATCACGCACAAGTCTAACGCATCCAACGAGGTCACATGTAGGTGACTGCAATTTCCGGGATAAGGGTAGGAGGACTCCGCTGAGCCGGTTTAGTATGGTTGTGGCCACGATAAATACTGAAGACCTGAGAGCAGTAAGCAATGTGGACGCTCTTTGCGACGATGATCTGTCACCATTATGTGACACATACTCAAGGGCCTCCTCTATAGGGACGTAGAGTTCATAGAAGACGTTAACAGCCTCGTGCCTCTCAACCCATCTTGTGGTGCATAGTTTTTTCAGACGTTTGTGTGACGACTCTGGGGCCATCTTGGTGATGTAGTCACTTAGGAGGGTTTGTCTCTTGGCCGAAGAACCCCAAAACGAACAAATCTCCTGAATGGTGCTGATCGTGTTTAGTATTGTAGGTAAGTTACTTCCATGAGAGACAACCAGATTTAATACATGACTTGCACAATGTGTGTACACTGCGAGTGGGTTCTTCTAGTCTTATGCATGCTTGGACTCCATTAAATTGCCCGCTCATAGCCGAAGCCCCATCATAACCTTGACCACGCATATTCATGGGATCTAGAGTTTTCTCATGGAGTATGTCAAGTATGCTTTTCGCAAGTCCGTGTCCTGTGAGATCATTCACTGTTACAAAGTCAAAAACTTCTCACATACTTTGCCATCATGCACATATCTCACTGACATGCTCATTTGTTCTTTTGTGGAATAGTCTGTTGTCTCATCCACCAATACACTGAAGTATTTCGCATCCTTCACTTCATCAACTATCTTTTCAGAGATAATATCTCCAACGGTGTTGATGATCTCATTTTGTGTGTTCCAACTTGTGTACATGGCGTTTCCTCCTGCAGTTTCTATGTACTCTTCAGATAATTGTCTCCAGCGTTGATGCGGAAACGAAGGGCTGACCTGAAGTTTCCATCATTTTCCGTGGATGTGTTGGCGATGTTGGCGATACTGCCGCCGTCTCGGTGACCACGAAATGAAATTTCCTGCCTTCCCAAAAGAGCACAGTTTCAATCATGGGTCTGATACGCTGTCTATTGGTTATTATTTGTTGTTGTCTTGTGTTGTCAAGTTGATTGTCAATTCTTGGTACCTTGTTGGTCACAACCTTGAGAAACATCTGACATGAGTTGACAGCATCAGCATGATACTTTGCGCTGTTGTGCTTGTTGAAGACTTCAATTGCGTCTTTGTATTTGTTAAGGAGTGCTTACTAAGGTTTTTAATATTTGATTTCCGTGTGCTCCGGCAGATTCAGGGGCAAAGATGAGACATGGTTTGCAGAAAACACCCTTCTCTGCATCGCTGTATGCCAACCAGTTGTATCGTTTTAGCCAGCTATGTTGAAATCGTCTCCAGAATTTGCACACTGTGGGAAGTTGAAGGAGGGAATCAGGTACCCAACAGTCTGTAATGAGGGCCAACTTTGTTTCATCGTCTAGATATTTTCCTCCCGTGCGCTTTACTGTAGTTTCAATGTCGTACTTATTTGTGAAACCTGTACAGTTAGACCCTTCTATTATGACAGCTGTGGCAGACTCAATTTGTTTATTGCAGTCGTCTGAGCTTTCACTGCTTCCCACGCTGTGGAACGGACTTAAGGATGCCGAAGTCATCAGGGAAAGGGTCATCAGGGGTGTCTTTAGAGCTACTCTCTTTGCTTACTGGGGCAAAGCTTAATTTTGGCTTGCTTCAGTTTCTTGGGGGCCCCACTGATGCTCATTCTTAATTTCTGAGAAAGTACAAATCAAAATTACACATTTTAATTTAATTTTTTTTATTTTAATGCTAGCCTTAATTTGAATCTTTAACATGGTGTTTATTTTTTGTATTCAGTATAGGGTGCATATATTTAGTTCTAAACTTATTTATAATGGATGTTCGTCAGATTGTCAATATAGGCTCAAAACAAGAAATAGGGCCCAAGTATATATTAGACTTATTGCCACTCATCTGGGTTAGGCTGGTGCCACATGGTTTCCCAGAATGTTGTGGTATGTTGGTGTAATCTGTGTACAGTGCTGCAAAAACAGCCCACTGGACTTCCAATTGATTATACTTACCGATGAAGCCAATCTCTGGAGTCTGGATTGCAATTTTTCAGTAATACTCCCTCTTGATAAACATGAACTTGAGTGTATATCGTCGGCAAGATTTTTGCTTTAAATAATTATATAGCGGACGTTGTTGAAGAGATCATTCCGGGGCAGTGCTACCTACTTTCCATCAATGGGCGGCAAATTACATGAACAAGTGGGCGGCAAATCCAGATCCTACCGGTAATCTTTTCTTCTTTTTGCTAAAACTGTGTCACATAATAATTATTTATATCAGATTACTAAACTAAAACTAAAACCTAACCTGGGCATGTATGTGATGTAATTTGGAAAGGGTAGGATTGCAGGCCTATTTAATGCCCTGCACACAGCCGAGTTAAAGAAAGTGGAGAAAAGGAACCAACACATGATAAAATAAGATTGGATCTGGTCGTTGCACCAGAGTTACATGTTCATGCATATTCATTATACATCATCTAAAAATAAATTGTGGGTAAACAAAAATGCATTACTTTATCCTTACACTTGTCCGGCATTTCCTTGAAAAGGAAAAACACTTAAATTTGAAAAATGCGAACCACGTAAAATATATTTTAGCCCGGACAAATTGGCACGTTGGTTTCAAATGTTTATGTTATTGTTGCAAATTTAAACAATTATAGTGAGATTTCATGAGACATCCATAATAAAATAATTTTGGCAGAAAAGAAGAAAATAATTCCTTTTTTTCCTATTTTCTTTTTGTCCCTTTTTCAGGGACCCTCTTTGGGGGCTCAAACCCCCCAAGCCCCCCTTGGGTGCATGCTGTGTGCATGACACTTTTCTAATTGAGTGCCATCTATTGGCAAAGTAACAGCTGAACTCACCGATTCTGTTTAGAAATTAAGGCATTGCCTGAGGCTATATTTTGTTCATGTGATTGCTTTTGGTTCACGACAAGAAAAGAGTCCCATCCATTCCTTAAATACATGTGTGAGAATATTGTTTTCGGGTCTCACTTCTCTACAAGCGACAATGATATGTCAGTGGCCTGGGGCAAATTCC